>CM076584.1:1591730015-1592330015 GCA_034641835.2 Pinus albicaulis | reverse complement strand
AGTGCTCAGAAAATTTTGCCAAATTAATCTTGGGCTCTCCACCACAAACCCAGAAAAACCCAAAAAAGATTTTGGCAAATTCTACCGGCCACACGAGACCCAAAATTTCAGCTCACTCCTTTCTCACTAGCTTCCAAATAATTCTGTATGTTTGAGGGACCAAAAATCCCCCCAAACATTCTGCAAAATTAGGAGCCAACTTCTTGAACCCTGACCGACAAAACCTAGAAATGTTTTGGGCTAATTCTGACTTCCCGGATCTACCCAAAATTGGTGCAATTACCAATTGAATAATAAAACGTATTGTTGAACAAAAGGAGATTTTTGGTCTGTATACTGCCCGGAAAATTCTGCAAATTTAACCACAGACTCCTCTCAACAAACCCACAAAAACCCAAAAATATTTTGAGCTAATTCCAATGACCCAAAATGCTTAAATAGTGTGAAAATCCCAACGAACCCAACAATTGTCCCTGCTATAAAAATGACAATTTCTAACCCTAATATTGCCCGGAAAATTCTGGAATTTTGACCACAAACACCTCTCACAAAACCAGAAAAATCCAAAAAAATCTTGGGTAGATTCCAGAAGACACATAAAGCCCCAATTTAGTGCAAGTTTATTACTCCGCCCAACTATTCACACTTGCTCCAAATAAGATAAATTTGTACTACAATAAACTGGGTTATGAAAAATAAACTTGGCCCAAGAAATAAACTCAGCCCCAATAGATAAATCTGGTTCTAGCAAATAAGCTCGGTTTAGAAAGCTAAATTCGACCAAGCAAAACAGCTTTGGCCCAACAAGATGAATTCGGCCCAAAAAAATAATTTCGGGCTCCTAAGAAAATTGCTCTCGGTCCTCCAATAATTATAAATTTGACCTCTGCTACTACTACAGTGGTTTTTGATTTGATAGATAGACCGAGTTCTGGAACTGGTGCAAGAATGAATAATCTACCAGTAAAACAACTAAACTCTACCCAAGAGATCAAATCTTGAAGATAATTTTGATCCCCAACAATAGTAGCTCAATCTTCGGCACTGCAAAATCTTCAAAAACTAGTTCCTCTTGAAACCCTAACTTGAGCTCCCAAAATACTCCACGATCTTGTCTCAAAATTAATTTGTAATAAACCCTTGAACTTGGTTTTTTTTTTTCAAATCAATCCCACGACTGAGCCAAGATCAAAGCTCTGATACCACTGTAATGTCCCAAATGCCAGAAATTTTGAACACCCTTGAAATTTTCAACTTAGAAAAACTTCAGATAAAATTTCCATTCATAAACAGAGGATTTCCATGTAAAATAGCTTCAGAAATTTATGTCGTCAACACCATAAACAATTTGCACAACATAAACCACAATATTTATGGCAAAAACGGAAAATAGGATCCGCAGCTGAATAATAGACAATATAAACATGCAGAAGATCTCAACCTTATTTTATTAATATAGAAAATGCTGGCACAACAAACTGGAAATGGCTGAGGTAATGGTGCCAAATAGATCTACAATAATGGCGCAACTGGCCTCCCAAAACAAACTGAAAATCAATAAAATGCAACCTGTGAATCCTAAATGTATCCACCAAGGGAAGAGATCGGTGCTCGCACACTCTCACTGAATCACCCGAGGGTTTCCGTCCTGGGGCTACTGCTGAAGTAGAGAAGCAAGTTCTCAAACCTCTCAAACAAGACAATGATCAAATCCAAGACATCTCCAAATGACCTCCTCTTCTCCTTTTATAGATCTGATGGATTGATCTCCAAGCCTCTAGAAGCATCTTATTTTATTATTATTCCAGAAGATCCTCCATTGATTTTTATCTTAGTGACTTTTTAATTTAATTCTATTTAACTTAAGTAACTTTTGGGCCTTTTCCTCCAATTAATTATTTTTCCTTTAATTAAATGACTAATTAAAGTCATTTTCAATTAAGGAAAATGGTAAATCGCACACCATACTCTCTCTGGCCATTATAAGTCACTTCTCAGCTTCCGATCTTGAAGATATTCTCATTCCAGTTCCAACAAGCTATTACACTGAGGTGTTCCATCAAATAATCTTCTCAGAATACCACATCGAGCATAATTAATTAATTTAGGCTCCATAATAATGCTAATTTTTGAAAGTTTTCGGAATGCGACGGAACAAAAGACAAATTGTGCAGATGATGAAATATGCCAAGCGAATGCAATCAGATCCCGTAAAAACTACTCAAAATTCCCTCGGAACCCCTGATAACATGAACCTGCTCCAATGGTCTGGCCATCGCCTATCCTGGAAATCCAAATGGGGACATTACAAATTTGTTCTTATAACATTGATATTATACATACAGTTTTATATCAATAATATTTTATGCATACTAGCATTAGGCCCTTACTATTATTGATAGGTATCAATGGTCACAAATGTTTTGAATAACATTAGAGAGCTCCCTAATGCGTGTGGCTTCCCCATCTTTATATGTATGTATTTTTATATTTTTTAATATAGATTACTATCATTCCCAACCTGCCATTTACTACAAATTTGGGGGGAACTTTTAGCTGTTCCAGACACTCGTACCTGTGTTTTGGACATTTCTGTATTCTTAACCTGTCATTTCCTAAAAATTCGCTGAAACCTTTAGCTGTTAAGACACTTGTACCCGTGTTTTGAATGTTTCTGCATTCTGAGAACTTGTGCAATGTAGCAAATTTCCCTTCGATCTTAAAGGAAATGATATTTATTCAATCTAGCCGAATTTAATTGATGAATACGAATGAATTTGTTCACCATGCCTTTTGAATTAGGTGAATTTTGAACTTAATGGTTGAAACTCGCTAAATGTGGTGATTTAGGGTACAACTTGTCTCTGACCAGATTACGAGTACTTTGCAAGAATTAGGGTCATATTGTCAATTGTCTCAACCAAAAAAAATATACTTGAAGGTTTTATGTAGGGGCTTTGAATCCTGGATCAACAACGAAAATTGCATCAATCATCAACTGCCAGTAAGGGCTTTGAACAAAATTGAAAGGTAGGCCAGGATAGTATAAAAAATTGGCAAGAACTTTTCCTACCTTGGTATGCCCATTCTTCTTCCAATCTGTGCTCTCCAAGCTACATTAAGAGCTAGGTTGTGTACGGTGGGAGGGTGGGGAGAGGGGTGCTAAAAAAAGTGTAATATCATCTCCAATGCTAGGATAAGTGGAAATAGGAAGACATTTAGGGTCAAGGTTTGTTAATTTTGGACAACTAGGTCCAAACTCCATGTTGTGATGCTCAGATGAAGATGCCAATATTTTTATTGGATTCCTATTTCGGAGAGGTGCAAGATCGATCTAAAGATCATCTTCATCTGATGAGCAGAACATTTATTTTGAATTAATTCCACTATGTGCAAGGTTGGCCAGAATTGTAATGTAGGCTTGAAGCCCCAATAGATGTGTCACACAACCTCACTGATGGATATATATAGGTCAACGTTGAAGGTCATTTTCACCATCACTCATCACACATTCTCTCTTTGCATCTGATTGGTTCGATCATCATCTTGGAGGCTCTTCTTCTCTCACATGTGGGAAAAACGCAGCAAGGATTTTCTAGTTTTGACCTAGGGTTTCAGCGCAGATTTGACCAGCGTTGACTTTGGTCAACGCATGGTCAAATTGACCTCAAACTCTCCCAAAATTCCGATTTTTGCAGTCTGCATTTTTTGGCACATAAATCGAGGTTGGACGTTGACTTTGACCTGGTTGCGTTGACTTTTGGTATTGCTGTTTTTGCGTTGACCATTGACTGGACATCGTTGACTTTTGTCGATTTTGGGTTGACAGTTGTAGAGCTGTCCGAGAGGGTTGTGTGACACATTTTGATTGGCTGATCGTGTAGAGACTTTGCTGGTTGAAGCATCTTGTTGACCATCGTAACGCACCACAACACATATATTTTGCTGATCAAGTTAAGTGTATTTTTGGCTTGTCATCTGTCGATCTATTGGTATGTTTTATCAGCATTTTACTTTCTTGTTTATGTGATTGCAGTTTGATATCGGGTATAAAAGTAAAGTTGCATCAAGCATAGAACATCTACGAAAATTTACATGGTATCAGAGCTAAGGTGAAGACAAAGCCCAAGTTTGTATTGAGAGCAATCATCGAAGAAGGAGCATTTGTCAACGACCCATGGGTACGTCAAACTATAGTGGCTTCAAAGCTGATGACAAGTTGACTGGGAAGGAAGACTTCCATGCTTGGAAGATGACTTTGGATCTAATGTTGGAAGACCAAGATGTCATGGACTATCTGTAGGGTAAAATCCAAGAGTCTCCATCATCTACACCTGCTGCCACCAAGTCAAAATTTAAGAAGGGGGAAATCAAAGCAAAGTTGATGATCCGGGATTCAATTCATAAGAGTCTGGTTGCCTACATCTCTGAGCTACACACATCCAAGGAGATGTATGATAAGTTGGTCAACATGTTCAAGGCCAACAATGCAAATCAAGTCCTTTTCTTTAAGAACCAACTGAAGAATCTGAAGAAAGGCAGGGATGAATCCGTTCAATCTTATTTTCTGAAGTTGATCGAAATAAAAAATAATCTTCTGGCCATTGGGGAGACAATAGCTGATCGAGAAATGGTTCTCACCGCACTTGGAGGTCTCTTCTCCGAATGGCATGTATTCGATACTACCATTCTCAATAACAATGTGATACCTGATTTTGACAAAGTATGCATACAAGAGGAAACAAGAATGAAGGAATATGAAAATAAAGGTAATGTTGCCTTCACCGCTCGTGCTAAGAAGAAGAACAATGGTGGTCCAAGGAACCATGGAAGAGCAGTGGCCCAAGGAAAGAAAGGAAGATGTTACACATGTAACAAGATTGACCACTATGCTAGAGAATGCCCTAATAAGAAGGATTCTCCTGG
Organism: Pinus albicaulis; assembly: GCA_034641835.2. Classification (NCBI taxonomy): domain Eukaryota; kingdom Viridiplantae; phylum Streptophyta; class Pinopsida; order Pinales; family Pinaceae; genus Pinus; species Pinus albicaulis. The sequence continues at coordinate 1,592,325,089 of CM076584.1, read as the reverse complement.
GGATGATGACAACAACAACAACTGAAGGAATGGAAATCAAAGGAACAATAGGTTCATAGGAAAGAGGAAGGCTCCCTTTGGTTGCAATGGAAATGGACAATCTTTCAAAACGTCGAGAAATTCCATGTATGAGGAATTTAATGTTGTTGATGATAAAAGAAATGAATTCATTCTTGTATCTGCCCTCTCTGTTGCATCTCCACCCGACACTATGGATGTCTGGTTGATTGATAGTGGTGCCTCAAGGCACCTCACTGGGTTTAAGGAAGCACTTCTGATTTGGTTGAGAAGGATGTTAATTTGAAAATTATCCTTGGAGATAATGTCACATATCCCGTCAAAGGGATTGGGACTGTGACCCTCCACTTGTCTCAAGGTCAAGTCCTCGTTTGCAAGATGTACTATATGTACCTGATTTGAAGAAGAACCTTGTTTCTATTTTGGCCATGGAAGACAAAGGCAATGTTTCAGGAAATGTCCCCCCCGGCTCCAACCCCCGAAACGCGGTCCGTACGAGATCCGTATAGCGAAACGCATTTCGCAAAAAAAAAAAATTTCGTTTCCTGGAAAGTCGGATCCGTACGGCCGGATCCACGTTTCCGTACGATGGATCTGCGTTTCATACGGCGGATTGCCATAAGGAAGCGCCGCGATTCATGTACGGATCCGTCTGGTTCGCGAGCGGTTCCGTACAGTGTCGTACGGATCCAACTTGCGCACTAAATTTATTTATTTTATTTTATTTTATTTATTTATTTATTTTTTAAATTTATTTATTATTATATTATTATTATTATTTTTAAATTTTTGGTTTTATCTCGGTTAGTTAGTGAGTTAGTCTTGGGTTAGGGATATGATGAAAAGGTTATAAGCTCTATTTCACCTATTATTTGCTCACTTGTGTGTTTGGAGAGCTTGGAGAAGAGAAGAGAAAGAGAGGAGAAGAGAGCTTGGAGAAGAGAGAGTTGAGGAGAGCTTGGAGGAGTGAAGGAGGAGGAGCTTGGAGGAGTAAAGAAGGGCTTCCATCTACAAAAGCTAAAGAGGTAAGTGCAAACCCCAAACTCTCTCATTTTTTTTGTCATTGTTTTTTGTATTTTCTCTCCTCCCTCTCCTACACTTTCCCATTCTTTCTTCTTGTACATTTATTTTTAGGTTGTCCACCATCTATATTCATACTCAAAGATGATGTTTCTTTGGGTTCTATGCATCATTCCACTCTTGGTTTTGATGATGGTAAGGGGGAGTAGAAATAGAAGAGGAGAACATGAAAAAGAAGAGGAAAGTGGTCACCATATGAGTGATCCAATGTATGATGAGGAGGAAGGCTTTGAAGAGGAAAGAGATGATGAAAACATTGAATCACAAGATGGGAAAGCTGCATTGACACCCTTGTGGAACTATGTGACCAAATTTGAAGGGGGAAAAGGTGGTGGAAGCTACAAGTTTTTGTGCCCTCATAGTTGTCATGGAGGAAAACCATATAGCGGTTCATATACCCGTGTGAGGAGGCATCTTTGTGGGGTGATGGACAGTGATGAAAGAAAGGGTGTTGTGGGGATAGCAATTTGCCCAAAGGTTCTAGCTGAACAAAGAAGAAAATACATCCAAATAGAGGAGGCTGCACAACAAAAAAGTAAAAAACAAAAAACTCAATCTGAATCAAGTGCAACCTCTAGATTTGGTAGCTCATCTGCTCATGGTGTTTCTGCAAGTTCTGGAGGTAAAAAAACAATAGCAGATTTCCTTAATGTTGCTGGGAGGGATGATGTGGATAGAAAGATAGTCCGGTTTCTTTGTGCTTGCGGTGTACCATTCAATGTGCTTCGCTGTCTCTATTGGCATGAAATGGTAAAGGGCATCAATGAAGCCCCAAAAGGATACAAGTCCCCCAACTATGAGAAAGCTAGAACAATGTTATTAGAAAGAGAAAAAGGAATGGTTCAAGCAACTTTGACACCTTTTACAAATGAGTGGGTGGATAGTGGGGTATCCATTGTATCAGATGGGTGGAAAAATATCAGAAACCAACATTTGATAAATGTTCTTGGTGTTTCAGCTACTGGTGCAGTGTTTATTGCATGTCATGATTCCTCCTCTGTAGTGCAACTTCCCAAAACATTGCAGATCTCCTATTGCAATCAATCAGAGATGTTGGTCCTAGCAAAGTGGTTCAAGTGATCACATATAATGCAGCAAATTGTAAGGGAGCAGGTAAACTTATTGAGTGTACTTAGCCACACATATTTTGGTCTGGGTGCTTGGTGCACACATGAATCTTTTGATGCATGATATTGTGAAGCATAAAGAATGTGGGTGGATTAATGAGCTTTACAAGAGAGGGAAGAAGCTCATTAAATTTATCACAGGGCATACAAGGGTAAACTATTTCTATGGCACTTACTCCAAGTTGCAGTTGCTTAAACTTGCAAAAACCAAATTTGCAAGTTATTACCTCACCTTTAGGCGGCTAGTGAAGGTGAGACAAGCTCTAACTAATATGGTCATCGCTGAATCTTGGGAGGAGATTAACACTGATAGAGATGGTGCTAATGCAGCAAAGGACACTATTCTTGACATGTTATTTTGGTCATAGGTTAAATATGTTTTGCAATTCACCAAACCAATTTATTACATGATCAAGTTTGGGGATTCAGATAAGGCAATAATTGGGGAGGTTTATGAGCAAATGAATAACATGTTGGGGTAGATTAAAGACATTGTTGAGCCCAGAGATACCACCTTGTACAAATATATTCGTGTAGAGGTGGTAAAACGATGGGATATGCTAAATATTCCATTGCATGCATTAGCATATGTATTGACACCTAAATATTATAGTCCATCATGGCTTTCTACAACAACACCTGCGGGGGCGAGCAGGAGAAAACCACACCCAGATCCAGAGGTCCTAATCAAATATATGGATGCACTAGATAAATTAGTCCCTGTTGAGGAGGAGGCACACTTGGTACGGAAACAGCTGAGCAGCTATACACTTTCCACTAGTCCATTTGGGAGCATGCATGTTATTAGAGATCGAGAGAGTTTTTCTTCTATTGAGTGGTGGAACACGCATGGAGGTGCTACTCCACTTCTACAGACTTTGGCATTGCGGGTGTTATCACAGGTGGTAAACACTTCTTCTGCAGAGAGGTGATGGAGCTCTTATTCTTTCATGCACAGTGTTAAAAGGAACAAGTTGTGTTTAGACCGGGTAGAGAGCTTGGTTTATGTTCATTACAACTTGAGATTGTTGTCCCATTACTGTGAAGATGCAAAGAGTAACAAAGATCTTAAGGTTTGGGACAGGTATCCAAAGGAGACCAATTTGGAGGATGGAGTGTTGCGATTAGAGCAATTAAAGGATGCTCTTACCCATGATGATGATGATCGACTTGATGTGCCACCCCCCATTGGTCCCTTTCTTCCTAGGTTCTATGGTTCAACACCAACAGCAGGGGCTTCATCTTCATCAGTTATAGTGCCATTGCCACAACTTCCACAACCACCATCTTCTTCATTGCCACCACGTGGAGGCGCACCGTCACGTACTCGTCGTGGTGGAAGGAGGAGAGATGAGTAGATATTTTCAGTGTTCACACTTTGCTGCTTTTGTCATAGATTATCTTTAGACTTGTAGGCTTGTTGTGAATTTGAACTTTTTTGTCTTGGTGGTGGCCAAGTGGCCTATTTTGTAAACATTATTATTTGAAATTTGGACATGACTAATGTTGACAGTTGCTCACTTATAATATGCTTTATGTTTTATAATATGCTTTATGTTTTATAATATGGTTAAATGTTTTATGTTTATCATTTATGTTTTATAGTATGCTTAATTTTTAAATGTTTTATGTTTTAAAATTTATAGTATGCTTAAATGTTTTATCATGCTTAATTATTTGATGTACGTTTGTAATTGCTAGGATCTAGAATCTAGATTCTAGATTCCTGATGCTCGAATAATTAATTATTAATGTACAATGGAATCATGGATGTCATATCTATCTTGATTTATGTAAAAATATGCATGTTTTCATGTCTTCTACAACTAATATGGTATTTGGGATAGTTGTTTTGAATATAAATGCAATATATATATATATACTAGACGCTTCTGAAATGCTTCGCTTCCTAAATTTTTGGAAAAGGACGCTTTCGCGTCCTCGCTTCCAAAAAATGTCCCCGCTTCGTGCAACGTTGGACAAAGGTTTCAATGTGGCATTCGTTGATGGGAAGGTACACATCTAGAAGAAGAGCTTCAAGGAATCTATCACGATTGGGTTTAGAGTTGATACACTCTACCAGGTCGGAGGAAGTCCATTGGGAGCGATGACATGTGATACTATCCAACAGACTGAACTATGGCACCAGAGGTTTGGACACCTTCATTACAAAGCCCTTCCTGAAGAAAGGAAGGTGGTGACGGGGATGCCCGAGTTCAAAAATGATCATGAAGGTGTATGTCAGGGTTGAGCCGAAGGAAAGCATACAAGGGGACCTTTCCCCTCAAGTGTCACAAAGCCATCCGATGTCTTGCAATTGATACATTCTGATTTGTCTGGTATGCTGCTCGTGACATCCTTGGGAGGATGTTCCTATTATATGACATTCATAGATGACTTCTCTCGCAAAACCTGGATATACTTCTTGAAGAAGAAGGATGGGGCTTTCATGTGGTTTCGTACTTTCAAAGCCTTGGTGGAAAATCAAATAGGGAAGAAGATCAAGATTTTGAGGACCGATAATGGCACTGAATATGAGACGAACGAGTTCAATAACTTTTGCAGAGAAGCTGGCATCAAGAGGGAGACCACAACCGTATATACTCCTGAGCAAAATGGCATTGCGGAAAGAAAGAACAGGACCATTGTGGAAGCTGCTCGTGCCATGCTATGTGACCAAGGTCTTCCGAAGTTTCTGTGGGGAGAAGCTGCAAACACTGCTGTGTACATACAAAACCGATGCCCGCATTCTGCTCTGGACTCCAAAACTCCCGAAGAGGTTTTCTCTGGTAAGAAACTTGACGTCTCTCATTTTAGAGTTTTTGGTTGTCCCGTTTATTTTCATGTGCTGAAAGAGAAGAGGAGCAAGCTGGATGCTTCTGGGAAAAAGGGAATATTTGTGGGCTACAGTGAAACTTCGAAGGCTTATAGAGTCTATGTGCCTGGTCAAAGAGAGGTGGAGATATGCCACGTTGTTACCTTTGATGAAGATGCTTCCCTCAGGAAAGCAATCAATCTTCGAACTCTGAGGAAGATCATGAAGTAAGGTATGGAAATCAGGAAGAACCGAAGGATTAGACGATGCTCGATATTGAAGGACCGATGGACCCTGTTGATCCACCTTCTTAAATGAAGAGAAGACCATCATGGCTCAGGGATACTCTCGAGGATGCCGAGAGACACATGGCCCCAAGGGGGACATTCCGTGAAAGCAAGAAGCTGAATAGATACCAAGGGTATCTAGTAGCCATGAGTACAATCGTACAATCTGAGCCTGGATCTTTTGAAGAAGCCGTAAAGCATCAAGTGTGGAAGGATGCTATGCATGAAGAGTATGAGTCCATTATGAAGAATGATGTTTGGGATGTGGTTTGGAGACCAGAGGACAAAGCAGTTGTCACCTCGAAATGGCTCTATAAGATCAAGCATGGATCTGATGGTAGTGCTGAAAAGTTCAAGGCAAGATTCGTTGCCTGAGGCTTCTCCCAAAAGGAAGGCATATACTATGATGATATATTTGCACCTGTGGCTCGATATAGCACCATCCGATCTATCATATCCCTTGCTGCTACGCAAGGATGGAATCTTCATCAGATGGATGTGAAGACCGCATTTCTGCATGGTGCGATAAAGGAAGAGGTGTATGTGGAGCAACCTCTGGGGTTCGAAGTCCAGGATAGAGACACCCATATTTGCAGGTTGAAGAAAGCCCTCTATGGGTTGAAGCAAGCCCCCAGGGCTTGGTACGAGAGGATAGATAGCTACTTGATGAAGCTGGGCTTCACTCGTAGTAATGCTGATCCGAACCTTTACTTCAAGGTTGATGGAGAAAAGCCTCTCATTCTGGTGCTGTATGTGTACGATCTCTTCCTGACAGGTGCTAACCCTCTCATTCATCAGTGTAAGAGGGAGCTTGCTTCTGAGTTCGAGATGAAGGACCTAGGACTGATGCATTACTTCCTAGGCCTGGAGGTCTAACAAAGACCTGGCGAAATTTTCCTTTCTTAAGGAAAATACATTGTGAAGCTGCTGGAAATATTTGGAATGGTGGACTGTAAGTCCGTGTCGACACCGATGGAGCTCAACTTTAAGAAGTTGAGTGGCAGCACTGCTGGGTCTGTTTCCGCAAATCCTACTGAGTATCATCAACTCATAGGGCCCCTGATGTTCTTAGTGAACACCCGTCCAGACGTATGTTTTGCAGTGAACACTTTGAGTCAACACATGGTTGATCGTCATCACATTCACTGGGTTGGTGCCAAGAATCTGTTGAGATATCTTCGGGGCACGATAAACCATGGGCTGAGATACGCTGTCGGGAGTGTGACACTCCATGGATATACTGATGCCGATTGGGCTGGCAGTGTGGTGGATCGCAAGAGCACATCTGGACGCTGCTTCACACTTGGATTTGGTTCAATATCTTGGATGAGCAGGAAGCAGAAGTCGGTGGCTTTGAGCACCACTGAGGCCGAATACATTGCAGCAAGTATGGCCTGTTGTGAAGCAGTTTGGTTGCGAAAGCTCTTCAGTGAGCTGTTCGGGCATGTGCTAGATACCACCATTATCCTCTGTGATAACCAGACTGGAATTCATTTGTCCGAGAATCCCGTTTTCCATGATCGATCCAAGCATATTGATATCAGGTACCACTTACTTGGGATATGGTACAGCAAGGCGCCGTAAGGCTCGATCATATAGGAACTGATGAGCAGGTCGCATATATTCTCACAAAGCCCTTGGACGATGAGCTTTGGGAGCTCCAGGGGGCCTTGGGATAGCTTCTTGGAGCTATAAGCAACCACAGGGCTAGGCTTGCCGAACCTTGTTGGTGTGCTTCTGCCCCACCGTTATGATATTGAGTTGGTTCACCTCTCTTTGATATGTTGTGCCCCGTATGCATCCTACCCATTGAGTCCCGGACTCATGGGAACTACCTCTCATTTGGCCAATAAGGTGGGAAAAGTTATAGACTAGTAGCAATGACCGATGGACGCATCGGAGATTGCTGTATTCTCTATGTCTAGGATGGCACTTGTCCAACCACTTGATCTGGGATCAAGTCTAGTGAGGTTTCGGACCTCCAACTGACTTCGGGTTAGTTAAACCAACTTCGAGTTGGTATGTGACTCCTTTGAGTTCTATAGAGGGTTCGAAACTTTGAGCTGATTTTGTCAGCCGGGAGTGATGTCTTTGTGACTCACCTTTTGTTCTGAAATAAAGAAGCCAAAAAAGCAAGTTACGGCGGGATGGCGCATGATGTTTGGATGGCACAGATGGATGGAGTTCTCCCTAGTTGAGAGGAAGTGTTAATTTTGAACAACTAGGTCCAAACTCCATGTTGTGATGCTCAAATGAAGATGCCAACATTTTTATTGGATTTCTTTTTCGAAGAGGTGCAAGATCGATCTAAAGATCATCTTGAACCAATGAACAAAACATTTATTTTGAATTAATTCCACTTATGTGCAAGGTCGGCCATAATTGTAATGTAGGCTTGAAGCGCCAACAAATGTGTCACACACCCTCATTGATGGATATATATAGGTCAACGTTGGAGGTCATTTTCACTATCACTCATCACACATTCTCTCTCTGCATCTGATTGGTTCGATCATCATCTTGGAGGCTCTTCTTCTCTCACACGTGGGAAAAACATAGCAAGGATTTTCTGGTTTTGAGCTAGGGTTTCAGCGCAGATTTGACCAGCGTTGACTTTGGTCAACGCATGGTCAAACTGACCACAAACTCTCCCAAAGTTCCGATTTCTGCAGTCCGCATTTTTTGGCACAGAAATCGAGGCTAGATGTTGACTTTGACCTGGCTGCATTGACTTTTGCTGCTGCTGTTTTTGCGTTGACCGTTGACTGGACAACGTTGACTTTTGTTGACTTTGGGTTGACTGTTGTAGAGCTGTCCGAGAGGGTTGTGTGACACATTCTGGTTGGCTGACCATGTAGAGACTTTGCTGGTTGAAGCATCCTGTTGACCGCCGTAACGCACCACAACACATATTTTGTTGATCAAGTTAAGTGTATTTTTGGCTTGTCTTCTGTCGATCTATTGGTATGTTCTATCAGCATTTTACTTTCTTGTTTATGTGATTGCTGTTTGATATCGGGTATAAAAGTAAAGTTGCATCAAGCATAGAACATCTACGAAAATTTACAAGGTTGCAGCCAATGCTTATGCACAAAACTTTCACTTGTACCTATTGTTGTGGATGGAATTTGTGATCCTGTAGAGGGGGTGTATCTAAGTATGACCACCCCATTTCTGCAACTGCAACCACTATTTTTTCCTCATTAGTTTTAGCTTCATTAAAGGCATCGAAGACCGAGTTTGCTTGTTGTTTGACATCCTATTCTGAGATGCAACTGTAAGAAATTACGATGTCTAGTAGTGAGCAATAGACAGCTCGGGTCTGAAAAAGACACGTTGTAATTGTATCTGTGATTAATTTGTAATAAGCTCTTTGGAAATTAGCCATATTCCTCACACGATCTTTTGAGAAATGATTATTATTGATTGCTGAAATATCTAAAAAATTGCTCTGCAACAAACTACCTTTCTCCCTATTATAAATGGGAACTAAAAAAAGTGTATTATCACCTCCAATGCTAAGATAAGTCGAAATAGGAGGATATTTGGGGTCAAGGTTAGGGCCATGCTCATGCACAAAACTTTCACTTTTACCTATTGTTGTGGATGGAATTTGCGATTCTGTAGAGGGGGTGTATCTAAGTATGAGCACCCCATTGCTGCAATTGCAATTACTATTTTTTGCTTACTAGTTTTAGCTTCATTAAAGACATCTAAGACCAGTTTTGCTTCTTGTTTGACATCCCAGTCTGAGACAAAACTGTAAGAAATTACAATATCTCATGGTGAGAAATAGCATATATACAGCTTGGGTCTGAACAAGACATTGTTGGAATCATATCTGTGATTAATTTGTAATAAGCTCTTTGGAAATTAGCAATTTTCCTCACACAATCATTCAAGGAATGATTATTATTGATTGCTGAAATATCTAAAAAATTGCTCTGCAACAAACTACCTTTCTGCCTATTATAAATGGGAACTAACCCAGTTTATACCATAAAATCATGAAGGCAATATTGAGATAGATACATAAAAAATTTATGCTGAGAATTATAGTTCAGAAAAGAACCTCCATACAGGTTCAGTGTCACCATGCAAAACATATTTCAAGATTTTTGCGAAAAGTAACTCTATTTTTGTAAAAGTAACTATTTGTAATTCATTTTAGAAAAAGTGAAGGTTTTATGTTGTTGGATTTAAAAGTGTATTTCATGCATGACTTTATATAAATCTTAAAAATATATTCTCTGCTAAGAGTATAAAGACGGGGCAAGGTAGAGTCTTTCATCACACATGAGAAGTCGAGCAGGTTGACTAACAGAGAGAGAGAGAGAGAGTATGTACTATCAGTAAGATAAGTGGAAACTCCTCATTTATTGCAAACTCTCTCTTCCAAGTGATGCTCCAATCCTTGTTATTTATATGATGTCCCACATGTTGTCGAGGAAGCTGTTATTCCAATTTCCATCTATGCTTTGGAGGATGAATGAATGGGTGGCTTGTAATACACACCTAGTGGGGGAATAATATTATTAAATGTCTCTACTTGTAGCTATACTAAGATTTAATGATTGGTCCTAATGAATAATCACGCTGTAGAGTTTTCTCTTGGGAAAGGGCACAAGAATGATCTAAATTCTCAGCCACCATTCTTGTATCATTCACCAGTTGAGTTATTTTCTGACTTTGAGCGCATTGCAAAATGACATTTCTATATATTTGTATTTTGTTTGAATGTTTACCATTGGCTCACTTTTCATTCCTACCTTTTGGTATTGAATGTGTGGTATTGGTTTAAAAAGAGATGATCCATTAAGTTCTCATTCTCATTAAAGTCCATATAGACTCTAGATCTAAATTGTTTTAATGATTTGATTGTCTGGACTCTGAACGAGGTTGGTTCCCATTTATAACGGGGAGAAAAGTAGTTTTTCATAGAGCACTTTTCTAGATCTGATAATTAGATGCCTCAAGTAAGGATATCTTAGTTTTATCTGTAATCTGGAAAACTTTTCCCTGTCATTTCTAGCTTTTCTTATTTTCCGTGTTGCTATCCAGGGATGGGAATATATGACGCTATGAAATTATGCAAGGCAGATATCTCAACTGTTTGCTTTGGACTTGCTGCATCAATGGGAGCATTTCTACTAGCTTCTGGAACAAGAGGCAAGAGGTTTTGCATGCCAAATTGTAAAGTGATGATCCATCAACCGTTGGGTGGAGGAGGTGGTTCAGTAAGTTTATTGCCTGGAGTGATTTGTGACATTTTGTTTTTAACAAGGTCAAGGTTATGCATTTGCATGGATATCATTGTGAAGTATCTCATAGATTTGATCTTCTCAATTACATAATAAGTTATAACAATTGGTTTATCCATGGGACAAAAGTATACAGGTTGGGGAAAAGCTGAAACATGTTAATCTCTTGAAGAAAATTGAGTGTTTAAAAACAAATATTGGTTGAAGGATCTTATATTGTTTGACTAAATAAGCATCAGCTGGAATATGTGAGAATTCTTTCTTTTTTCTCCTTACAAGGAAAACCTTGCAAGGAAACCCAAAGGACGCTTCCTCACATTTGTGGGTGCCATCCATAGAAGACTCATCGGCATAGACTAGTGCACCTAATGCAGGGGATTCAAACTGGGCACCTGCTGGCATGGAACTAGTGAAACGCACAATAACTTTGGCAACAAAAGTAAAATAGCGTGGGAATTCTTTCTGAACAACTTATCATGTTTATTTTTTGGTCTTTTGTGATTGCATGAAATGGAAAATACTAGAGTTGGGTAGTAAAAAATTGAATATTCCAAATATGTGGCCTGGATAACACCAGGCTAATAGGCTTGGATCAGTTCAGTTTCCTGCTCATTCTGGGCATTGCACATTTTTTCAGGCTGCTTTATTTCTCATGCCATTGTCAAGTTGATTACAATGCTGCTGTTGGTTTTGGGTGGTGGTTAAATGGTCGAAATTCTGCTGTCCATGGCAGACATTACCTCAAGGCTAATTGGTGTCCTATTTATTTTCATATAATTGGGAATAAAGCTTTTGGCACGATAATGCTTGCAACTTTTGTTGTTAGATTCAGATTTGATATGTGATCTCCTTTTATAGCTTGAAAGGATTCACAATTGTGGTGTAAGGTAACTGTCTTAAAAGTTAAAAGATTTGAATTGATACCTGATGCATATCATAGTCACCATAGGAAGATATGGATACTATATAATATGGCAAAATATGTATCTGGAAAAATCCAATATGGATAGATACGTGAGTATACATCACACAAATACAAAAAATATGCAATTTCTTTTTACAATTTTAGGAAATTTTAAAATATAGATGGAAAAAAATAAAGATTTTGTGCTATAAAGTTACACAGATTTTATGCTATAAATCTTGATGAAATCCTGTTTTTGGGTGCCTTTTTAAATCTTAATGGTGATTTTAAAGTCTTTTTTTTAGGTTCCCCGACTTTGTGTCACATTTGTTAGAAAATATGACCACATCCATTATGGTACAGGATATGATGTACCCAAGCCCAGATGTGGACGTGTCTGGTACCTATGGTGCATGTCATGGCTTCTGAGGTTTTATTTTAATGAAGTTTCTATACTTTCTGCTCTACATATGATTATTTTTTCAACTAAAAAAATTGTTAACATGCCATTATTCCCTTCTGCTTTATCATTGAACAAAGATGGAACTTGTTCCAAGTTCAGGAATTTTCGCTTTTTATTGCAAATGCTGGCTTACAGGGCGAATGCCTGCAGAAAAATGCAAATTGAATGGAAAATTGTGAAAGGTGAGGCATTGATGTTGATCAACTTGTGATACAAAAGTCTGATATCACTCAATATGAATTTTCTTTTTGCAGCCTATAGAGATGGCACTGCAGGCCAGAGAACTGATGTATCACAAAATTAAATTAACAAAAATATTGTCTCGTCTCACTAACAAATCAGAGGAGCAGGTGTGTTTTTTTTCTTGAAATGCAAGATATTATTTCATATGTAACGTTGTATGCATTTTGGCTAATATTAATGCCTGTCCACTAGCTGCTTTATGAACAGGATTAAATTTATTTCTTTGCAAGTATTTTCTATGAGGTCCAATTTTAATTTCAGAAGTATCTATATGGAATATTGTTATTGCATTGGCTGCAGGTTGCACAAGATACAGATCGGGATTATTTTTTGAATCCATGGGAAGCTGTTGAGTATGGCCTTGTTGATGCTGTTATTGATGATGGAAAACCTGGTTTGGTTGCTCCAATAGGAGACCCGAAACCACCATCTAAGAATGAAAGGTGGCACTATTGGTCAGCTGAAGGTTGGAAGGGAAAAAAGCGTTTGCCCTCAGAAGAGTATCTCATAGAGAAAGGAACAGAGGAAGGTTCCTTGGAAAGCAGCGACAAAAACGATTCTAAGCAGCTAAATGAAGGAGCAGTAGCAGTTTGAAGTTGAACCGCTGCGATCATTAATTTTTTTCTAAACCACTTAACACTTGTTCTTGAGCTGTTACTTTTTCCAACCATAGTGAGTGAAACCTCAAGCTATAATTCGATCACCTTTATGACTTCTGGTCAACAAGTTGGGCTCTTATCCTTCAATATTTCTTTATGTGCTTGTCAAAGCGATCTGACTCATTTAGAAACCTCTAATTGGAATATATAATGCCATGCATCCCTTTTGCCAATTGAATCACATTAATAATACCTAAGGTTCCTTTCCGCTCTTAGTTTGGGAAATTCTAGTGCATACCAATTTGTACTAATGCTTTGCAAGAACTTCTTTGGGTTAGGTATATGTATTTCTACATTGTGAAGATTTATTCATTTGGGAGAAGGATTAATCTTTATGTTTACATGATCAAAGCAGTCATGTTTTATCAACTCCAAATGTCACATCTACAACATATTACTAAAGTATGTGCTTAAATTGCTCACAATAGTTCATGCCAGTATTGTTCATTTTTTGAATTGGGAGATGGATTGTTTTTCTGGTACCACTCACACATCCTATTAATCTACCCCTTTGATTGCAGCCCACAGCATTTAGAAGATAGTTAAATGCTCAAAGCAAGGCTTAAGCTGGATTGATGTTTTTGAGGTCACTTTCTCTGATACATTGTTCAACATCGAGAAATTTAAATTGAAAACCTCTTCAACGGCTACTTTTTCCATCAATAGATTAATTTTATTGAAATATAGTTATTGATAGTAAATACAACGGCCATTTCTATAGTGTGGGGACGAAGAGAAAGATACCACTTTGACTTGCTCTTAGTGATCGACTTGCTGCAACCATGATTCACTATGGTTTGTGCCCTAAGAATACTATTCTCTGGATGATATTGCAAACCACAATTTGGTTCAGTTTTGTTCAGGAAAAATGGCATGTGTTATCAGCTGCTAATCGTGTTATGTCTGGCTGCTGGTGTGATGAAAGTGTCTAGGCTTCAGCTTAAACCACACCTTGTTTGGATGGTGCTGGTGCTGGTGCTGGTGCCCACTATTCAGTTTCTGAGGTGAACACCTACAGGAGCACATCAAGTTTTTCCAATGTCTATTTGTCGTGGATGCAAAGAAAGAAACTATCTATTTCAGTGTGACGTCAAAATTTCCTAGCATTTTTCTTGATGGCAAATGGTCTCACAACCACCTTAGTCTTCTCATAGTTGCAAGGCCAGAATTTGAAGTTCTAACGGCTCAAAATTGTCTTTGATAATTAACAATGTACTTATAGTGGTTGGGGTACTACATGGAACCTCTTATGGGTTCTCTTGTGGTTATGCAAGGTAATGTTAAGACTTCAACTTCTCAATCCCTATCTCAATACAACCACAATCATTTAGTGACGTGCTCAAGCAGTATGAGGCTCTTCTCACCCTCAGAAGATATATTAGTACTTGCCAAGCAAAGATAGCTTTTTGGTAGATAAGTCTGAGATCCTAGAGTCGAGCATAAAATTGATGGGTGTCTTGGAATCCTTGGGGGGCCACAAGGAAAATACTCACTAGCTTATTTGATAGACTCTAGTCATCGCAAGTGTTTGTGCTAGGGCTTTTTAATCATATATTTCAATAACTACGAAGCAAATAAGTATATCCTAGAAAGATGCCCATGGTTTTGTTGCATTGTATGGCTCTTCTTAAGGATTGGTTTCCAGCAGTTCATAATGGAAAGATGCATACAAATACCACTTTAGCATGGGCAGTACTCAAATCTTCCATACATTTGAGCTAGTGGGTCTCATAGAGAGTAATACCAAATATAGGAAATTATATAGAGAAGTTTTGGACTAAGAATACAACCTTCCGACATGCATTGCTTTGAAGTTTGACATCTGACAATAGTGTGCCCAAAACTGTTCATAGGAATTGAAGAAAAGAGGAGTTTAACATCAAATGTGACTCGAATACAAGTCAACATGTATGTCTTGGTGTGTGGTTTTTAGGGTGGAGTTAGGTTTTTGAGTTACAGGGGTACAAAAACACATCGTGGGAAAAAATCCAACCTTGTTAAGGGCTGGTATAGAATAGATGGTGATGGGTGTACTGTTAAGACACTTTCGATGTGAAGGTTGCCGGTTTGAAACTCGTGGGAAAAGATCCAATCATGTTAAGGGCTGTTGTGGTCCAGGCTAGGTGCGATCCCTAATAGATTTTGACAGCTTAGAGGCCCTTGGATCGTGGTTTCGCAAGCCAACACTTAAGCATGGACTCATCTCTAGACTCACACAACTTAGCAAAAAAAAATAAAATAATATAAAACTTTAAACGACATAAAATATCAAACTAAATAAAGAAATAAATAAACAAACATTGAGAATAAAAATAATAAAAAAATCCAACCATAAAAATAAAAATACAAAATATATAAAAAAGAATAAAAAAAGAAATTTTAAAAATATAATTAAAAAAAATAAATACAAGCAGTGATGGAGTGTGGGTCAGAGGTAGGGTTGGAATTTCAAAACACTCACCTGTCAAATTTGACGGTTTCCAAACCTCTCCCATGGGTTGGAATTTCAAAACACTCACTTCTCAAATTTGACGGTTTCCAAATCTCTCCCACCTGTCTCTTGATGGTTTTTTCCACACCTCTCCGACCCGTCTCTTGATGGTTTTGCAATCTTTTTAACTGCATTTGATGGGCAAATCACCCCTTGACGGACAATTTGTCTGTCAAATTCCATTCTTGATTAGAGGTGATGCCCATAAATCATTTTTTTATTTCCGCGAAATAGTTTTTAAAGTTCAAATTTTTTATTTAGAAAGATTAATATTTTATTTTATGTTTTTTAATAAATTATTTTGATTTTGTTTTTTAAATTATATATTTTTAATTTTTTAACTTTATTTGTTTTTTTCCAATTTTATTTAAATTTGTTTTAAATTCCTTTAAAATTGAGTTTTTTTACAAGTTTTATTGGTTTTTTTTTCAAAAGGATGTATTTTTTAATTTATTTAATTTGTTTGTTTTTTTTTGGTTTTGTTTTGTTTTGTTTTTTTAATTTGTAAATTTTTATTTTTAAAGTAAAATTTTTAAAGAAATCCATCCTATTTTTAAAGTTATTATTATTATTATTATTTTAATTAAGGGTATTTTTTGTGATTTTGTTTACACTAGTGTTGATTTTATATACTATAATTTAAAAAGTGTTGCAATTTTAATGACCCATTGAAAATGAGGTCAAATTGTCTTGTGCAGTTCAAAATAAATTGCTCTTAGTGTTGAGCAATTTATTTTGAACTGCTAGAAACATTTTTTGGTTTAGGTGTTGAGCTTTAAGGTTTTTTTTTGTGGTCATGATAGTTTGTTTTAATACCATAGTTGAAAAATGTTGGAATTTGAACCCTAATAATGGGTGAT
Organism: Pinus albicaulis; assembly: GCA_034641835.2. Classification (NCBI taxonomy): domain Eukaryota; kingdom Viridiplantae; phylum Streptophyta; class Pinopsida; order Pinales; family Pinaceae; genus Pinus; species Pinus albicaulis. The sequence continues at coordinate 1,592,308,881 of CM076584.1, read as the reverse complement.
GTTGCATCACCACTTTTGCATTTCAAGATGTTTTTTTATGCCTTTCAGAGTCGTGCTATTTGGGATTAAATGCCATAATTGAAAAACATTGGACTTTTAACTTTGAAATGAAAAAAAGGGTGATATTGCATTACCACTTTTGCACCTTTAGGACAAGTATATGGTGTAAAATGCATAGTGTTTGCACCCTAATGGCATTACTGGTAGTAGCTTAGTGTGCTTAGGTGAAAGATGTGATGAAGTCTCAGGTGTTACACTGTATACACAGTGATCTTGCGGGGCATCCTAGGAACAAGTGTCGGAAGCATGCATGGCAGGTGGATGGTACCCCAGTTGGAAAGGTTACTTTCCCGTAGCTCTTTTGGTGCTAATCTTGTCTGCTCACAATACATATCTGTTATGAGAGTCCCATGCTTTATCGTTTTCTGATAGTGTCTTCTTTATTACCCTAATGAGGTTCTTATTTGATGTTTTTTTATGCCTTTCAGAGTCGTGATATTTGGGTTTAAATGCCATAATTGAAAAACATTGGACTTTTAACTTTGAAATGAAAAAAAATGTGATATTGCATTACCACTTTTGCGCCTTGGGGTGTATTAAGAGCTAGAATTCTCGTCTTGAGGTCACAATTCTTGTTAGTTCGTAACTTTATTAAAATAACTCTACAGCTGAATGTTATTCAACTATTTTTGGAAAATTGTAATCTATAATTCATATTGGCTAAAACATTTAATGAGTAATAAAATAATAACTCCTACTTGAGGAATCCAAAATAACATTGAGCTAAGCCAAACATGCCCCAGTGATTTTTGATGAGTCGACAAATTGGAATTGAGAATGCAAGAATGAATGTAGTTGAGCATGTGAAAAATGATTAGGTCATATCACAATGATGACTCTCTATTTGACTTAAGGCCTCCCATCTTTGATGTGAATCGACACCAAGGTACCTCAAGCCTTTAAACCAACCCCTAGAATAAAACAAATTGATGTTCATAGGTGGCAATTTGCTAGAGACATGGAAGGTGAAATCCCATGAGACCAACATGAGGTGAAAATCATGATATACCAGAAGTACGTAGCTAACATTTCAACATGGGAAATGAGCTAGCAAATAAGGAGGATGCACGAGGATTCCTCTGTACAAAGCACAATGGTTGTCGATTCAGGTAGCAACCTTGAACCACATTGGTATAACACAACTAGATGAGTTTAACGAATATAAAGGTGAAGAATGCAGCAGGTGGGAAAGTTATAATGCATATGAGAACAAACTTAGACCACGAGGAGACTCATGGAGTGGGATGATAGGTTAAAAATAAATGGTAGGTGCAATGCTCGCCAATTCTTGTGAGGAGGGTCATGGGTTATAGGAATGAGATGCAACAAACCAATATATTATGTAGACAAGAACAAACATGAATGACTCAATACTAATGCTCTTAACAACAACTCAAGCATTACTACCAAAATAGTGAGAGTAAATTCTATGAATTGATGCTTCCCCAATTTTTATTTGTTGTTGTTTTGTAGATGTTTTTGGTATTTTGATTTTACAATGAATAAAAGAATTTGAATATATTACAAGCACAAAGATGGGCGATAAAAATTAGAGGTGGGTCTCCTTTGAGGGGATAAATGAATAAGATGGGTGAGTTATGGATAAGATTGGAGGCCAATGAAATGTGACGGCGGGCAAACCCCGCTTACCCACAATCACACACTCTCCAATGCATAAAAATTGCATTTTAAATTAAAGCCCCAATTAATATCTAAATCTGGGCAATTTCACAAATTACATGCGGAAGCTCGTTTTATTTCATACCCTATGGTTATGAAACAATATATATCAAAACTCATCTTATGATTATCGAATCAATATTCGATCTAATAAACCCAAGGTATAAGCTTCAGTCTCACCTTATGGAAATCTGAATGCACAAATTCAAATCACTAGCAAACAAAATATTTTATTATACCGGCCCACAGTTCTGTCAACGCACACTTAACCAAAACTTAAATGTGCTCACTACTCATCAAATATATGTTCACCAATCCCAATGCATTGAACCCCACTTATCATCTCATTTCATACAAAGTTCAATTTTGCATTTAAAACAGCAATAGTCGACATAACATTATGTTTGGTCCACTCACTAACAAAACCCAAGTGCCAACTCAAAGTATATCCTTGCATTAATCCACATGCAACTTCACTATACGACCATCATTGATTTTCTAACACCATCGATCGGACGAAAATCGCGTCCATTCCATCCCCATGAGTTAACACAAAAATGTTGCGCGATAAAACTGGTTTTAAAATACCACTTGACACCACGTGTCAAGCAAGGACCGATATCGGATTCAAAAGTGACAAACCCACTTACCATTCAAACTTCACGCGAAAACGATTTGTGTGTTCTAAAACCACTTACACTGTTCCGCTCACAATTTCGCTTCCAATTTCTTCAATATGGAATCTCAGAGATAAACGTTGTATACGATGTCAATGCAATTACATATATGCCAACAAAACCACATGTAGACTCCACACTGGCCATTCTTTGCTCGATACAACATCTTCATTTCACAGCTTATGGTTCTGTTTACACACAGTTCCGCGTGAAAACACAAGCGTAGTTTCCTGTATGCATACTCACTTCCACTTCTTTTAATTGCGACTTTGCTTTGATTGTTCCTTCACTTCATTTTAAGGCTCGAGACTTGCGCCTTCCACACAGCATTCATGGAATTGGATTCCATTACACTGCTATTAATTTGAATTCGCACTTAAACAATGCCATTTCTTCTTCTGCGCCTTTGATCTTCAATGTTGCATATATTCTACGGCCTACGACTTCCTTTGATTCAATGTTTCCGCTCAAGGAATTATCACATTCACTGTTTGTGAATTAGACCGATAACTGGACTTTGCTTCTACCACTATTGCGTTGAATATCACATTATTTAATTGAATTATCATTCAACCAAACATCGTTCCTCAGACTAAACTCATTCTGCGTCTTAACTTCAAATTCTCACTTTCCATCTATGCGAAATATCTTCATTGTTCTTCATCGCTATGATTCAACTCTCGAACATGTAATTCCTTCATTTAAATTCACCAGTTATTAAAGGCTGTGCGCTGTACAAAAAAACCCCATTTTAGATTGTCAAAACTATCCTTGCTTTTCTTCTATGTGGTAACTAGCTTTGTTCCAATTTTTGCCTGCATCACGGTTTAATTTGATGCTGTATTGATACATATAGACTTATGTATCAAAATATTCCCAAATGCTTAATTTAAACAAAACCCTTTCATTTCTGTATCATCGATCCTTTCAGTGATCGATGATAGGATTATCACGCATCAACTTATACTCTTTTCACACAGAATTAAATCAACCCATACACATATATTTCACACAGAATTTCAGAAACAAATTCTTCATCAATTACAAAAGCCTTCTTGGTCCTCCCCAGATATTCATGTCAATGGCCCTGTTTTACAATTGCTCGTAGGCTTGACAAACAAAACTCTGTTTGTCCTCTTCTAATTCCTGTCTCCTACCTCTATATTTTTTGCCTTTGAGGCTTATTACATTTATACAATAATGCTGAACCAATTTAGGTTCAAATCTTTTTAATGACCCAACAAAGTCCTCAAATATCTCAACACCCCTACAATCTAGATTTTATCCCTAAAATCTTGAAACCAAATCTAACTTGGGCCTCATAATTAATTCTCAAATACCTAAAATCTAATTTCCCTCATGTTCTCCAAATCAATTGGGAACATTAACAAATCCTCACAATAATTAATTAAAATCACTCAAAAATCCCATTAATATTTCATAAAATTAATATTTTCTCAGAAACATAAGACCCCTAGGTTTAATAAAATACAAAGTATTTTCCCCGAATCTAATGCTCCTGCATCAGACTCCCAAGGTTGAAAATGATCATGATCTCCTGATCCTGCGTTTTAAGTCTTTATCCGCTTGGATCCCACACTTTGTTCTGCAAGTTATCATCAATTTCTGCTGTTTGCTGCTTTTCTCCAAGTCTCCATATCTTATGCTGCCTTGCTCCACTGGCTGCACTTTCACAATCTGTCCTTGTCTTTCTTTTGCTACTGCTACTGCTTTTCTTTCTTGCTGATGTCTTTCTCTGAGATAATTTCATCATTAGCTTTCTTATCTGTTCAATTCCTCTGTCCAATAATTCTTCGGATTGCTGATTTCTTGCTGCCAGCTAAGCTCTGGCTTGCTGAGCCCTTGCTTCTATGCTTGCTTCTGTTCTTACTTCCACCCAATCATCCATACCCTCTTGTTTTCTACAACGGAAAACTTCTTCTCTTTCTTCTCCTATCAGCAACTTACTGGACTGGTACATTGTGTACTTCCTTCTGTTGGCTTCATCCTCTTGTATCTGCAATTCCCAATTCTGAAATTGAGAATTTTCCTGCACTGAATTTTGATCACTTAGCATAATTTCCAACAACTTAATTTCTTTATCCCATGGATTAAAGATATCCACAAAATTTTCTTCTTCCTTCATTTGACTGCTCAACTGAGTCAAATGTTCTTCAGCACCTGCAACAACACCTGCATTCACAAAACACTTGTTAAAACAAAAATCATAAGGCATCAGTGCCTTTTCTTCCTTTGCCAGCATTTCAGTATGCTGTCCTGAATTTTTTTCCTCCTCTATTAGCACATCAATACGCTGATTCTCTCTTCCCAAAGAATTCTCTGAAGAATTCTCAAGACTGACAACTAGTCTTCCTCCGACATCATCTGCCTCCATGATGTCTTTCTGCTTTTGTTCACTGTATTGAACTCTGCGTTCTGCTGCAATCTCCCTATCATACTCTGAATTCTACAACAAATATTCCAGCAATGCAATTTCCTTGTGGCATTGCTGAAGTATATCATCATCATGTACCATCCCTACATTCACACACAAACTTTCAGTTTGAAAATCACAAAGTTCAAAAGTCTCCACTGTTGGTTTGTATACCAGCTCTTCAACCTGATCCTCTTCTTCATTCACAAGAACTTCTCCTTGTTCTGTAACAACTTCAAACATGAATGCATTACTGCTTTCTTCTTCAGAGTATTTATCTCCTGAAAGATTCTTTTCCATACTTGTGACAGCTTCACAAGATTGCTTATCCTCCTCTTCTGCAAAACCTGTAATCACATCACAATTGTCAGCTACAAAAATACAAGATTTTACATTATCCCGCTGATCTGGATTTGCCCAATAACTCGGGAAATCATCAATGATCTCCTCTTCTGTTTCATCAATGGAAACTTCCACTTTCAACTCAACTGCTCAGAGTTCTGTACACCCCAACTGTACATCCATCCTCTGTTCAAGCTCTCTCAGCTTTTCTGCAAACCACATGTTCACCTCCTACTCTGTCTTCTGTTGTAGCCTCTGCCACTTTACTCTCTTCCTCATGAGCCAACTAATTCTCTGGATTTCCTCTATCATCATTTTTAGTTTATTAAACTGTTCCCTGATCTCAGCTAACTCTTTGTCATATTCTGCATCAGTCATCTGCAGCGTTATGCCATTTGCCTTGGCATCTGCTTTCTCCTTCTTTATGATGTGGCCTCTCTTCGAACCTCTGCTTCCTCTTCTATGACTATCAGTAGTCATCTTCTTCTCCATGAGTTTCTCACTCATAAGCTGCACCAAGCCTCTGCAACAACAAGCTCTCCTGCTGCCACTTACCTCACCAATCCTTTCCTCCGGATCTGGTCTTTTGGAAAGTACTGGTTCTCCTTCTGCTGGAACCTTTCGAGCATTCTTCATTGCTCCTTTTTAGGCTTTCACTCATCTGCAACTTTTTAGAACACAATTGTCCTATTCATTCAACCTCTGTTGAATTCTTCAGGTTCTGCTACATTCACCTAGAATCCTCTGCTGGACTCCTTCACTGCTCTCCAGCTGTGATCTGCTTCTTTCTGCTGAGATTTATTTAATATGCCTGCAAATAATTCTTCAAACCAGAGTTATAATAATACCTTGTCAGCTCACCTTCAAGATCACTGTTGATCTTGTTTTCCACTTCTCATCTGCACTGCATCTTTGTGCTGCAATCTTCATCAGTTTCCAAATCTGATATTTATTCATCACATGCAATTAATTCAATTTAAAAACTTGAATCTTCAAACAGAGCTATTCCAGCTCTGATACCACTTGATGGCGGGCAAACCCCGCTTACCCACAATCACACACTCTCCAATGCATAAAAATTGCATTTTAAATTAAAGCCCCAATTAATATTTAAATCTGGGCAATTTCAAAAATTACATGCGGAAGCTCGTTTTATTTCATACCCTATGGTTATGAAACAATATATATCAAAACTCATCTTGTGATTATCGAATCAATATTCGATCTAATAAACCCAAGGTATAAGCTTCAGTCTCACCTTATGGAAATCTGAATGCACAAATTCAAATCACTAGCAAACAAAATATTTTATTATACCGGCCCACAGTTCTGTCAACGCACACTTAAACCAAAACTTAAATGTGCTCACTACTCATCAAATATATGTTCACCAATCCCGATGCATTGAACCCCACTTATCATCTCATTTCATACAAAGTTCAGAATTGCATTTAAAACAACAATAGTCGACATAACATTATGTTTGGTCCACTCACTAACAAAAGCCAAGTGCCAACTCAAAGTATATCCTTGCATTAATCCACATGTAGCTTCACTATACGATCATCGTTGATTTTCTAACACCATCGATCGGACGAAAATGGCGTCCATTCCATCCCCATGAGTTAACACAAAAATGTTGCGCGATAAAACTGGTTTTAAAATACCACTTGACACCATGTGTCAAGCAAGGACTGATATCGCGTTCAAAAGTGACAAACCCAATTACCATTCAAACTTCACGTGAAAATCATTTGTGTGTTCTAAAACCACTTACACTGTTCCGCTCACAATTCCGCTTCCAATTTCTTCAATACGGAATCTCAGAGATAAACGTTGTATACGATGTCAATGCAATTACATATATGCCAACAAAACCACATGTAGACTCCACACTGGCCATTCTTTGCTCGATACAGCATCTTCATTTCACAGCTTATGGTTCTGTTTACACACATTTCCGCGTGAAAACACAAGCGTAGTTTCCTGTATGCATACTCACTTCCACTTCTTTTAATTGCGGCTTTGCTTTGATTGTTCCTTCACTTCATCTTAAGGCTCGAGACTTGCGCCTTCCACACAACATTCATGGAATTGGATTCCATTACACTGCTATTAATTTGAATTCACAGTTAACCAATGCCATTTATTCTTCTGCACCTTTGATCTTCAATGTTGCATATATTCTATAGCCTACGACTTCCTTTGATTCAATGTTTCCGCTCAAGGAATTATCACATTCACTGTTTGTGAATTAGACCGATAACTAGACTCTGCTTCTGCCACTATTGCGTTGAATATCAAATTATTTAATTGAATTATCATTCAACCAAACATCGTTCCTCAGAATAAACTCGTTCTGCCTCTTAACTTCAAATTCTCACTTTCCATCTATGTGAAATATCTTCATTGTTCTTCATCGCTATGATTCAACTCTCGAACATGTAATTCCTTCATTTAAATTCACCAATTATTAAAGGCTGTGCGCTGTACGAAAAAACCCCATTTTAAATTGTCAAAACTATCCCTGCTTTTCTTCTATGTGGTAACTAGCTTTGTTCCAATCTTTGCCCGCATCACGGTTTAATTTGATGCTGTATTGATACATAGAGACTTATGTATCAAAATATTCCCAAATGCTTAATTTAAACAAAACCCTTTCATTTCTGTATCATCGATCCTTTCAGTGATCAATGATAGGATTATCATGCATCAGCTTATACTCTTTTCACACAGAGTTAAATCAACCCATACACATATATTTCACACAGAATTTCAGAAACAAATTCTTCATCAATTACAAAAGCCTTCTCGGTCATCGCCAGATAGTCATGTCAATGGCCCTGTTTTACAATTGCCCGTAGGCTTGACAAACAAAACTCTGTTTGTCCTCTTCTAATTCCTGTCTCCTACCTCTATATTTTTTGCCTTTGAGGCTTATTACATTTATACAATAATGCTGAACCAATTTAGGTTCAATTCCCTTTAATGACTCAACAAAGTCCTCAAATATCTCAACACCCCTACAATCTAGATTTTATCCCTAAAATCTTGAAACCAAATCTAACTTAGGCTTCATAATTAATCTCAAATATCTAAAATCTAATTTCCCTTGTGTTCTCTAAATCAATTGGGAACATTAACAAATCCTCACAATAATTAAAATCACTAAAAAATCCCATTAATATTTACATAAAATTAATATTTTCTCACAAACATAAGACCCCTAGGTTTAATAAAATACAAAGCATTTTCCCCGAATCTAATGCTCCTGCATCAGACTCCCAAGGTTGAAAATGATCATGATCTCCTGATCATGCATTTTAAGTCTTTATCCGCCTGGATCCCACACTTTGTTCTGCAAGTTATCATCAATTTATGCTGTTTGCTGCTTTTCTCCAGGTCTCCATATCTTATGCTGCCTTGCTCCACTGGCTGCACTTTCACAATCTGTCCTTGTCTTTCTTTTGCTGCTGCTGCTGCTTTTCTTTGTTGCTGATGTCTTTCTCTGAGACAATTTCATCATTAGCTTTCTTATCTGTTCAATTCCTCAATCCAATAATTCTTCAGATTGCTGATTTCTTGCTGCCAGCTGAGCTCTGGCTTGCTGAGCCCTTGCTTCTATGCTTGCTTTTGTTCTTACTGCCACCCAATCATCCATTCCCTCTTGTTTTCTACAACGGAAAACTTCTTCTCTTCCTTCTCCTATCAGCGACTTACTGCACTGGTACATTGTGTACTTCCTTCTGCTGTCTTCATCCTCTTGTATCTGCAATTCCCAATTCTGAAATTGAGGATTTTCCTGCACTGAATTTTGATCACTTAGCATAATTTCCAGCAACTTAATTTCTTTATCCCATGGATTAAAGATATCCACAGAATTTTCTTCTTCCTTCATATGACTGCTCAACTGAGTCAAATGTTCTTCAGCACCTGCAACAACACCTGCATTCACAAAACACTTGTTAAAACAAAAATCATAAGGCATCAGTGCCTTTTCTTCCTTTGCCAGCATTTCAGTACGCTGTCCTGAATTTTCTTCCTCCTCTATCAGCACATCAGTATGCTGATTCTCTATTCCCAAAGAATTCTCTGAAGAATTCTCAAGACTGATAACTAGTCTTCCTCCTACATCATCTGCCTCCATGATGTCTTTCTGCTTTTGTTCACTATATTGAACTCTACCTTCTGCTGCAATCTCCCTATCATACTCTGAATTCTCCAACAAATATTCCAGCAATGCAATTTCCTTGTGGCATTGCTGAAGTATATCATCATCATGTACCATCCCTACATTCACACACAAACTTTCAGTTTGAAAATCACAAAGTTCAACAGTCTCCACTGTTGGTTTATATATCAGCTCTTCACGCTGATCCTCTTCTTCATTCACAAGAACTTCTTCTTGTTCTGTAACAACTTCAAACATGAATGCATTACTGCTTTCTTCTTCAGAGTATTTATCTCCTGAAAGATTCTTTTCCATACTTGTGACAGCTTCACAAGATTGCTTATCCTCCTCTTCTGCAAAACATGTAATCACATCACAATTGTCAGCTACAAAAATACAAGAATTTACATTATCCAGCTGATCTGGATTTTCCCAATAACTCGGGAAATCATCAATGATCTCCTCTTCTGTTTCATCAATGGAAACTTCCACTTTCAACTCAGCTGCTCTGAGTTCTGTACACCCCAACTGTACATCCATCCTCTGTTCAAGCTCTCTCAGCTTTTCTGCAAACTGCATGTTCACCTGCTGCTCTGTCTTCTGTTGTAGCCTCTGCCACTTTACTCTCTTCCTCATGAGCCAACCAATTCTCTGGCTTTCCTCTATCATCATCTTCACTTTATTAAACTGTTCCCTGATCTCAGCCAACTCTTTGTCATATTATGCATCAGTCATCTGCAACTTTATGCCATTTTCCTTGGCATCTGCTTTATCCTTCTTTATGATGTGGCCTCTCTCTGAACCTTTGCTTCCTCTTCTATGACTATCAGTAGTCATCTTCTTCTCCATGAGTTTCTCACTCATAAGTTGCACCAAGCCTCTGCGACAACAAGCTCTCCCGCTGCCACTTACCTCACCAATCCTTTCCTCCGGATCTGGTCTTTTGGCAAGTACTGGTTCTCCTTCTGCTGGAACCTTTCGAGCATTCTTCATTGCTCCTTTTTAGGCTTTCACTCATTTGCAACTTTTTAGAACACAATTGTCCTATTCATTCAATCTCTGTTGAATTCTTCAGGTTCTGCCACATTCACCTAGAATCCTCTGCTGGACACCTTCTTCACTGCTCTCTAGCTGTGATTTGCTTCTTTCTGCCGAGATTTCTTTAATATGCCTACAAATAATTCTTCAAACCAGAGTTATAATAATACCTTGTTAGCTCACCTTCAAGATCACTATTGATCTTGTTTTCCACTTCTCATCTGCACTACATCTCTGTGCTACAATCTTCATCAGTTTCAAAATCTTATATTTATTCATCACATGAAATTAATTCAATTTAAAAACTTGAATCTTCAAACAAAGGTATTCCAGCTCTGATACCACTTGATGGCGGGCAAACCCCGCTTACCCACAATCACACACTCTCCAATGCATAAAAATTGCATTTTAAATTAAAGCCCCAATTAATATCTAAATCTGGGCAATTTCACAAATTACATGCGGAAGCTCGTTTTATTTCATACCCTATGGTTATGAAACAATATATATCAAAACTCATCTTATGATTATCGAATCAATATTTAATCTAATAAACCCAAGGTATAAGCTTCAGTCTCACCTTATGGAAATCTGAATGCACAAATTCAAATCACTAGCAAACAAAATATTTTATTATACCGGCCCACAGTTCTGTCAACGCACACTTAACCAAAACTTAAATGTGCTCACTACTCATCAAATATATGTTCACCAATCCCGATGCATTGAACCCCACTTATCATCTCATTTCATAAAAAGTACAATTTTTCATTTAAAACAACAATAGTTGACATAACATTATGTTTGGTCCACTCACTAACAAAACCCAAGTGCCAACTCAAAGTATATCCTTGCATTAATCCACATGCAGCTTCACTATACGACCATCGTTGATTTTCTAACACTATCGATCAGACGAAAATCGCGTCCATTCCATCCCCATGAGTTAACACAAAAATGTTGCGCGATAAAACTGGTTTTAAAATACCACTTGACACCACTTGTCAAGCAAGGACTGATATCGCGTTCAAAAGTGACAAACCCACTTACCATTCAAACTTCACGCGAAAATGATTTGTGTGTTCTAAAACCACTTACACTGTTCCGCTCACAATTCTGCTTCCAATTTCTTCAATACAGAATCTCAGAGATAAACGTTGTATATGATGTCAATGCAATTACATATATGCCAACAAAACCACATGTAGACTCCACACTGGCCATTCTTTGCTCGATACGACATCTTCATTTCACAGCTTATGGTTCTGTTTACACACAGTTCCGCGTGAAAACACAAGCGTAGTTTCCTGTATGCATACTCACTTCCACTTATTTTAATTGCGGCTTTGCTTTGATTGTTCCTCCACTTCATTTTAAGGCTTGAGACTTGCGCCTTCCACACAACATTCATGGAATTTGATTCCATTACACTGCTATTAATTTGAATTCGCACTTAAACAATGCCATTTCTTCTTCTGCGCCTTTGATCTTCAATGTTGCATATATTCTATGGCCTACGACTTCCTTTGATTCAATGTTTCCACTGAAGGAATTATCACATTCACTGTTTGTGAATTAGACCGATAACTGGACTCTGCTTCTGCCACTATTGCGTTGAATGTCACATTATTTAATTGAATTATCATTCAACCAAACATCGTCCCTCAGACTAAACTCGTTCTGCCTCTTAACTTCAAATTCTCACTTTCCATCTATGCGAAATATCTTCATTGTTCTTCATCGCTATGATTCAACTCTCGAACATGTAATTTCTTCATTTAAATTCACCAATTATTAAAGGCTGTGCGTTGTACGAAAAAACCACATTTTAGATTGTCAAAACAATCCCTGCTTTTCTTCTATGTGGTAACTAGCTTTGTTCCAATCTTTTCCTGCATCATGGTTTAATTTGATGCTGTATTGATACATATAGACTTATGTATCAAAATATTCCCAAATGCTTAATTTAAACAAAACCCTTTCATTTCTGTATCATCGATCCTTTTAGTGATCGATGATAGGATTATCACGCATCAACTTATACTCTTTTCACACAGAATTAAATCAACCCATACACATATATTTCACACAGAATTTCAGAAACAAATTCTTCATCAATTACAAAGCCTTCTTGGTCCTGGCCAGATATTCATGTCAATGGCCCTGTTTTACAATTGCCCGTAGGCTTGACAAACAAAACTCTGTTTGTCCTTTTCTAATTCCTGTCTCCTACCTCTATATTTTTTTCCTTTGAGGCTTACTACATTTATACAATAATGCTGAACCAATTTAGGTTCAAATCCCTTTAATGACCCAACAAAGTCCTCAAATATCTCAACACCCCTACAATCTAGATTTTATCCCTAAAATATTGAAACCAAATCTAACTTAGGCCTCATAATTAATTCTCAAATATCTAAAATCTAATTTCCCTCATGTTCTCCAAATCAATTGGGAACATTAACAAATCCTTAGAATAATTAATTAAAATCACTCAAAAATCCTATTAATATTTACATAAAGTTAATATTTTCTCACAAACATAAGACCCCTAGGTTTAATAAAATACAAAGTATTTTCCCCGAATCTAATGCTCTGCATCAGACTCCCAAGGTTGAAAATGATCATGATCTCTTGATCATGCGTTTTAAGTCTTTATCCACCTGGATCCCACTCTTTGTTCTGCAAGTTATCATCAATTTCTGCTGTTTGCTGCTTTTCTCCAGGTCTCCATATCTTATGCTGCGTTGCTCCACTGGCTGCACTTTCACAATCTGTCCTTGTCTTTATTTTGCTGCTGCTGCTGCTTTTCTTTGTTGCTAATGTCTTTCTCTGAGATAATTTCATCATTAACTTTCTTATCTGTTCAATTCCTCTATCCAATAATTCTTCGGATTGCTGATTTCTTGCTGCCAGCTGAGCTCTGGCTTGCTGAGCCCTTGCTTCTATGCTTGCTTCTGTTCTTACTGCCACCCAATCATCCATACCCTCTTGTTTTCTACAATCGAAAACTTCTTCTCTTCCTTCTCCTATCAGCAACTTACTACACTGGTACATTATGTACTTCCTTCTGCTGTCTTCATCCTCTTGTATCTGCAATTCCCAATTCTGAAATTGAGAATTTTCCTGCACTGAATTTTGATCACTTAGCATAATTTCCAGCAACTTAATTTCTTTATCCCATGGATTAAATATATCCACAAATTTTTCTTCTTCCTTCATTTGACTGCTCAACTGAGTCAAATGTTCTTCAACACCTGCAACAACACTTGCATTCACAAAACACTTGTTAAAACAAAAATCATAAGGCATCAGTGCCTTTTCTTACTTTGCCAACATTTCAACATGCTGTCTTGAATTTTCTTCCTCCTCTATCAACACATCAGTATGCTAATTCTCTCTTCCCAAATAATTCTATGAAGAATTCTCAAGACTGACAACTAGTCTTCCTCCGACATCATCTGCCTCCATGATGTCTTTCTACTTTTGTTCACTGTATTGAACTCTGCCTTCTGCTGCAATCTCCCTATCATACTTTGAATTCTCCAAAAAATATTCCAACAATGCAATTCCTTGTGGCATTTCTGAAGTATATCATCATCATGTACCATCCATACATTCACACACAAACTTTCAGTTTGAAAATCACAAAGTTCAACAGTCTCCACTGTTGGTTTATATACCAGCTCTTCAAGCTGATCCTCTTCTTCATTCACAAGAACTTCTCCTTGTGCTGTAACAGCTTCAAACATGAATGCATTACTGCTTTCTTCTTCAGAGTATTTATCTCCTGAAAGATTCTTTTCCATACTTGTGACAGCTTCACAAGATTTCTTATCCTCCTCTTCTGCAAAACCTGTAATCACATCACAATTGTTAGCTACAAAAATACAAGATTTTACATTATCCAGCTGATCTGGATTTGCCCAATAACTCGGGAAATCATCAATGATCTCCTCTTCTGTTTCATCAATGGAAACTTCCCCTTTGAACTCAGCGGCTCTGATTTCTGTACACCCCAACTGTACATCCATCCTCTGTTCAAGCTCTCTCAGATTTTCTGTAAACTGCATGTTCACTTGCTGCTCTGTCTTCTGTTGTAGCCTCTGCCACTTTACTCTCTTCCTCATGAGCCAACCAGTTCTCTGGCTTTCCTCTATCATCATCTTCAGTTTATTAAACTGTTCCCTGATCTTAGCTAACTCTTTGTCATATTCTGCATCAGTCATCTGCAACTTTATGCCATTTTCCTTCGCATCTGATTTCTCCTTCTTTATGATGTGGCCTCTCTCCGAACCTCTGCTTCCTCTTCTATGACTATCAGTAATCATCTTCTTCTCCATGAGTTTCTCACTCATAAGCTGCACCAAGCCTCTGCGACAACAAGCTCTCCCGCTGCCACTTACCTCACCAATCCTTTCCTCCGGATCTGGTCTTTTGGAAAGTACTGGTTCTCCTTCTGCTGGAACCTTTCGAGCATTCTTCATTGCTCCTTTCTAGGCTTTCACTCATCTGCAACTTTTTAGAACACAATTGTCCTATTCATTCAACCTTTTTTGAATTCTTCAGGTTCTGCCATATTTACCTAGAATCCTCTGCTGGACTCCTTCTTCACTGCTCTCCAGCTGTGATCTGCTTCTTTCTGCTGAGATTTCTTTAATATGCCTACAAATAATTCTTCAAACCAGAGTTATAATAATACCTTGTCAGCTCACCTTCAAGATCACTGTTGATCTTGTTTTCCACTTCTCATCTGCACTGCATATCTGTGCTGCAATCTTCATCAGTTTCCAAATCTAATATTTATTCATCACATGAAATTAATTCAATTTAAAAACTTGAATCTTCAAACAGAGCTATTCCATCTCTGATACCACTTGATGGCGGGCAAACCCCGCTTACCCACAATCACACACTCTCTAATGCATAAAAATTTCATTTTAAATTAAAGCCCCAATTAATATCTAAATCTGGGCAATTTCACAAATTACACGCGGAAGCTCGTTTTATTTCATACCCTATGGTTATGAAACAATATATATCAAAACTCATCTTATGATTATCGAATCAATATTCGATCTAATAAACCCAAGGTATAAGCTTCAGTCTCACCTTATGGAAATCTGAATGCACAAATTCAAATCACTAGCAAACAAAATATTTTATTATACCAGCCCACAGTTCTGTCAACACACACTTAACCAAAACTTAAATGTGCTCACTACTCATCAAATATATGTTCACCACTCCCGATGCATTGTACCCTACTTATCATCTCATTTCATACAAAGTTCAATTTTGCATTTAAAACAACAATAGTCGACATAACATTATGTTTGGTCCACTCACTAACAAAACCCAAGTGCCAACTCAAATTATATCCTTGCATTAATCCACATGCAGCTTCACTATATGACCATCGTTGATTTTATAACACCATCGATCGGACGAAAATCACGTCCATTCCATCCCCATGAGTTAACACAAAAATGTTGCGCAATAAAACTGGTTTTAAAATACCACTTGACACCACTTGTCAAGCAAGGACCGATATCGCGTTCAAAAGTGACAAACCCACTTACCATTCAAACTTCATGCAAAAACCATTTGTGTGTTCTAAAACCACTTACACTGTTCTGCTCACAATTCTGCTTCCAATTTCTTCAATATGGAATCTCAGAGATAAACGTTGTATACGATGTCAATGCAATTACATATATGCCAACAAAACCACATGTGGAATCCACACTGGCCATTCTTTGCTCGATACAACATCTTCATTTCACAGCTTATGGTTCTGTTTACACAGTTCCACGTGAAAACACAAGCGTAGTTTCCTGTATGCATACTCACTTCCACTTATTTTAATTGCGGCTTTGCTTTGATTGTTCCTTCACTTCATTTTAAGGCTCGAGACTTGCACCTTCCACACAACATTCATGGAATTGGATTCCATTACACTGCTATTAATTTGAATTCACACTTAAACAATGCCATTTCTTCTTCTGCGCCTTTGATCTTCAATGTTGCATATATTCTATGGCCTACGACTTCCTTTGATTCAATGTTTCCGCTCAAGGAATTATCACATTCACTGTTTGTGAATTAGATCGATAACTAGACTCTGCTTCTGCCACTATTGTGTTGAATATCACATTATTTAATTGAATTATCATTCAACCAAACATCGTTCCTCAGACTAAACTCATTCTGCCTCTTAACTTCAAATTCTCACTTTCCATCTATGCGAAATATCTTCATTGTTCTTCATCGCTATGATTCAACTCTCGAACATGTAATTCCTTCATTTAAATTCACCAATTATTAAAGGCTGTGTGATGTACGAAAAAACCCCATTTTAGATTTGTCAAAACAGTCCCTGCTTTTCTTCTATGTGGTAACTAGCTTTGTTCCAATCTTTGCCTGCATCATAATTTAATTTGATGCTCTATTGATACATGTAGACTTATGTATCAAAATATTCCCAAATGCTTAATTTAAACAAAACCCTTTCATTTCTGTATCATCGATCCTTTCAGTGATCGATGATAGGATTATCACGCATCAGCTTATACTCTTTTCACACAGAATTAAATCAACCCATAAACATATATTTCACACAGAATTTCAGAAACAAATTCTTCATCAATTACAAAAGCCTTCTTGGTCCTGGCTAGATATTCATGTCAATGGCCCTGTTTTACAATTGCCCGTAGGCTTGACAAACAAAACTCTGTTTGTCCTCTTCTAATTCCTGTCTTCTACCTCTATATTTTTTTCCTTTGAGGCTTATTACATTTATACAATAACGCTGAACCAATTTAGGTTCAAATCCCTTTAATGACTCAACAAAGTCCTCAAATATCTCAACACCCCTACAATCTAGATTTTATCCCTAAAATCTTGAAACCAAATCTAACTTAGGCCTCATAATTAATTCTCAAATATCTAAAATCTAATTTCCCTCATGTTCTCCAAATCAATTGGGAACATTAAAAAATCCTCACAACAATTAATTAAAATCACTCAAAAATCCCATTAATATTTACATAAAATTAATATTTTCTCAAAAACATAAGACCCCTAGGTTTAATAAAATACAAAGTATTTTCCCCGAATCTAATGCTCCTGCATCAAAATGCAATGAAGCATTAACTCAATAAACCATACAAATGTGAACAACTTGGGATTTCTAGGTGAATAAGTCAACAAAATGACAAGAATAAATTATGAGGCTTTCTTTGTGATATGATAGTGTTACATGTCATTTTTTCACTGTGACACTTGATGGTTATGTTAATTTTGGAGCATGTTCTTACTTAGTTACTTCACTAAACATATTAGCCCGTATTTCATTTTGATTCCATTAGCAATCACATAACTCATTATCATATAAACAATAATTGAAGAAAGTGTTAGGGTCCTATAATCTAGAAGATCACAAGGTGACTAGTTATTTCTCAGATCTCTCATACTGAAAATAATATTGCATGGCTATCATTTATTTTCAGGAAAAAAGGGAAATCCCGACTGTCAAGAGTATCAAATGAATCTATTTTCCTTTCAGTTCAATTGAAAGAGGAAAGTGTTGCTAATTAAGTGTGATGGCGAGAAAACTCCATACTGCCCTCACTCATTCCATCTACCTTCGTTTACCCTTTATTTTTCCATTTGTCTAAAGTCCCACACTACATTTCATTCAAAACCCTTTCTTAACTATTCAAATTCAAATTTATAGTTAAAAAGGAAGCAACTCCACCCACCCACTAAAAGCGGTATCATATAAGACTTACCACTTACCGCAGCTACTGCTCGCCCATCGAACAACCGTGTTATACAACACTATACCATAAACCTTACCTCTTGCCCGCACTTCGCACCCCACAAGTTTTAACCTTTTCTTCTTAACTCGTCGCCGAAATATAAAACTTTGTCGATGCGATTTGGTGGGACCCATCCAACCTTTATACATTACCGAATCCGCATGCAAACCTTTGTATTTCACATTTTCCTTACCTTTCGCCTTTTCCCACTTTCCAACGTTTAGTGCGTCGCATTTCGCACTTCACACATTTTATAACTTACCTTTTAAAGCGCTCGCAAGTTATTTTGTTTAAGTTGCGATGCGATCACATATCACACGTCGCAAGATCAGGAGGATAGCGCACATAGTGCCTACAAGTTAAATGTTTTAACTTGCGATATAACCTGATCACAATCACACATTGCAAATTTCAAAGAATAATTGCGGAGGTAAGGGTTAAATTCGCCAAAGTGCGATATGCGATGACGGTGGGACCCGATCGCATTCAAAAATCACAAGTTTTAAAAGATAAGTGCTAAATAAAAGTTAAAAACAACGAAATGCTAAGTGCGGTGTTGGTGCGGATGCGATGTGGTTCTGAGATGAAATCTAAGGGATTTTAGGTCCATGTGTATGAGTTTTGTGCGCCATTTTATGAAGAAAAAGTGTTAAATACGACAGAAAGGGCTCGGGTAGAAAATAGACACCACGGGTCAAGATGGAAAGGGTCAAGTCGGGCAAAGGCGTTTTCACAAAGATGATCATGTCGTAACTGCAAGAGCAGAAAGGGAATTCATATAACATATTTCGCCAGCACAACACTCAGTTTTCCAACATAGTACTAAAAAGGTGGTGACTCAGCAACAGTCTTCCAATAGAATAGGGTCATAAACGCAAATGCACTCCTTTTAGATCGATTTCTTTTGTTTCAGTGCATTTTGAGAAATTATAAATTGCCTTGCCACACATGCATTGATTGTAATTTTTTATTTTAATTTTTGTATAAATACTCCAGTTTTGGGAGTATCAAGGGTTGATTGATTAAGATCAAAATTATTCTTGTATTTTGGAGTACTGTAAGCTTTTTCAAAACACTAGAGCATCAATAATAATCAGAGCATTCACAGGATTCTTTTGGCTTAAACACTGGTGATGTTTTTCTCCTGTTATTATGCTTTGTTCTCATCTTTCATTGTAATCATCTGAATTCCAATTGTAAAGCAGAAAGCGTGATGAATAGGATTTACTTCTGGGTACCTTATTCTGGCTGTGTTTACAATCATAATGTTTTCCAGTGAAAGGAAAACTAAAGAATTCTTAATTTCTCTTTAGTTCTGCTGAATATTTTTCATATTTCTGTCATAATCAATTTATAAATTATAAAAGATCCAGTAAATACTCCTAGCTTGCCCTGTGTTTACTCTGTGAAAAGTTGATGCAACTATCTAGTTATATTTTGACTCCATTGCCCAATAGACATTAATCAATTGAATACAATTAGTTTTCCAAAACCCAAAACAAAATTCAAAACCCAAGTACAATCATAACTAGCCTAAAAACTTCTCCAAACAAAGTTAAATCTTAAAGAGAGAGCCCTCTTTGAAACTGGCATGGCTAGATCCTAGTTTCCAAAGTTGGTTTGATGTTGCCTCTGTAGTTTTTCTTCAGCCTCATAATTACAGAACGTTGACATAGTGGCGACAATACTGGGGAAGGAAATTTATCTTCCTCAGAAAGCACATCAAAGTTCAGATTTGATTACTGGTGGTGGAAAGTGACCAGACACAAGAAGGCTACATTATTCACTTGGCGACTCCATGATTCAAAGAACCCAAATTTTGAGCATTCATGGCGACTCCAGAACATGCTGACCAGAGTTCTTGTTGAACAAGATGACAAGGAATCGGTTATCAGAATTTCAGCTTGATGAAGATTTCCTAGAGGTTGTCTTTCTCATTTTGAAATCAAGAAAATTTAGTCCTGAAGCTAAAACATGTTTTCTGGATATAGTTGTTGAACGATATGAAACTGGTATTGAACTTTTGAATTATCAAATTCAGTCATACAATTTCCGAGATTCTAAAGAATTCTTGGAACGTCTCCCTTCCCTTAAGAGGAAATTGTACTACCTCTTGAATTACATATTGAGGATGATTGTGCTTTCAAGTACCAAATTGAAGATGAGGTTTCAAGGTTTAATATTGAAAATGCAACTGATCAGCTAGTCATTGAAGGCCTACAAGCAAAAATCATACATCATGCTTTTATTGATCTTGTAACAGATTACATGGAGGTTATTTTTAGCTTAAGTTTTCAAACATGTATTCTCTATAAGGACCAAATACATCAGCAACTGCCATTACACATCACAATTTTGATTATGTGGACAAATAATCAAGTTGTACTTCTGATTTTACTAACAAGAGGTCAAGTTGTTCATTTGTTTCTACAACTACTTGACTAGCTTTATTGGCATTTTTGTATTACTTCATTCAGCATAAGTTTCAGCAATATAGGGTAGGTAGCAGTGTGAAAATATGCTCAGTGTTTTGAGAATTTTTTTCAATCATTCTTTCCAGTTTTAGTTTAGTATGTTTCAGATTTCATTGTGCAGAAAGATTTGATTTTAGTTTGAGATTTTTAGTCACAGAGGTTTTATAAGTGAAACATGTTGCAGATTTGGGATCAACCCAATGGATCAGGCTACTAGTCTACGATGTTCTTGGCACCTCACTAGGAGAGTGCCATCCCTGGTTGAAACCACTGTTAGGGTCCTATAATCTATAGGATCACAAGGTGACTGATTATTTCTCAGATCTCTCATACTGAAAATAATATTCCATGGCTATCATTTATTTTCAGGAAAATAGGGAAATCCTGACTATCAAGAGCATCAAATGAATCTAATTTCCTTTCAGTTCAGTTGAAAGAGGAAAGTGTTGTTGCTTAAGTGTGATGGCGAGAAAACTCCATACTGCCCTCACTCATTCCATTTACCTTCATTTACCCTTCATTTTCCCATTTGTCTAAAGTCCCACACTTCATTTCGTTCAAAACCCTTTCTTAACTATTGAAATTCAAATTTTATAGTTAAAAAAGAAGTAGCTCCGCCCACGCACTAAAAGCCGTATCAGATAAGACTTACCACTTACCACAGCTACCGCCCGCCCATCTAACATCCGTGTTATACAACACTATACCATAAACCTTACCTCTTGTCCACACTTTGCACCCCACAAGTTTTAACCTTTTCTTCTTAACTCATCGCTGAAACATAAAACTTCGGCGATGCGATTTGGTGGTACCCATCCAACCTTGATACACATGCAAACCTTTGTATTCCACATTTTCCTTACCTTTCGCCTTTTCGCACTTTCCAGCGTTTAGCGCGTTGCATTTCGCACTTCGCACATTTTATAACTTACCTTTTAAAGCACCCGCAAGTTATTTTGTTTAAGTTGCGATGCGATCGCATATCGCACGTCGCAAGCTCAGGAGGATAACGCACATAGCGCCCGCAAGTTAAATGTTTTAACTTGCGATATAACCCGATCACAATCACACATCACAAAGTTTAAAGAATAAGTGCGGAGGTAAGAGTCAAATTCGCCGAAGTGTGATATGCAATGATGGTGGGACCCGGTCGCATTCGCAAATTGCAAGTTTTAAAAGATAAGTGCTAAAGAAAATTTAAAAACAATGAAATGCGAAGTGCGATGTTGGCGCGGATGCGATGTGGTTTTGAGATGAAATCTAAAGGATTTCAGGTCCAGGCGTATGAGTTTTGTGTGTCATTTTATGAAGAAAAAGGGTTAAACACGACAGAAAGGACTCGGGTAGAAAATAGACACCACGAGTCAAGTCGGGAAAAGGCGTTTACGCAAAGATGATCATGTCGTAACTGCAAGAGCATAAAGGGTGTTCATATGACAGATTTTTCCAGCACAATACTTAGTTTTCCAACACAGTACTAAAAAGGTGGTGACTCAGCAACAATCTTCCAGCAGAACAGGGCCAGAAACGCAGATGCAGTCCTTTTAGATCGATTTATTTTCTTTCAGTTCATTTTGAGAAATTATAGATTGCCTTGTCACACAGGCATTGATTGTAAATTTATTTATTTATTTATTATTATTATTATTATTTTATTTTTTTTAATTTGTATAAATACTCCAGTTTTGGGAGTATCAAGGGTCGACTGATTGAGATCAAAACTATTTTTGTCTATTGAAGTACTGTAAGATTTTTCAAAGCATTGGAGCATTAATAATAACCAGACCATTCACAAGATTTTTGTCGCTTAAATACTAGTGATGCGTTTCTTCTGTCATTTTGTTTCATTGTAATCATCTGAATTCCAATTATTAAGCAGAAAGCGTGATGAATAGGATTTACTATTGAGTATCTTATTCTGGCTGCGTTTACAATCATAATGTTTTCCACTGAAGGCAAAACTAAAGAATTCTGAATTTCTCTTTAGTTCTGCTGAATATTTTTCATATTTATGTCATAATCAGTTTATAAATTCTAAAAGATCCAGTAAATACTCCTAGCTTTCCCTGTGTTTAATCTGTGAAAAGTTGATGCAACTATCCAGTTATATTTTGACTCCATTTCCCAATAGACATTAATCAATTGAATACAATCAATTTTCCAAAACCCAAAACAAAACTCAGAACCCAAGTACAATCATAACTAGCCTAAAAAATTATCCAAACAAAGTTAAATCTTAAAGAGAGAGGCCTATCTGAAACTGGCATGGCTAGATCCCAGTTTCCAAAGTTGGTTTGATGTTGCCTCTGTAGTTTTGCTTCAGCCTTAGAATTACAGAACGCTAACAGAAAGAAAATAGATGATAGAAGCAAAATACAGGCCAAGACAAGATAACACAAGGATATGGTTCAAGCCAGAGAAAAACCCCATGATGGGGAAAACCCTTGATCAATTATTCTTATTAGTATAATCAAATGTTCAACAGAGAGAGAGAGAGAATGAGTACGATAAAGAGTCAAGATTGACTTTCCAATACCACTGTTAAAAGACAAAGGAGATATCCCTGTCAAGTCCGCACTTCAGTATTATACCCTAACCAGAGATCAATGATGGTCAAAGGAACTACAACATTGACTTAAGAGGGAACCTGATCCCAGATCTATAAATACGGTCTTCTGAGAAGAATATAAAACACCCAAAACAATTTGAATCTAGGCAATATTACAGTTCTGGTTAAGGCACATATCAACCTTAACTTGCAGTAGCAAACCCATGAGAACAACTTCAAAATACTTCACTCTTTCTAGATGAAGGTTCGGTCCAAGGTTTATGATCATCTTTCATCCCTTTAAAAGGCTTGTGGTTAGCATGAGGTAGGCCCCTATAGAATGCGGTCTATCAAGGAGAGGGTTCTCACACTTATGCCTGCAGTCATCTTCCAGGAAATCTTAGACCCATGATATGAGATAAAGGAGCCCAGAACAGAACTTCATATAAGTCCAAACATTCATTTAGCATACTTGACCTCCAGCCTAAGTAGCCCAGCTCAGTAGGCAACCCAAACAAGACATCAAACTGTCCCATCCTGCTTCGCTGGAGTTAACCTTCTTTCAACGACCATTACAGAGAGAGAGAGTGTGTGATATGATGTGACAAATGAGGATGAGGGAATGCCATTATATACAATTTGATATGATGATTTTGGAGGTAAATTCAAAATTTCCCACCAAAACAAAATCATGACTTGAAGCATTTCCTTTTGAATAAAACAATTTTTCTTGACCAAATTTGATGATATTTAAATCAATTTTAGTCCTCTAGAAAAAGGGAATTCAATGGTATTATTATCTCCATCAACTGAATAGACCAAAGTGAAAATTTTCTATACTTTCCAATTTTAACACTCCCTCTCAACTAGGGAGAATTCCACCTGCCAATCCATCTGCTGCCATAGATCATCATGTCGTCCTGCCATCATGAACACTCTCTGACATCTCTGCTCCATTATGCTCTACTTTTCTCTACTCTACTCCACTGAACTATGAAGAAATAATGATGAAGAATTGATCCAGAGTGAGTCACAAGACCTTGCCACTCTCCACTGACCCAAAATCAGTCCAGAGGTAAAACCTTAATCAAACTTGATCCCAGATCAAGTTGTTGAACACCATGCATCCTAACATAGAGATTATGGAAATACACGATGCGTCCATTGGTAGAGCTATGGTATCTATCCTCATTTCCCAACTCATTGGCCAAATGAGAGGTACTTCCCATGTGTCCCGGACTACATGGGTAGGATGATGCAAAAACACAAGTAGGGAAATAATATATCACATCCTTCTCATAATCACATGTAGGGAAATGAGAAATGACATCCTACAAACACATATCACAATCACATGTAGGGAAAGGATGAATCACACCCTATAAAATTGAATCATAAAAATATGTATGGAAAAGGACGAACCACCTCCTATACGCATGAAAAAACATCGATAGTACGGAAAGGATGAACCACCTCCTACATGCATGATGAAACCATCAATAGTAGGAAGGATCCTACACGTGGGGAAAGGGTGAACCACATCCCACCGACATGTCAACCATCAATCGTAGGGAATGAGAATCCTATATGTGGTGAACCAAATCCCACCTACATGTCAAAATATTCCTATATGCATCTCTCACTGGAGTACCCATAGGAGAAGGTGAACCACTCATCCTGCTCATATGCCATAAGAGAAGGTGAACCACTCATCCTATGCATATGTCATTAATAGTAGGGGAAGGTGAACCACTGACCCTACACACATGTCATTATTCATAGGGGAAGGTGAATCACTCGCCCTATACACCGCACACCTATAGGGAAATGTGAACTACTCACCCTAGGGTTGCTCATAGCTCAAAGAATTACCCCAGACACCCATGAGCTCCTAGAGATCAATGTTCAATCTTAACCAAGGATCCCTTCATATAGGGAATAGCGCCAAACTGCTTTCTGAAAGTCAAGAATAGATCTTGAAGGTGATATAAATGATAGTATTGTAAAATGAAAGCCTCATAGCTCCCAACAACATACAACTTTCATAGATACTGATTTACAACAGAGATCTTGGCAACACTTGGCTATCCTCTGCTTCTTACACATATTAATGAAGGAATTGTTTAACAATCCTTACTCCCTCTTACTCAGGGAGACCAAAAGCCTAATCTTGTCTTTCCAGAGAGCAAAGTGTCCATCATGCATCCTGCTGATCATGAGATCTATCCACAAAAAACATGCCATAAAACAAGAGTGTCCTTTGTTGTACCATATAAAGTGGTATTTTGGAGTCAAAATGTGAAACATTGGATTCTCCGAATCCTATTATGCAATGTACAACAATGATTGTTGAAGAGTTTCCATAGATTTATACATCCGACTGCAATAGTGCTTTAGAGTAACAAACTTTAGAACAACGTAAACTTTAAAACGGGAACTATAAACTAAAAATGGGAACTCTAGCCAAAAAAACCCCAAAAAATATGAAAAACAACCCAAAAACAAAAAGCGTGTATTCCAGAATGAGGTTTTATTTTTTTTCAGGGTTAATTTGCAACATTTTTTAAAAATGGAAGTAAAATCAATTTTCTTATGCCAAATAAATGGAAAAAACACAATGGTTGGTGCTAGAATACCATTTTTATTTTCCAGGTACAATTTCAACATATTTTTAGTAATGACGTTAAATATAAAATAATGAGATTTCAAACACATTAAATAATAATAATTTTTATACATGTCATTTAACATATAATAGCATGACACTAACAATCCCTAAAATTCTAATTGTTTTCAACCATAATGTTAAAGATATAATATATTTCACAATATTTCACCCATAGAATTAAAAAATATTAACTGTTCAACATATTTCAACCATAATATTATGAAAAAATTATATGACTAAAATAACCCAATGAAACATAAATCATTTTTCTAAGTTATTGTTGCATTGTGAATATTTTAGACAAATGAATTCATCATAATTAAAACATATAATCCAAAAAACATAAAAATGGCTCATAACTTCATGTAAGATCATAGGGAAGGTAAAATATCATTTTCATTGTTCAATGAAAACATCATTTATATCAATTGTCTTACACAATTATTCAAAATCACTGATATTTTCTTGCACACCATCAGAATTCACATCTTCATATGAATGACAGGATGCAGATGAAGATGTTCCATATTCTTCTCTTTCATCAACTAATGCCCCATCTGAGTCAACATGCATGCCCACCACTTGAGGTTTCAAAATTCTTCTAGATCTACGATTGGGTTCAACAAACTACCATCTCAGCATTGTTTCTTGTGGTAGCAACCTCTTAAGAATATCTATCGTCCTAGAGCGAAGAGTTCCTCTCTTTGTTAAATTGAAGTCATAAACAAGTATGTCAACTTCCTCCAATTTTAAGAGGTCTGTGCGGTGACGATTTATATTTGTACCCTTTCTTTTTCTCTTTCCACCAATTTTTTTTATCAACTACCATCTTGGGCTTGTACACACCATTGAGTGGGTGTGTGTTTGTGGCATACCAATGTACTTCAACACCTGTAACATCCTCATTTTATGTAATCGCTTTTATAACCTTGGAAACCTAGAATGGATAGCCATGTGGATCTTCATGTGCTAAGACTGCGATCATGCAACCCTCCTTAATATCCTGTACTGAACATATGTAAAGGTATTCCATGGCTTAACGTTGTGCACGAAATATTGTAGAACCAATATACATTTCTCTTTCCTCCAACTGTGTAGAATTAATAATACCGTGTGATTGTTTTTGTTCAAGAATGTTTGTTTCCTCCTATTCATTTGACACATTTTGTGGCCAAATAAATGGAGTCTTCGAAAACATATCTTCATTTGTTGGTCTTGAAAGGATATCACTCTGATCATTGAAAAATCACTCCCACCAAACTAAATCAACAACATCAAAGTAATTATATGTATATCTAAAGATTTTTGTTATAGAATCATTTATCACCATTATATACTTGATGAATTATTCATTGGCCTTGGGCAGCCCTTCCATTCAAACTTGGTCATATTTCTTAAAAAATAGTATTTCAAAATCCATATGCGACTCTGCCTAGAATTTTCCGTGTATACCCACCGGTCCATACATAGCGAACTCGTGTATGATATTTAAAATATTAAAAAATATAAAAATTCCCTATTTTGGAGGCGGGGTTTACAATTTTTCCTGTAACATAACTACCCCAGCCCGTGGCCTAATTGTTCCCCAACTGAAAAAACTAATTTAAGGGAGTATAAAAACCCCTCAAGGGAATGGCCTAAGGGAGGAAGAGGGAGAATTATAGATATTATACCCTGTTATAGCCATGACCAAGTCTGATATTTCCCCTGTGCCTCTTGCACTTCCCAGATTTTTAGGAAACCCTTGTTTCCTTGAGATGTTCAATTTCATCCTATGTGAAATCCATTGATCAGAACTGGATCATGGACCAGAATGATAGCTCAAAATTCAAAGTGCTAGGAAGAGTGCCGAACCTAAATGACCAGAAAGGTCTCGTCGCTGCGATTCTGGCACCGTGAACGGTTCGCAAAACCAACGTCGTATGTAGAAGTTATTGAGGTTTGAAAAGCCCAATAAACTCCAAAAATGAGTTGACCAAGTTTGACTTTGTTAAATTTGGAAAAATTAAAAAAAGGAATATTATCTAGAATATTCCATATGGGCGTATCAGATGTTGACACTTGGCATATTTTCATTCAAAGTTTGGTTGACATTGAATTTTCGTGGCCTATCACGCGCTGCCACGTGGCCCCAGGCCGGAGAATGGATGGTATTTTTTAAAATATTTGTTACTTCGCAGGAGTCGAACGCAGGTCTCCTGCCCGCGAGCGCACAAGCCCGACTGGCCCACCTGAAGGGAAGTTCTTAACACGTTACGACTTCAATACAGTTTTATTGTTTGAAATGTTCGTCGGCGGAAAATAAAAGGTGCTAGCCCCTTAGGGCTAGCCCGACCCCATATAACCCTAGCCCACAACCAGAGGGCTTAGAACCGGCGGTTAAACTTTCGCTCGCAAACCATGCATGTGGCCAGCACTGACATTTAATGCAACGATATTTCAACCGTTGTATGTGCGGTTAATGCGGCGGTTTGGGCGGCAGTCTCATGTGACCCTGTCCCACTTTAAATTTAATGTCACATTTAACGGTTCCTCTATTTATGGAGCGACTTCCGCCTTTTCTGCAGTTTTTCTAAAATTAGCGCTGCTAACTGGAGTTCCTCCAGTTTTGGAGGAGGTTTTCAAGGGACATTGGACAAAAAATTGTTTTTGCCATAACTCCTTCTTTATTGAACCAAATTGAGTGCAAAAATAGTCAATTTCGACTATCTCATACCTTTTGGACTCAATGGAGTATGTTTCAGAGCCATCAGAGGGTTTCTAAGCAATATTTTTGCTTCAATGAAGTTCAAGGGGCCACAAGGGCCATCAGGAGGCAAAATTAGTTTGAGGTCTAGTTAGGGGAGCTAGAGGCCTTATCCAGAGATCTAATAGTCAAAATTGGATATTTAAGATGTTCTGAATCTGATGAGATGGTTTTAAGAGCCTGTAGAGAAATTTAGAAAGCCGAAAAGCTTCAGTAAAGTTCCAGGGGCCATTAGTGCTAACTTTTTCCAGCAGCGGTGCAGGGCCTAGCCAGAGCAGCTAGAGACCATATGCAGTGAAACAATAGTCATTATTGACTATAAACAGAATTAAGAATCTAATGGCAGAGGTTTCAGAAAGTGTTGAGGACTTCTAGAGGTAGAAAACCTAGTAAAGAAGTTTTCAGTGACCCTAGTGCCAGGGGGTGCCGACAGGTGTTGGAGGCGAAACTGGAGCAGCTGGAGGCCATTTTGGATGAATGAATAGTCTATATTGAATATTTCAGACATTTTGGAACAGGTTAAAGTGTTTTTAGAACATTTTGAGAACTTCTAGTGCTCGAGAAGCTGATGTAAAGTTTTGGGCAGCCTTGGGCAAACCGTGGAGGATAGCCTAGTTTGGGGATGAAGTGCTCGATTTGAGAAATTTATCAGTAGATATTTGGTGTCTGATGTGTGATGGATAAAACAGGAGTGGTTTTAGTGACATAAATATAATTCTGAAGGAGTTTGTGCCATTTAGAAGCTCAGAGTAGCATAGAGCACCGATAGAAGGAATTGTGTCAAAGGGAGCCTAAAGCTGTTTACAGAGTTTGGAAAGCCATGAGAGGGATATAGAAGGTATTCTCAGCCCTTTGGATAAGTTTAGTATTCATTGGATTTAAGTGTGGAACTTTTAAAAGAAACCTTACCATAATCCCAAAGAGCCGAGTCAAGATGACAAAGCTCAAAGGAGACGTAGCCCAGAAGATTCGGGTGAAATCCTAAATTAATTTTGCTGTTGTGTTTAAATGTTTTATTGCTTCATTATAATGGTGTTATACATGTTAAATTTCAATAAGAACAAATGAACTTAAGACACATAAACAGTTAAAAATTCATACACCACTTTCAAGCATAAATTCTGCATAATGTCAAGTACAAGCTAGATCATTTAATTGTTAAACTAAGTGGGAGGTTCTTGAAATACATAACAAGTTATCCAGAAATTTTTTAGATTAGGTTGTGTTGACGGGAAAATATGTCCGGCCAACAGCAGGGGATCTCCCCGGTAAAAGGTCCCAATTAGACCTTGAATCGTTTGGAATAGGGATCCCGTCCGGGGTGTGGGTCTAGCTACCACTGATTTCTCCTTTGCTTTGGGTCTCGCTTAAACTCTATAAAATAGTGGATACACACCTAATCAACTGATACAAGACATATGATTTATGCATTAAACATGTATATAACACTATGCGTAGCGAGACAATTAAATAAAGCATATACGCCTAAGGAGGTGTCGTTAGCAACACGTCTTTGTGGTTATGCTTGTAAGGTATATGACCACAAAAGAAATAGTTCTTTATGGCGAGATGCCCCTTTAATTCCTGAAAGATAAAACAAAATGCTAATAAACAAGGTCATTAACATCCATTAAGAGAGCAATGGAAAAATGAACATCATTAACACAAGCACAGATAGCCATGATGCATAAATGATGCCATGAAGAGTACAACTTCAATAATCATAGGATGTTTGAAACTGTACAAGAAATACTCATAGTGTTCGCACAGCAAAACACATCTTATCCATAGGGAGTTTTTCAAAATGCTTGTATTCATGTTTCAAAGTGTAATCCTCTGGTATTTCAATATATTCAACTCGATTCCCAAACAAAATCCTCTTTACAAGCTCCCGAAGGAGTATTTATAATACAAAACCTGCCCTTTGGGCTTCCTTGACCGTTGGGCTGCCTTGCGACCCAGTCTTTTTTGCGACCTGCGACCTGACTGGGTCGCTGGGTCGCAGTTTGTAGGAAAATGGCCAAGGTGCGACCTTGCGACTGGGTCGCAGGGTCGCGGGGTCGCGGATCGTGAAACAAAGATGAACATGCGACCTTACGACCTCGCGACTAGGTTGCTGGGTCGCGGGGTCGCGGATCGTGAAACAAAGATGAACATGCGACCTTACGACCTCGCGACTAGGTTGCTGGGTCGCGGGGTCGCAACTTTCGGGAAAAATCAGAAATGCGACCCTACGACCTGCTGGGATTTGCGACCTCGTGACCTCGGTAGACATGCGACCTGCGACCTCGCCAGATCTGCGACCTGCGACCTCCTGGGATTTTCGACCTGTGACTTCAAAAGGGTTGCAGATATGCAGATTTTATAGCAGTGTCCCTCATCTCACGTTCTTCGCTTTGAAAACTGGTCCTCTTGCTTGCTGGGAAAAAAAAAACTCCAACTCGTCGTGCAAACCCACATCCTCCACCTTCAATCAGATGGCTTAGGTTACGCATCTTCATGATCTGATATCGATACTAAGAGCATGTTTAAATAATTGCAAAAATGAAAATAATAAACTTAGACCCCTGTGTGGTCAAGTGTGGGGCTACTGAATGATCGGAGAGAGTGGTTGGGGTAAGATTTTGCTGTGCCCTTCCTCTGTCAGGATCATAAATTTTCTTCCATGCACAAAAGTCCTCTTGGATTGAATTTCTTGATAGGCATGGGCTTCTTCATTCGCATCTTCAATGGTTGCCGTAGACAAATTGCGTTTTGTAACTGGGGTCACGTAGTGGGAGAATCTCTCTGGTCGCAGCTTCCCTTAGGCACACCTTTCTGCGACCTTGCGACCTCAGAGGGGTCGCAAAGTCGCATGGTCACATTTACTGTCTAGCAACATTGCATCGCAACTCAACGACCTGGAGGGGTCGCGTGAATTCATCTCCTGGCAGGCGACTTCAGAGTTCCGGGGAGTCGCGAAATGCCATCAGGGCGCAATCGCAGGCCTCCCGGTTTCGACTCGGCGACCTTGCGACCTCGGAGGGGGTCGCAAAGTCGCTGGTCACATTCTTGTCAGCAACATTGCGCCATAACTCAACGACCTGGAGGTCGCGTGAATTCATCTATAGTTGGGGCTGCCGACGAGTTCCGGTCGCAAAATACCATCAAGTGCCAATGCGCGAGCCTCCGGAGTTTGCGACTCGACGACCTGGGGTGACCCTGCGACCTCGAGCGCTAATTTGTCTTCATCACGCAATCATCGTTTAGCTTAGGCGCAATGTCTTATCCTGCATTGAATCTTGCTTTCATTCAACGAATGGAGTGGCTTTTACGTATGGAGGAGTTTCTCGATCGCGCGATCTGGTTGTAGTTGCAGGAAAGGTGCACTACGAACGGTTACGTGCTTTGTGGTGGAAAGTCAGGTTGTAAGCAGACAAACACCATTTCCACGGTATATTCACACGATGTTAACAAAACCAATCTTCCAAAGAAAATCTAATAACGTCGATCTGCTAGACACGCATTGAGATTTGAGTTAGTTATTTCATGCCCTCTTTTCAAGCACGGATATGAAACATGTTTCGGTCATGTCAACAAAATTTGTTTTAACTTACTGCAATTCTTTCCCAAACCCCAACGGCTCTATGATTTGAAAAATCAAATGATAAGCTAAAGGGTGGCAGCATGCCAAAAGTTGAATCAGGAACCGAACCAGAAGCATGAGCAGCAGCAACAATGGGGGGGCGAATTCCATGGAAGAAAGAAGAACACCCAGTGGAAGTAATTGGATGCATGAGGCATGCTTAGCAGAGTGGCGGAATAAGAATTCAAGTAACAGAGAAGGCATGAGAGATTGGATGTGCGGGGTCGAAAGGTTAAAAATGCATGTTCAGTAAGTGGGAAGAAAACGGAGGACGTTGTTCGGGAAATACAAGTGGTGGAGAAAAAGCTTGCTGTGAAGAGTACCGATTGCAACGAGAGGAGCTCTCGTAGCCATTGCATGATTATAGTAGATGTGCCATCAGTTGGAGGGAGGTTGGTGCTGGTGGACATGGCTGGCTCAGAAAACGTCGAACAGGCTGGGATAGGAGTATAATGATTTAACACCGAACGCCAGGCCTCCTCGAGTCAGCAACTTTGATATAATTTTGAAGGTGGAACATTTATCTCGTAACAGAATATTTTTCATCTACTACATCGAAGGATCTGTCATTCTGGAAATAACGCTCCATAGCCGTTGCCGCGTTGGTTCGATGGAGCGCTTCGCTCTTCCCTGGCGGATCTGTATCCTACTACAATGACAAAACCAATACAGCTGAATCCGTGTGCATGCATTCAGGATGGAATCTCATGCCACTTTCCACGCTGTCACAGCTAAATGTACGCTGGGTAATGGAAAACACTGCCGCATCCACCGAAACACTGACTTAGTGATAATGGACTGTTACTAAATATCATCAATGCATTCTGGGGAGGCGTTGAACGTAACGCTGGGCCTTGGAAACTTTCCTTTGAGGTGGAAAACGCTGGCGTTGTTTCAACTGGATCAAAACACATCCTTTCACACGTGGCGGAGAGCCCAGAAAATATGCCGTGGACTGTCTCATGCGCGCTGTGGCTGCACTGCAGCAGGATGAAACCACCCTTCATGCAAGGCTTTAATTGAGAATAGAAAGTGCAGGACAGGGAACAACTGGTAATGCCCATAATTTGTGCAGACAAGAACATTGAACCCACTGCACGTTTTAAATGTAACTTTGACCGCATTGTTTTATCCACTCCAACGTCTCACCGCAGTTCGAAACTCCACGTTGACATGCCAGCGTTCCTTTGTACGCACCATAGTAATTTTAACATGTTGTTACGATGTTTGGCTCCCGTTTTAACGCAAAGGCTTCTCCAAGCATTTACATAAGTCGAAAACCCGCCAAGAAATGTTTAAACCAAACATAATGTGTTTTCACATAGTTATGGTGCGTTAATAGATTGTGACCTCATATTTGTCTCACTAATTAAAAACTGACATAGGAGTCTTTGGTGTAAGCTATAATGATTTTTAGCCCATTTTTCATGTTACTACGTAGTTTTGCGCGATTCAATGTAAGTGATACTACATATATATAGCTCCCCATATGCTTCATCATAGTTTCGCCCTTGCCATCGTCCGTGAGTGATGATTTCATAGTTACGCATTCGTCCACTAGCTGAGTAGATACGTTATATCATGATTGCGAATGCAGTATACGGTTCGCTCA
The DNA here is from genome assembly GCA_034641835.2 of Pinus albicaulis. Lineage (NCBI taxonomy): Eukaryota > Viridiplantae > Streptophyta > Pinopsida > Pinales > Pinaceae > Pinus > Pinus albicaulis. The sequence goes on along the minus strand of CM076584.1, from coordinate 1,592,274,983 downwards.
CACTCCAGCGAATTTTCCATAGTTAGAAACCCATCCATGACACCACCTTGACCTGCGTGTTGATACGATCTGATCACGTTAGAATTGTGCCTTATAATGTGTATCTGTTCCAAGAATTTACCGTAGGTTGAAAAAACGCCTTCGAACCTTGTCTTTAAAAAAAAGTTTTGGTTAATATAATACGTCTGCTTCAAAGGATAAACTCTGCCACAGAAGTGTTTAAGTCAGAACGTAATATATTTTCATGCGTTTTAATCATGAAGTAGATCACTTTATATATCTACCTGAAATGTTTTATTGTAAGTTGGAAACCTGCCATCTACGTTTGCCTCCATGTAACATGTCCACTCATTGTCTGTGCCACACGTGAGGTTGACTGCCATATTATCTGCTCCACGTGGATTAAAACTGCACTATCACCATTTTGGGCTCCATGCAACGTGTGCATGCAACTCCGTTCCACCTTTTATCGTGAGGTTTGACCGCTACATAATATACGTCTGCTCAAAACATTTACCGTCGAACCTTTGCGCCTGCTCCATGTTTTAAAAATAAACCTTGACCATTCTGTATTCGCTCAACACATTTTAACGTAAGTCAAAACTGCACCACAAAAATGTTTGAGCTCTATTGTCATGAGTTTTCACATGGTTCCGATCCTTTGCACCTTAATTATAAAGTTGGACCGTAGCATACGTATATTTGCTCTCAAATCATTAACCACAATTTGAAAACTGCCAACGAGCCTTTGACTCCATGCAACGTGCCATGGTCATTATGACACGCTACTAGAGGTCTATCATACACTCTGCCCCATGTTTTACACATAAGCTGGATCACTATATCCACCATAGAAGAAATTAAGCTTACGTGTAATGTTTTTCATATCGTCTTGATCCACCATCTCATATGGTTTTGGAACCATAAGGTCCTTCATCTTTTGAGCCTTGGTTTAATCACATAATCTTTATCATTTGATTTTCCTTCGATTGTCAGCGCGAATGGACAAAATTTTTCATGCCGAGGTCGCCATCTCATGATATTGAATGCTTCTTGCTTTGAAAAATTTGAGACTTGACCTCTGCTACTCAGCAACTAAGCTAGGATGTCTTGCGAAAGCGCTTGGAATGCGAGGTTGATGAGAAACCTCCAATCATATTCTTCCTATTTCAGAGTGAAAGCATTTCCTTCCCGAGAAATTAATCTTTTAAAACAATGCGGCTTCATATGGTAGACTAGTCATTTGTTCAAGCCAAAACATAACCTTTAGGTTTGATTTGAAGTTTTCCATCTCTTATGGTCCCACATAGACAAAATTTATGGATATGTAAGAGCAAAGGAGACTAGGGTTTTAAGGCCATTTCATTGCTCCACGTTGTACTCCTTGCAGCATAAATAATTCCACACCATGTAGCTTAGGATTCATAAATGTTGCTTCTAAAGGGTGCGTTCACATATTTAAAACCCTGTCGTTGGCTTGCCACAGAAACACGTATGCTTTCGCACTGCTACCTAGCATGAGAACACCTTGAATGAGATTGTCATTCCCCAGGGAGATCTCCTGAGTTCGCTTTGTTCACTGGGCTATACTTCAGGCTAGACTTGTCGAAATGGCGACATGTGTTCCTTTGTGTACAGACATCGACATAGAGCTGACATTGTGCAGGATCTCCAAAAATTCTGGTGTGCACTAATGAAGAAAGCCTCTTGCGTTGGTGACATAAAAGGTTCTTTCTCTGATTGACACGTATCACACTATCCTCCTTTTAATAGTACTGGTCACTTGCTCCTCCTCCTCCGCTGTTTCGCAACTTTGGCCTCGTCGTTGAGCTCAATTTCATTTCCCTTGATGTCGTGACATGACTGAGGAGTTTGTTACCCGTGGGGTCAACCTGTGTGGAACATTACGACAATCAAAATTAATCTTTGATAATGTTGTCCCTAGATAAAACATATGAAATTAACGAGCTTAAAATATGTATCTAGTCAACATGCTTAATGACTCACGACGAGAGGGCCTTTAATTTCAAATACACAAAAATGTTTTCATTTGAATGTGCTCATGGTGCAATTGCGGTAAGAGCGTTCGAGCGTGTGTTGAATGATCCCTCCAGCATATGGCGTGATTGCAGCAACATCATCTGGTGATGGTGATGAGACAACTCATGAGGGGTTGGGGATAGGTCGGCGAGATGTCGTTGCCTGCAGGTTGGGTGAAAGACTTTAACGCCTAAGCGAGCAGAGGGGGAACCCGAAATTTTAAATATACGCAAAATTTTGGGTGCTGTTGTAGCGGCTACAACAAATGGCGAACCACTGGTAGAATCCAACATCTCCATGAATATCACAACAAAAGGCTGAGTCCGGATAGTAATGCAAAGGAATATTGAACAAGTTCTGCGGGTACCCTTTGTATTACTTTGGCCTTTTACAGGTATGCCTAATCCTTGTGCCTCAACTAAGTCTCGCTAATCAGAAACACATCAAAGAGAAAGTTCACAGATGCCAGTAGCTTGTTGATGATGTGAAGAGCAAGGCAGTGGGTTTATTATTTTCAGGATTTTTAAAGAAAGTTTCTGGTGTTGCTCCACTTCCAGCAGGCCTGGACAGTACCCCGACGGAGTCACTTCAAGAAATCACAAACGTTGCTCCGCTGCCAGCGAGCCTGGTCAATACCCCGGCAGAGTCGTTGCATTACCTCTCTGCGCAGGAAGCCTTTCTCGATCCTTTACCCTTATTTGTTTCATGTGCTTACAACACTTATTTTCATGTGCTCGTGGCACTTATTTTCATGTGCTCATGGCACTTATTTTCATGGGCGGATGAGGGATCCTGACTTATTTTATGAGCAAGAGAGGTTGTTTCTCGTGTTACAGAAACTGAAAGATATCCTAATTTGGGTTTTCCCTTGTGCCGAACCTTCACATCCCATTCACCACAATAGGCGAAGTGCACAGAACAGATCATTGAAACGTCCAAGACTATGCTGGGCACAAGGATTAGGCTTACTAGTATGGGCCATTTCAAACTCATTAGGTCTCCCAAAAACAACCGGCTCGTACCTCCCCAGAGAATAAGTTTAGACTCATAGGAATCTTGTTGAGAATGTGACTTCGATGACTGGTCCTAAGAGAAAGCTGTCTCTTGAGATAGCCACCGCAACCTCATGCAAAACAATGGGGTTACTATTTCAGCAATCGGGGCAAAACAAGACTGCAAAGTGATAGGGTTGCAATGAGGACTCATGAAGTGGCAGGCGATATGACAAAAATGATGTGAGGAAGAGAGCATACGACGCAATGTAATAGGCGAGGCTCAAGATGCAATGCAATGCCATGTGTGAGAACGATCAACCAGCTGCAGGTTGAAAAGAGGCACAATACAAGCAATGATTATTTATGCAGCAACAAGCAACTGAAAAGGAAATGAAAGAAACATACTTGTAAACAAAAATAAAAAACCCACTTTTAAATTATGAAGTAAAAATTTTGGCAAGTAAACCTAATTAACTTTGAACTAAAATTTTATTAACCGGTCATAGCTAGCCTACACCTAAATCCTAGTTTAACCCATGAGGTGACCGGGTTATGTAAAATCATTTTTCCAGTGCAACCACCACATTAGTTCGCATCCTGCAATGACAACAATGATTAGGATCAGAGCTAGTATCCAAAATAGTGCAGTAGCAACAAAACTTACCTGAGGAGCATGTGCAACGGCAAGATGATCATAGATACCTGCCAAAGAACATGCCAGAACAGATTGTGCAAGCTGAATCCCACTCTCATCTTGATACACGACAATACGTTCTTGAAACTAAACATTTATGAATGACACATAATCGGTCATGCACAATCCTGGGTCTGATGGGCGCCGGGTAAGCCATTGCCCATTTGCAGGCACATCAACCGGGTAAGGTTTGTCGAGTTGACTGGCAATATCCTCATGGTGTTGAAGACCATCAGTTTTATGGAATGGAAAAAATAAGCATGTGCCAGGCGAATTATAAATGCATGCGCATCCGAGTGCAAAAACCCTTGTTTTGAAAAACTTAGCTCGGGGTTGCTCTTGGGTTTGGTCAAGGATATGAGGATCCGAACCCACTTTTACTGGGGGCTGCATTTCCTTGCCGTTTTGAACAAAATCCAGACCTTCGAGCGGGGGATTTCCCAACGTCGATTGCTTGGAGAGATTAATAGGCGCATGGGCATGATCATCAATTGTAGTGATTGGAAAGATATCCGTGGGCTCTATATCAGTTTGGCGTAATGTTTGCGCGCTGACAGATTGATAATCCAATGTATCAGATTCTTTAGATTCACCAGGATGGGGTGGATTTCCCGTAAGGTTTCCGGGCAGTTGAGGGATTTGGGAAAAATCACATGTTAGCGTCTGATTGCAAGTGGTACTGGCTGGGCAACAACTTGAAAGATTAGAGACAACGCCTGGCGTTTTCTTGCCAGTGAATAAATTGGGGTATATTGGTTGTTGCACACCAGCTGTTGGGGGACAGGAATATGTGCTCAGGGAAACCTCATGAGAATGAAAAATACACCCAGATGAAATGATATCCGATGTGGTTATGCTGGGAGAAGCATGATACTTGGGAGTCATTATTTCAAAAACCCTAACTTGAGAAACCCTGGTTGGAGTTTTTTGAGGGGCCTTGTCAGGATCAGAAGGACTAGGGGTAACGGACGGCATAAGCATAAGCGCCTCGATCCCCTGATGGGTACTCAAATCTTCCCAAAGCAGATTATCGAGTTCAGGTGTCTTCATATGGTTAGCAAAGAGATCCGAGTGATGGTCGTCAGCGGCATGATTGAATATGTTTTCAGATAAGGAGTGATCGCTGCAACCATCGATTTGGTCAAGTTGGGTACCTGGCATGTCAGGCTCCCCGGGAGTTACCAACTGGGATGGATCAATAGAGGGGACATCTTGAAGTTGCCCAGATAGGAAATCGCTCCTATGGTTGTCTAAAGATTCCGAGTGAGAAAGATCAGATCTAAAAGATTCATCGATTTTGAACTGTGATTGTGAAACACCATCTGCGTGCTTGAGATTGTCGCCAATACCAGTATAAGGAAATTTTAAATGTCTCGAAGAACTTACTGGTGTGGCGGGATCGGGAAACCAACCGGGGAATAATGAAAGAAGAGATTGAGTCGCAGGGGCGTTAACCATACGAGGCTTTTCAATACGCACATCCGTGTCATTCAGAGGACACAATGATCTAGCAGGCCTTGTAAGGGAATCAACTTTATCCGGGATAGGAGTCGATTCATAATCAGTATGTGAATCAGATTTAGGTTTGTGCCTAGGGAAACATCGAGTGGGCTCGAGGTAGGTTTCATGAACCGAGAGGGATAATGAGCCACTGGGGTTTTCAAGTTCTGATTCGACATGGTGCGTGAAAGATTCAAAGGTAGTGCAGTAGGCTTTATCCTCTTGCCAGTGTCTATCCTTGCTCAGGACATTCGAGGTCACAACTCCACTACTTGACAACTCAGGAGGAGGGGTGAGAATGTCACAAATAGCAAAACTCTCCTTGGAGGCCTGAATGTGGTCTGGACTCGAGGAGATGGACAATGAAGCGTTAGGGACAAAATCTGAACAACCGGTAACTTGCGGGTCATCATAGGGAACACTAGGATATAACTGAAATTGTTCAAGGGAAACGAGAATCACATACTTGAACTGTTCATTTAAACATTTCCAATCGACATCCCTTTCAGGGAACTCAAAACAATAATGAACAAATCTGATAGAGAATTCGTCTAGAGATTCCTGAGGTTCCATTCTAATGTCATTTAGCTTTATCACTACACTTTGCAAATTGTACCTGTGAAAAGCTTGTCGCAATTCACTGGCGAGTTGTTGAAATGAATGGATGGAAGCTTCAGGCAATGTGCGGCACCATTGTGTTTGGTCAATTTAGTGTGTCCTAAATTGCTACATTAATTTGTCAATCCGGGATTCGTAAGCTGACGAAGTGTGGCGCACTATATGTGCAAGATAACCTATCTCTTACTTTTTGTCATTTTTGGGTTTTTTGTTTATCTTGGGGGTTTTATCTTGGTTGGTTTCCTAATGTGAGATGGAAATTCTAAAAGACAAGTATGGATATAAATGTTCAAGGCAATGATTTCCTTTATAATGATTTCCCAAACTTCAAACTTCAAAAGGGTTTTAAAACATGCAATGACAAAATTAATTCCTAAAAGAAAATGAAAATGTGCCACTATACTAGTCAAACAAATAGTGAACTATTGATCATGAAACCCATTACCCTTGCTGCTGTCTAAATACAAAAGAAACTATGCTCAAAGAAATCCAAGAATTGCAAGCAAAGTAAAGCTAAAACCAAATTACATCAACTCATATTCTGACCCCTCACCATTAGTCTCGCTATGGCTTTCGGAGGTAATCATAAACAACTTGAGCAATCTGATATCTAATTTGTAGAAAAATAAACTAATATAAAATTACACACTCATACTTCAATCCCTCACCATTAGTCTCGCTATGGCTTTCGGAGGTAATTGATAATGACATGAGCAATTTAATATCTAACTTGCAGAAAAATAAACTAATATCAAACTACACACTCATACTTCAATCCCTCACCATTAGTCTCGCTATGGCTTTCGGAGGTAACTGATAATGACATGAGTAATTTAATATCTAATCTAACTAATAAAGCAAATGTACAAAACTGAAATAAATAAAACAGTACTGGAATTAAAAGCTAAAAAAAATAAATCAGCAAAAGGACAAGACCGATTCCATGTCATTAGTCATTGTAAAACTATGTGCAAATGCCCGGGCTGCCTACTGTAATCTGGAACAAAGACATTGATCAGTTAACAACAGTATAAAGCATGAAAAATTATGAACAGAAATAAAACGTTAATACCATAAGAGATCATGTAATATATACACATGAATGACTATGTCATAATGAACGTAAGGAAATAAAGCATGAAACTATACAACAATAAACAAAACTTTCGGATTGTGCAGTAAGCATTTAAAAGGAACTCTCCATGTATCTTTAAAATGCAACACAATAAGGAAAATAACAAGTCATGTTATTTGTGCTGGGCTTTCTTTTCAGCAAAATTACATTATAGACGCTAGCTACTATGCATATGAGAATGCATTATTTATAACAGAGGATGACATAACTATTTTCCTACAATCTACGCTGATAAAAGACACGTGAACAACCACGTCCAGAAATATAGCATTATGGCTACCGTGAAGATTAAATCTATGGAGGGTGGCCGTTGAATTCGGCTTATGGAGCAGTTCACAGGTGTTGATACGTCCCCTGAGATTTATGTGGAACGGCTACGTAAGTCTCTTCACGTGGTGAAAATCTGAGTTCTGTCACCGTAGGACTCTTAGGTTGACCACCGCTTGACTACCTTTGACCACGGCCTTCTTTGGTGAATTCGACTGAGCCAATAGGACTCGGTCCATATCCATGTCATTTCCAACTTGCCCATGTGGCTTGATTTGCCTAAAGACACCTGCAATATAGACTTTAACAAAATGGCTGCGGAAAGTTGAAGCAGCTGCGAAAAGTGACAAGATTCCGCAGCTCAATGAGCAAAAATCTAATTCAAACAACAGACACAAAACATAGTTAAAAACCACTTTAAATGCTCTTTTATGATTAATATGCAATGATGTTGATGACTTAGGAGGTCCAGGTAAATGGAAAAAGTCTAGAAAGGTGTATAGGAAAGATGCAAGTTTTGGACTCAACATACCCCCACTGTGAAGGTGTTGCATGTCCCCATGCAACCAAAATTTTGATCATCCTCCTTCAATTCATATGCCCTGATACCTTTGCAAGTACATCCAATCCTCTTCTCCTCTTTCTTGGTGCTGCTAACATCCTGGGCTTCTTCATCAAGCATCCGAATTTGAGATTAATCAGTGCTCTACTTATCTTCTTGCATTTCTTCTCCAATTTCCTGTTCTTTTTGTGCCACAGTCCCAGATGTAGCATAGTGTTGTCATGAATGATCTTGTCCAATCTGCTTTGCTCCTTTAATGCTTCATTTTCATTTTTAATATGTCTATTTAAAACCTCCAACTCAAATACTTCTTGTTTCAATGATTGGACTAGAGCTTCTTGTGCTGTGTGAGGCTGAGTGGATGAAGTGCTGGGACTCGTGGCTGTTCTTTCTAAGGATTCTATGTAATCATACACCTCTTGCTGCTTTGGATCTATCTCGGGTGTCGTTTTCCTTGGGCTGTCCCCAAAATGTTGTGGAGGAGAATTGACTTCAAAATCTGGCCAAAAAGGACTCATGTCAACATCTTGAGGACTAGTTTCAACGTTTGGCTGAGAATGAGGTGGACTACGGCCAGCTGGAGTTTGTTCAGGTGTTCCTCCTCCCAAATCAATAAAATGGGGTCCTTTTGTTTGTGCTTTGCTCCACTTTCCTTTAAGCCCGGTGCTTCTTCTTGCATGTTGTGGACTACTGTCTTTTTCCTTCTATTTTTCTTTTCCTTTCTTTTTGGCCATAGCTGACTGTTCCTGAAGGTGAACTAGTCTCTCAAACAATACTTGATGGTCTTCTTCTGAGGAAGGGGTTTGATGCACAGCCTCAATGCTTCTTTTCTCTTTTGATTTTGTTGGCTTTTTACCCTCAGTCTTTTCCTTCCTCCTTTTAGACAATTTTTCTTCTCTACTAGTTCTTTCAACTCTGTTAGTAGGAGTGCTTTGAGTTTTATCACCTGTTCTCTTTCTTCTACTTCTTTTTAATGTACAGCCTTCAGGGGTTTCTTGGGGTTCTTCAAAGAAATTTCTAATTAAAAACTGCTCCCAGGTGTCCTTTTTCTCTTTTAATTGTTTTTCTATCAAGATTTTCACGAGACCATGGTGATACAAATGTGGTTCTACGTCCCCCAGATGCTTTTGGACGGTTACAGACATCTTTTTCAAATTGTTTAGTAAAAAGTATGGCAGATTGAGGGTCTGGTTGTCTAGGAAATTCATCAACAGTCAGGTATGATACATGTACATTGATCCAAAACGTCCCTCACAGGTGATAAAATTTTGAATAACCAACAGTAAACTGGCCCACTCTTCTTTTAAAGCATGGACAGGAATTCCCTTTTTGAAAATGGTGATATCCATACCTGGGTTACGTAGGATCACTCTCCAGGCTTCCTCGCCAATGCTCTTGTTCTTGAACCAACGTTCACCTTCTTGAGGGAGTTCTGTAGCAGCTGCTATGGATGCCTCAGTCACTGTAAATTTGAGGTCCCCAATTTCTACCTCCAAACCGTTGAAAGACCTCGCAAAAGCTTTTGTTACCTCCTTATTGTAGCCTTTAAACTTTTGAATAAACCGAAGCCATTTTGCCTTTTTCAATATGTCTTTGACTTGCGGGTATCCTTCCATAAATTTGGGTCCCTCTGGTTCTGTCCTCAACAACCGACCCATCCTTCCTTCTGTTCTTTAAAAATCGTCTGCGTGAGGAGGGTTTAGAGGAGGTAAGACGGCTGAATTAGCGGAAATGAACAGGGTTTATGAAGGAGACCAGTGACTGTAAGCGGATATCAGAGAATAGGTACACGGAATGAAGCGGAACATAGAACAAAATGGGGTGAAGGCTTATGTGAGCACGGTGGAAATGCAGCCGTGAGGTCCATAGAACAGTAGGGGGAGTAAAGTGCATCCGACAGTATTTAAAATTGGGTGGCTGCAGAGTAGATGCAAGCACGTTTATGAAACGACTGCGGATTTTGTGCGGCTGAGAGAAGCCGTAGTCAAATCAACCACGTTCCATAATTACAGATGGAGTATCAAAGTATAGCCGAACACGAGTGAAGACCGGAGACTTGATTATGAGGCCGTTTAAAAATGAATGCAAGGATTGTGGGGGAATCGTATAGAGATCGTGGAACGGTTATGGAGTTATCAACGAAATCATTGCATATAATGGAGCTATGGTTTATAACTATGTAAAAATGTGCTTGAATGCCATTTGAAATAATTTTCTACTCATACCTTGGAATTCTTGCCATTTTTCATTAGTCTTCAATCAGTTGCTCCTCGTTGATGCTTTTGAATGCCTCATGTCTTCATAATATGTCCTCATACCTGCATTTGATTTCATGATTTTTGAACTAACATCTGACTGTAAATTTTTGAAAAACAGAGTGGTGGCTGCAGAAACTGCTTCTGGCTGCGGAAACTGGTGTCAGCTACGGAAAATGACACAACAATTATTTGGGTGAATGGAGATGGATAGATGATAACTGATTGAATGAAAATGGTCATGAAAGAAAATTTTTATTGGTGAAATGAAATGAAATAGATGAAATGGAGTGAAATGAAATGAAGTGGAGTGGAATGAAGTGGAATGAAGTGGAGTGGGTTGTCATAAAACTTGTGAAATGAGAGAGAGAGGGAATTTTTTTTGGAAAATATAGGGTGTCAGGTGTTCCTGATTTTCACCCTACATTTTCTGTATAATACTGCCAATCAGTGATTGGTTTTCAGGCTTATACAAATTTTTTTCTTTTTTTCTTTTCTTTTTTTTGAAACTGAAAAGAACAAAGGCTAGGCTGGTGGAGAAGAAGGATTCTTCTTCACCAGCCTTATTGCAGAATTATCTTGAAACATTTTGACAAATTCCTTTTTTGAGAGTGGCTTATGATAGATCTTTAATCTGTGGCCATTCACAATAAGAGGAGTTTGAGATTCATCAATGGTCTTGATTCTTACCGCTCCATTGCTAAATATCTTGTCAATCTCATATGGCCCAAGCCAATGAGTCTGAAATTTTCCTTGAAAATCTTTAAAGTTGGAATCAAATAACAATGCCCAATCTCCTTCTTGAAACTTCTTCTCTTTGATGTACTTGTCATGCCATTTAGCTCTTTGATATTGAACTAGACCAGTTCTTAAAATTGCTTCTTGTCTGATCTCATCTAGCTCATTCAACTGCTCCATTCTATGCTTTTGGGCTTCTGATAAGTCCATCCCCAACTGAACTGCTATCTTGAAGGTCTTGACTTGGAACTCAATGGGGAGCAGGACTTCCTTCCCATAAACAAGTTCATAGGGAGAATGTCCTGCTGTATTTCTCCATGTAGTTCTGTAGGCCCACAAGGCTTCAGGAAGCCTTTCTGCCCAATCTCTTCTATGTAGATGAACAGTTTTGGTGATGATACTTTCGAGAACTTTTTTTGTAGACTCCACTTGACCATTTGCTTACGGATGGTAAGGAGTAGATCTTCTGTGCTTGATTTTGTATTCTTCCATCAGCTTCTCCACCAAGTTGGATGTGAATTGGCTTCCCTGATCTGTCACAATTTCTCTTGGAACACCAAAGCGAGTAAAAATATCCTCATAAAGAAAATTAACAAATGAATTTTCAGTAGCAGACACTAATGCTTTGGCTTCTACCCATTTAGTAACATAATCAGTACAAACCAATATATACTTCTTTTGCTTAGATGGTGGATTAATAGGTCCAATGAAATCTAAAGCCCATTTTTAAAAGGGTTCAATGAGTACCTATGTTTGCAATGGCATTTCACTTGAAAGGGTAGGTTTCCCTACTCTTTGGCAGCTGTCACACCTTTTGACATATTGTTTTGCATCTTTGAAGAGGGAAGGCCAACAATATCCTAAAGAGAGGATTTTATAGGCTGTCCTTTTGTCAGCAAAGTGTCCGCCGCATGGTTCATCATGACATGCCTTGAGGATATCAGGTATTTCATCCTCCCTGACACATCTTCCGATCACAAGATTTGGCCCTGTTTTAAACAATTCGTTAGAAATCCATGAATATTTTGAACTTTCCTGAATAATCTTTCTTCTTTCACTTGGAAATAAATGTGGAGGCAGTTTCCCTGTAACCAAATAGTTAGCAATATCTGCATACCAAGGGGTCTTAGTAGTTACCGCAAACAAGTATTCATCAGGAAACTTATCCTCTACAGGAGAATCTTCTTTAGTATTCTGAATCCTAGACAAGAAATCAGCTACTCTATTTTTTTTCCCTGGTCTATCCAACACAGTAATATTGAATTCCTGCAAAAGTAGGAGCCATCTTGTCACTCTGCCATTAGTAACAGGTTTTTTCATTAGATATCTAATCACAGAATGATCAGTATGAATAAAAGTTTCATAGCCTGTTATATAATGTCTAAACTTATTGATTGCATGAACAACAGCTAAAAACTCTTTTTTAGTTACAGTATAGTTCAACTCAGTGGGAGTCAAATTTTTACTGGTATAGTAAATGGCATAAGGGACTAAATCCTTTTGACCCAACACAGCTCCTAGAGCTGTATCTGAATCATCTGTAGAAATATGGAAAGGGAGTTTCCAATTTGGTCCTCTCAAGATAGGTGCTTCAAATATTATTGTTTTCAAAGTTTCAAAGGCTGATTGACAATCAGGATCCCATTTGAATTCACAGTCTTTTGTAAGCAGTTTGAAGAGTGGAGATGCTATTTTAGTGAAGTTTTCTATAAATCTTCTATAGTATCCAGTAAATCCTAGAAAACTTCTAACATCTCTTTGAAAATTTGGAATAGGCAACTTGGAGATGACTTCAACTTTTGATCTATCAACCTTAATCCCATCTCCTAAAATATGATGCCCCAAAACAATACCTTCAGTAAACATCATAAAGCATTTTTCATGGCTTAATGAAAGGTTTGTTTCTTTACATCTTATAAGGAATTTTTCCAAATTTTCTAATGCCTCTTCAAATGAATTACCATAAATTGTAAAATCATCCATATAAACCTCTACACAATCATGGATTAGATCAGAAAAAATTCCTAGTACTGCTCTTTGGAATGTTGCAGGTGCATTACATAACCCAAAAGGAAGCACTCGATAGGCAAAATTTCCCCATGGACAAGTAAATGTGGTCTTATCTTGATCTTCAGGTGCTACCTGAATTTGATTATAGCTACTAAAACCATCCAAAAATGAAAAGTACTTTTTACCTGCTAATGTATCTAATACCTGATTGATAAAAGGCAAAGGAAAGTGATCCTTCAAAGTTGCTTTGTTCAATTCCCTGTAATCAATGCATACCCTCCATTTACCATTCTTTTTAGGTACTATAACCAAAGGAGAAACCCATCGGCTATCCGAAATTGGATAAATGAAGTTTACATTGAGAAGTTTTTGGAGCTCTTCTTTCACTATCTCCCTAAGATTTGGATTCATCCTTCTTTGAGGTTGTCTGATTGGTCTACTGTTTTCTTCAATATAGATATGATGGATGCAAGTCTTAGGATCAATACCTTTCATGTCAGTATACTCCCATGCAAATGCAGTAGAATGTTTTTGCAAGATTTTAATTAGTTCTTCTTGTTGTGACTTTTCCAAATGTTTGTTGATATTCAATGTTTTTCCTGGAAAAATCTCAATGGTAGAACTACCAAACTCTTCCATAGAGTAAAGAGACATTTGTCTTGATGATAAATATTCAATGTCAGATTCCAACTGAAATTGTGTGGGGTCATATTCTGAAGATGTCTCAAAATTTTCTAATGTGTTCAGAATTTGACTATCCTCACCGATTTCAGAAATGGTAAAGACAGGTTGTATAGTGTCCTCATCATCGACCCAATCATTGTCTCCTACTTTTGTGATTGCTTTTGCTGGAGGATACAAATTGAATTTCTTTGTCGAATTACCATTAGAAATGTACATATCCCCAGATCTACAACTAATGAAAGCATCAGCTGTGGCTAGCCAAGGTCTTGCTAAGATAAGTGGGTGCCCTCCTAGATTACTCTTGGGAGTCAAAATCATAAAATCTACTGGATATTCCCAAGAATATAAGGAGACTGAAATATCTTCTAATACACCATCTGGTTTGATAATTGATCGATCTGCAAGTTGCAGTAAAGTAGGTGTAAAAAGAAGATTAGGAACTTTTAGCTGTTCCATAGTCTGTCTACCCATAATGTTGATAGCAACCCCTAAGTCAATCAATGCGTTTGGAATTTCTATCCCATTTATATGTGTCTTGAAAATTGGACTACCTGGATCTACATACTTCTGCATGGTAATTTTTCCCATCATGATATCTGCAATTTTTCCTACCAGGTGGATTCTTCTTGTATCTCCTAGTTTCCTTCCTGGTCTTTTGAGACTCAACTCCTTTATTGTTTTTGCTAGAATAGGAATCTCTCTAATGGCTTGTAGCAAGGGAATCTTGATACAAACATTCTTTAATTCATCTAGAAAATCATAGTTAGGCAATAAGATTTGTTTTTCCACCCCTTTATCAATTTGTAATCTTTCAGGGAAAGGAGGTGTGGATGAAGATGCAGGTTGCTCAACTATAGGAGTTGTGGGGGTTAAATTTTCTTTCTCTTTTTGAATGTTTTAGTTTTGAAGAGATGCTTCCTCAGAACCCTTATTGACTTTAAGAGAGTCCTCCTTAGAGGTATCTTGCTCTTGGACATCTATAGAAGGTTTTTCTAAAACTCTACCAGACCCGAGTTGTACATCATTGAGAGGAACAATCATATAGGTAGGAAATTGTTGTCCTTCTATCATGTAAGTATTCTGAGGATTTTTATTGTTAGGATTTGGTAATGGCTGAGCTGGAAGTTGATTTGTCTTTTGTTGGAATGGAAGCATGAGTTGAGGATTTGGATTTTGTTGAGAAGGTTGTTGTTGTGGAAATGGCAATGAAAGTTGTAGATTTGGGTTTGGAAGTTGTGGAGCTTGTTGATTTTGAAAAGATGGAGGATATTGATAAAATTTAGCAAATCTCCCATAAGGATTTTGCATGCCTTGTACCCATGACTGATATAGATTTTGAGGTTGGGGCCAAGGTTGTTGCCAAGGATTCCAATTTGGTAGGGGTTGAAAATTCATAGGGTTGTTAAAGCCTTGAGTTTGTTGCCCCTGCCAAGGTCTTCTTGCAACAAAATAGAGAGATTCTACTGAATTTGGATCTTCTTGAAAGACAGCTTTGAGTCCAGGAATTGAAGGACAATCCTTGGTCTCATGATTTTCTGAGCAAATCATACATGTTTCTACAACTTTTGCATCCAAGGGACATTCCCTTAAAGCATGTTTCTTCCTACATTTCGGACAAAAGATGGCTAGAGCATCAATTTCTGCTTTCTGCTTGTTTTGAATTTTAAGGGTGTCTAGTTGTTCACTAAGGCTCCCTAAAATATCAGTTTTGAATTCATCAAGCATATTGCCAATCTTTGCCCTACTTACTGATCCAGTTGCAGATTTGTTTGCCCTGATAAGAGAAGGATCTCTAGGCCCTTTTTCCGTTTTAGATTTTCCCCTTGAGAGATGGACACATAGTTCTGTTATGTCACGAAGTGGAAGTTGAGAAATGTCTCCTTTCCCCATCATGTTTAAAATATCTATCCATTCATCTCTTATGGCTTTTAATAGAAGGGCTTTCAAATTTTCCTCATCTAAGTTGCTCATCTTTGCTCTTTTTAAGTTGTATTGAAATCTTTCAAGTAAATCCTCCAAATTTTCATCTTCTTTTTGCACCATTTTGAATACCTCATCCTTGTGATTGGTGGGCATGCAATAGTCCAGGTATCTATCCAAAAATGTTTGTTTCATATCATTCCAAGTCCTAATAGATTGGGTGACTAATCCCATGAACCATTTCAAAGCGACTCCCTTCAATGTTGAAGGAAACAGTTTGAGTTTTTGAGAGTCTTCCATATAGTCATAGGTTCGGCACACGACTTCAAACTCAAACATAAATGTTTCAGGATCCTCACTTCGCAATCCATAAAAGTTGGGGAGGATAGATGGTGAGATGTTTTTCATCGTTGTATGAGTTTCCTCATCAACTATAGGGAATCCAAACGAGTTGTCTCCTTCCCTATTTCTTCCATTATTACCTTCACCTCCACCATTGTTGTCTCCATTGTTTCCTCCTCCTCTAACTCTACCTCTACCTCCGAATCCATCTATTATTTCCTCTGCCATGATAGTTTCTTTAGATTCCTCAAAGTCCTATGGTTCTTCCATCAAGGGAGGATGAGAGGGAGTCTCTTCCTTTTCTTCTTCAGGTGATTCTACTTCTTTGATTACAATATACTCTCATGTAGAAGTAAAGAAAGGGTCCTCTTCTAAATGAGATTTGGTAGGTGGTATAGGAGAATCCTCTAATTCAGCTGCTCCTTGAATTCCAAGAATCTTAAGGCTAGGGGTAGATGGTGGTGAATCTTGTCTATGCCTTGAAGAAGATGGAGTTGTGAAAATCGAACTCTTGGCTCTAGCTATAAACCTTCCCCTAGAATCTCTTGCTCTATGCATGTCATTTTTTTTTTTTAAGTTGGGCTAATAATTCTCTTTCTGATCTTCCAGGTCACACTAGGTGCAAGAAGAGAGCATACTTAAGAAATTATTGAACCAATAACTCTCTTTTCTGATCCTCCAGATCACACTAGGTGCAAGAGGAGAGCATACTTCAAGAAGTTATCAATTTTTGCCTTCTTTTTATTGTTTTTTTAAAGAAATTGGCTACCTAGTTACACTTCCCTAGCAACGGCGCCAAAATGTTTGGTCAATTTAGTGTGTTCTAAATTGCTACATTAATTTGTCAATCCGGGATTCGTAAGCTGACGAAGTGTGGCGCACTATATGTGCAAGATAACCTATCTCTTACTTTTTGTCGTTTTTGGTCTTTTTATTTTTATCTTGGTTGGTTTCCTAATGTGAGATGGAAATTTTAAAAGACAAGTATGGATATAAATGTTCAAGGCAATGATGTCCTTTATAATGATTTCCCAAACTTCAAACTTCAAAAGGGTTTTAAAACATGCAATGACAAAATTAATTCCTAAAAGAAAATGAAAATGTGCCACTGTACTAGTCAAACAAACAGTGAACTATTGATCATGAAACCCATTACCCTTGCTGCTGTCTAAATACAAAAGAAACTGTGCTCAAAGAAATCCAAGAATTGCAAGCAAAGTAAAGCTAAAATCAAATTACATCAATTCATATTCCGACCCCTCACCATTAGTCTCGCTATGGCTTTCGGAGGTAATCATAAACAACTTGAGCAATCTGATATCTAATTTGCAGAAAAATAAACTAATATCAAATTACAAACTCATACTTCAATCCCTCACCATTAGTCTCGCTATGGCTTTCGGAGGTAACTGATAATGACATGAGCAATTTAATATCTAACTTGCAGAAAAATAAACTAATATCAAACTACACACTCATACTTCAATCCCTCACCATTAGTCTCGCTATGGTTTTTGGAGGTAACTGATAATGACATGAGTAATTAATATCTAATCTAACTAATAAAGAAAATGTACAAAACTGAAATAAATAAAACAGTGCTGGAATTAAAAGCTAAGAAAAAT
The DNA here is from genome assembly GCA_034641835.2 of Pinus albicaulis. Lineage (NCBI taxonomy): Eukaryota > Viridiplantae > Streptophyta > Pinopsida > Pinales > Pinaceae > Pinus > Pinus albicaulis. The sequence goes on along the minus strand of CM076584.1, from coordinate 1,592,257,598 downwards.
AAATCAGCAGAAGGACAAGATTGATTCCATGTCATTAGTCATTGTAAAACTATGTGAAAATGCCCGGGCTGCCTACTGTAATCTGGAACAAAGACACTGATCAGTTAACAGCAGTATAAAGCATGAAAAATTATGGACAGAAATAAAACGTTAATACCATAAGAGATATAATATATACACGTGAATAACTATGGCATAATGAACGTAAGGAAATGAAGCATGAAACTATACAGCAATAAACAAAACCTCGGCGTGTGCAGGGGCCCTCTGCACAATCCTCGGGCAACAACTATCAACCACGAATTATGCTTATGAACAGAGTCTTCTCATGTATTCAAAATGCAGTCATAACAAGGAAATAATGTCACGGTACAGTGGGCTTTCTTTTCAGCAAAATTACATTACAGAAGCTAGCTACTATGCGTATGAGAACACATTATTTATAACAGAGGATGACATAACTACTTTCCTACAATCTGCGCTGATAAAAGACACGTGAACAACCACGTCCAGAAATCTAGCATTATGGCTGACGTGAAGATTAAATCTATGGAGAGTGGCCGTTGGATTCGGCTTATGGAGCAGTTCACGGGTGTTGATATGTCCCCTGAGATTTAGGAACGGCCACGCAAGTCTTCACGTGGTGAAAAACGGAGTTTTGTCACCGTAGGACGCTTAGGTTGACCACCGCTTGACTACCTTTGACCACGGCCTTCTTTGGTGAATTCGACTGAGCCAATAGGACTCGGTCCATATCCATGTCATTTCCAACTTTCCCATGTGGCTTGATTTTCCTGAAGACACCTACAATATAGACTTTAACAAAATGGCTGCAGAAAGTTGAAGCAGCTGCGGAAAGTGACAAGATTCCGCAGCTCAATGAGAAAAAATCTAATTCAAACAACAGACACAAAACATAGTTAAAAACCACTTTAAATGCTCTTTTATGATTAATATGCAATGATGTTGATGAATTAGGAGGTCCAGGTAAATGGAAAAAGTCTAGAAAGGTGTATAGGAAAGATGCAAGTTTGGGACTCAACACATTGCTTAGCGCGACCTTCGAGAGTGAGGAAGAAAAGCAAACAAATCAAACCTTCATCGTCAATTTCGTAGAACTCACCAAAGTCACAGAAATATAAAAAGTGTTGGGTTATGGACACCCCATTTTCACCATCAAATTTTAACTGGGACAAGTGATACATAAGTTCATTGGGGGTGAAGTATCGAGGCTCATAAAACTCCGACAAACATCTCGGGAGAACGATTTGGGAACGAGCCATTACAGATATGAGATTGACTGCAAGCTCTCAGGGCTCAGCTTGTCATCTGGCCCTCCTAGCGCCAATTCTGTTGACGGGAAAATCTGTCCGGCCAACAGCAGGGGATCTCCTCGGTAAAAGGTCCCAATTAGACCTTGAACCGTTTGGAATAGGGATCCCGTCCGGGGTGTGGGTCCGGTTACCACTGATTTCTCCTTTGCTTTGGGTCTCGCTTAAACTCTATAAAATAGTGGATACACACCTAATCAACTGATACAAGACATATGATTGATGCATTAAACACGTATATAACACTATGTGTAGCGAGACAATTAAATAAAGCATATACGCCTAAGGAGGTGTCATTAGCAACACGTCTTTGGGGTTATGCTTGTAAGGTATCTGACCACAAAAGAAATAGTTCTTTATGGCAAGATGCCCCTTTACTTCCTGAAAGATAAAACGAAATGCTAATAAACAAGGTCATTAACATCCATTAAGAGAGCAATGGAAAACTAAACATCATTAACACAAGCACATATAACCATGATGCATAAATGATGCCATGAAGAGTACAACTTCATTAATCATAGGATGTTTGAAACTATACAAGAAATACTCATAGTGTTTGCACAACAAAACACATCATATCCATAGGGAGTTTTTCAAAATTCTTGTATTCATGTTTCAAAGTGTAATCCTCTGGTAATACAATATATTCAACTTGAGTCCCAAACAAAAGCCTCTTTACAAGCTCCTGAAGGAGTATTTATAATACAAAACCTGCCCTTTGGGCTTCCTTGACCTTTCATCTTCATGACCGTTGGGATGCCTTGTGACCCAGTCTTTTTTGCGACCTACAACCTGAGTTGTTGTTGAGACCTGCGACCTGACTGGGTCGCGGGGTCGCAGGTTGTAGGAAAATGGCCAAGGTGCGACCTTGCGACCTTGCGACTGGGTCGCAGGGTCGCGGGGTCGCGGATCATGAAACAAATATGAACATGCGACCTTGCGACCTCGCGACTAGGTCGCTGGGTCGCGGGGTCGCAACTTTCGGGAAAAATCAGAAATGCGACCCTGCGACCTGCTGGGATTTGCGACCTCGTGACCTCGGTAGACATGCGACCTGCGACCTCACCAGATCTGCAACCTGCGACCTCCTGGGATATGCGACCTGCGACTTCAAAAGGGTTGTAGATCTGCGGATTTTATAGCAGTGTCCCTCATCTCACGTTCTTCGCTTTGAAAACCGGTCCTCTTGCTTGCTGGGAAAAGAAAAACTCCAACTCGTCGTGCAAACCAACAGCCTCCACCTGCAATCAGATGGCTTAGGTTACGCATCTTCATGACCTGATATCGATACTAAGAGCATGTTTAAATAATTTCAAAAATGAAAATAATAAACTTAGACCCCTGTGTGGTCAAGTGTGGGGCTACTGAATGATCGGAGAGAGTGGTTGGGGTAAGCTTTCGCTGTGCCCTTCCTCTGTGAGGATCATAAATTTTCTTCCATGCACAAAAGTCCTCTTGGATTGAATTTCTTGAGAGGCATGGGTTTCTTCATTCGCATCTTCAATGGTTGCCATAGACAAATTGCGTTTTGTAACTGGGGTCGCGCAGTGGGAGAATCTCTCTGGTCGCAGCTTCCCTTAGGCACACCTTTCTGTGACCTTGCGACCTCGGAGGGGTCACACAGTCGCATGGTCGCATTTCCTGTCTAGCAACATTGCATCGCGACTCAGCGACCTGGAGGGGTCGCGCGACTTCATCTCTAGTTGGGCTGCGACTTCAAAAAGGTTCCAGGGTCGCAAATACCATCAAGTCGCAATCTGCGCGAGCCTCCCAGGTTTGCGACTCAGCGACCTGGGTTGACCTGCGACCTCAAAGCATGGCTGTCTTCATCATGCAATTATCGTTCAGCTTAGGCGCAATGTCTTCTCCTGCATTGAATCTTGCTTTCATTCAACAAATGGAGTGGCGTTTACGTACGAAGGAGCTGTTCGATCATGCGATCTGGTTGTAGTTGCAGGAAGGAGCGCACTCTGAACAACTTCTGTCTTCGTGGTGGAAAGTCAGGTTATAAGCAGACAAGCACCATTGCCATGCTATATTCACACGATGTTAGCAAAACCAGTCTTCCAAAGGAAATCTAATAACGTCGATCTGGTGGGCACGCATTGAGATTTGAGTTATTCATTTCACGTCCTCTTTGGCAGCACAGATATGAAGCATGTTTTGGTCATGTCAATGAAATTCGTTTAACTTGTGGCCTTTTCCAAACCCAATGGTTCTATGATTTGAAAAATCAAATGATAAGCTAAAGGGTGGCAGCATGCCAAAAGTTGAATCAGGAACCGAACCAGAAGCATGAGCAGCAGCAACAATGGGGGGGCGAATTCCATGGAAGAAAGAAGAACACCCAGTGGAAGTAATTGGACACATGAGGCATGCTCAACAGAGTGGCAGAATAAGAATTCAAGTAACAGAGAAGGCATGAGAGATTGGATGTGCGGGGTCGAAAGGTTAAAAATGCATGTTCAGTAAGTGGGAAGAAAATGGAGGACGTTGTTCGGGAAATACAAGTGGTGGAGAAAAAGTGTGCTGTGAAGAGTACCGATTGCAACGAGAGGAGCTCTCGCAGCCATTGCATGATTATAGTAGATGTGCCATCAGTTGGAGGGAGGTTGGTGCTGGTGGACATGGCTGGCTCAGAAAACGTCGAACAGGCTGGGATAGGAGTATAATGATTTAACACCGAACGCCAGGCCTCCTCGAGTCAACAACTTTGATATAATTTTGAAGGTGGAACATTTATCTCGTAACAGAATATTTTTCATCTACTACATCGAAGGATCTGTCATTCTGGAAATAACGCTCCATAGCCGTTGTTGCGTTGGTTCGATGGAGCGCTTCGCTCTTCCCTGGCGGATCTGTATCCTACTGCAATGAAAAAACCAATACAGCTGAATCCATGTGCATGAATTCAGGATGGAATCGCATGCCACTTTCCACGCTGTCACAGCTAAATGTACGCTGGGTAATGGCAAACACTGCCGCCTCCACCGAAACACTGACTTAGTGATAATGGACTGTTACTAAATATCATCAATGCATTCTAGGGAGGCACTGAACGTAATGCTGGGCCTTGGAAACTTTCCTCTGAGGTGGAAAACGCTGGCGTTGTTTCAACTGGATCAAAACGCATCCTTTCACACGCAGCGGAGAGCCCAGAAAATATGCCGTGGACTGCCTCATGCGCGTTGTGGCTGCGCTGCAGCAGGATGAAACCACCCTTCATGCAAGGCTTTAATTGAGAATAGCAAGTGCAGAACAGGGAACAGCTGGTAACGCCCATAATTTGTGCAGACAAGAACGTTGAACTCACTGCACGTTTTAAATGTAACTTTGACCGCATTGTTTTATCTGCTCCAACGTCTCACCGCAGTTCAAAAATCCACGTTGACATGCCAGCGTTCCTTTGTACGCACCATAGTAATTTTAACATGCTGTTACAATGTTTGGCTCCCGTTTTAACGCAAAGGCTTCTCCAAGCATTTACATAAGTCGAAAACCCGCCAAGAAATGTTTAAACCAACTTATAATGTGTTTTCACATAGTTATGGTCTGCGTTGTAGATTTGACGACCTCATATATTTGTCTCACTAATTAAAAACTTCGGCATAGGAGTCTTTGGTGCTAGCTGTAATGTTTTTCGCCCATTTGTCATGTGTCTACGTAGTTTTGCGCCGTGATTCAACGTAAAGTTGACCGCCACATATATATACCTCCCCCATATGCTTCATCACAGTTTAAAACTGCACGCATCGTCCATTGGTGATGATTTCATAGTTCTGCATTTCTGATCACACTAGCTCGATGATCGTCGCAGGTATGTTATCAGGTTCCGCTGACGCTCCATATGTTTCTCCATAGTTCGAAACCCCATCACCGTAAAAATTGCAACCATTTGCACGTGTTGATGCAGTCCTGATCCACGTTGAAATATTGACCGCCTTATAATGTGTATCTGTTCCAAGCATTTACCGTAGGTTGAAAAAACGCCTTCGAACCTTGTCTTTAAACAGAAGTTTTGGTTAATATAATACGTCTGCTTCAAAGGATAAACTCTGCCACAGAAGTGTTTAAGTCAGAACGTAATATATTTTCATGCGTTTTAATCGTGAAGTAGATCACTTTATATATTTGCCTGAAATGTTTTATTGTAAGTTGGAAACCTGCCATCTACGTTTGCCTCCATGTAACATGTCCACTCATTGTCTGTGCCACACATGAGGTTGACCGCCATATTACCTGCTCCACGTGGATTAAAACTACACTATCACCATGTTGGGCTCCATGCAACATGTGCATGCAACTCCGTTCCACCTTTTATCGTGAGGTTTGACCGCTACATAATATACGTCTGCTGAAAAAATTTACCGTCGAAACTTTGCACCCGCTCCATGTTTTAAAAATAAACCTTGACCATTCTGTATTCGCTCAACACATTTTAACGTAAGTCAAAACTGCACCACAAAAATGTTTGAGCTCTATTGTCATGAGTTTTCACATGGTTCTGATCCTTTGCGCCTTAATTATAAAGTTGGACCGCAGCATACGTATATTTGCTCTCAAATCATTAACCACGATTTGAAAACTTCCAATGAGCCTTTGACTCCATGAAACGTGCCATGGTCATTATGACACGCTACTAGAGGTCTATCATACACTCTGCCCCATGTTTTACACATAAGCTAGATCACTATATCCACCATAGAAGAAATTAAGCTTACGTGTAATGTTCTTCATATCGTCTTGATCCACCATCTCATATGGTTTTGGAACCATAAGGTCCTTCATCTTTTGAGCCTTGGTTTAATCACATAGCCTTTATCATTTGCTTTTCCTTCGATTTTCAGCGCGAATGGACAAAATTTTTCATGCCGAGGTCACCATCTCATGATATTGAACACTTCTTGCTTTGAAAAATTTGAGACTTGACCTCTGCTACTCAGCAACTAAGCTGGGATGTCTTGCGAAAGCGCTTGGAATGCGAGGTTGATGAGAAACCTCCAATCATATTCTTCCTATTTCAGAGTGAAAGCATTTCCTTTCTGAGAAATTAATCTTTTAAAACAATGCGGCTTCATATGGTAGACTAGTCATTTGTTCAAGTCAAAACATAACCTTTAGGTTCGATTTGAAGTTGAACATAGAAAAACTTTATGGATATGTAAGAGCAAAGGAGACTAGGGTTTTAAGGCCATTTCATTGCTCCACATTGTACTCCTTGCAGCATAAATAATTCAACACCATGTAGCTTAGGATTCATAAATGTTGCTTCTAAAGGGTGCGTTCACATATTTAAAACCCTGTCGTTGGCTTGCCACAGAAACACGTATGCTTTCGCACTGCTACCTAGCACGAGAATGCCTTGAATGAGATTGTTATTCCCCAGGGATATCTCCTAAGTTCGCTTTGTTCACCGTGCTATACTTCAGGCAAGACTTGTCGAAATGGCGACATATGTTCCTTTGTGGACAGACATCGACACGAAGCTGACATTGTGCAGGATCTCCAAAAATTCTGGTGTGCACTAATGAATAAAGCCTCTTGCTTTGGTGACATAAAAGGTTCTTTCTCTGATCGACACGTATCACACTATCCTCCTTTTAACAGTACTGGTCACTTGCTCCTCCCCCTCCCCTGTTCCGCAACTTTGGCCTCGTCGTTGAGCTCAATTTCATTTCCCTTGATGTCGTGACACGACTGAGGAGTTTGTTACCCGTGGGGTCGACCTGTGTGGAACATTACGACAATCACAATTACTCTTTGATAATGGTTTACCTAGATAAAAAATATGAAATTAACGAGCTTAAAATACGTATCCAGTCAACATGCTTAATGACTCACGACGAGAGGGCCTTTAATTTCAAATACACAAAAATGTTTTCATTTGAATGTGCTCATGGCGCAATTGCGGTAAGAGCGTTCGAGCGTGTGCTGAATGATCCCTCCCACATATGGCGTGATTACAGCAACAACATCTGGTCATGGTGATGAGACAACTCATGAGGGGTTGGGGATAGGTCGGCGGGATGTCGTTGCCTGCAGGTCGGGTGAAAGACTTTAATGCCTAAGCGAGCAGAGGGGGAACCCGAAATTTTAAATATACCCAAAATTTTGGGTGCTGTTTTAGCGGCTACAACAGGTTGGCATCAGAGCACTTGGTTTCTTGATTGACAGAGCAAGCTATTGCTTGTATAGCTTTAAAGGTGTTTAAACAGTGTAAAAGATTGACTGTTTTACTATTTGCAAAATGACTGTTGTTTGAGTTTGCTAGAGGTGAAGGGATAGCTACTGATTAGCTAAGTCCTGGAGAGGACAAAAAGGAAGAAAGGGTTGAAGGCATCTTCCTTACCCCAAAGGACCTCAAGGTCACCCTTGGAACACAAACCCTCTTGACGATTGTTTGTTAAGAAGCTCTTGGCATTTTTTTATTCTTTGGCTGCTTGAATAAGAGTTTGTCTCTACAGCCATTTGGTTTAAAAAATATTTGTCATTTGTTTTGAAAGATTTATGAACTTTGCTGAAGTTACTGTTACACCATTTTTTGGTCATCTAACCTGTTACTATTATATGGACCTAAGTACACCATGTAAGACCAATTTTACCCTAAGTAAAATTGCTTTCACTATGAAAAATAACTTAGTAAAACACATTTATTAAGTTGTTTATGGTCTAAACAAGAAACCCCATAAGGAAATATTAAATAAATCCACATTTGTTTGATTTTCCTCAAGGAATAATTAGTTAAACAACAACTTAATTAATATTCCTGGTCATATTTACCCCAAAACAGGAAATTAATTAGATAAATTATTATTTATCTTATTATTTTCTAGGAATAATCATTTAAACCTTATTTAAATAATATTCCTTATTAAATTTGACTAAATCATTCATAAATAGTCAAATAAATCACTATTTATTTAATTATTACTCAACCACATCCTTAAAATAATAAATAAATCATTTATTTATTTATTATTTACAAATAAAGGGATTTGACCCAAGTCAAATTCTTTTCCCCTCCAACAAATATAATAAAATATTCCATAAAAGTTGGATCTTGATTTGGTTAATAATATTTTAATTTTGCACCAATATTTAGACTAAATCAATATTTTGTTATAAATAGAAGGGTTTTTCCATTCATTCACCACCTTTTGTTTCCTAAACATCACTCTGGATCTATACTTTTGGTTTGACTTTGATCCACCATCATTGTCATATTTTTATATCTTTTTTCTTGTGAGCTCCCTTTGAGTTCCATTTTTTGTCTGGGTTTTCTACACCATCAAGAGAGAGGAATTTTAGATCTGAAGTGCTGAGGACTTACAAGAACCCATCCCATTGAGGAGAACTGGTAACATCCTTCTATGTTTTCCTCCCAGGTGCCCTTAATATAAAAATTCATTCAACATATTCTTGTCTTGTCTATTGGACGCATGGAGTAAATCTCGTTTTTATTTACAACTTAATGTCTTTTGATGCATAGATCTATATTTTTGCAGCATTTATCTTGATCAACTAATTGTAGATCTGAAGATATTGGAAACCATATTTGCTGTTAGGGCTATTTGTTATGCACAACTAAAGTGGTATTTTTTCGTACACTTGCAATTAATATTAATACTAACAACTGGCGACTCCACATGGGTTTACGATTACGACTGCTCTCATTTTTCTGATCCCTGCATATCCAGCTGCTTCAAACCCTAGGATTTCTCTTCAGCCTCTTGTTTTTTCTTTTATTGATGTTGTTTTTAACCTATAAAACCCTAAAACATTAAAAATTCTAACTTCCGTGTGTTTTCGGACCTATTGCGCAGGTGACAGACATCGACCACAGCTGAGACGACACATTTTGCTGAAATCTGCCGCCAAGAGTGCCGGAAGTGCAGGTCTCACTTTTTGGCCCTAAACCTGGGACCTGGATCTTCAGGATGCACTTTTTAGCCCAAAAACTACGACCTCTGCAGAAAACAAGTCAGAAACTGCGACCTGGACTTTTTGCGGGAGTTTTTATGAAATTTTTCTGGGTTTGTCTGGGCCTCTGTTCAGGGTTGTTTGATCTCCGTCTCTGCCCATTTTGGACTTGTACTTGTTTTGTTTTACTCAACTAAGTGGGAACCTAGCCTCCTAGGGCTTCAGTACCCTCCACTTTTTGTGGAAGAGTTTTAGCTGTTACATGTTGTATGAAACTTCAGAGTCTTCAACCATTTTTCAGATTTGACACCTCATCTTCAGATTGGATTTTTACCCATCCAAAACACCTCATTTAGTTTTGTTTTGGTCTTCCTCTAGGTTCACCTCCGCTTCCCTCCAGGATTTAGCCTTTCGCCACCTCATTTATAACAATATTTCCTCTAATTTGTTGCTATTTTCTGCACCACTTTCCAGCAGATTTGACCTTTAGATCCCTCTCCCTCCTGACCTTAGATCTATTGGCTATTTTAGTGTGTTTTGATTAGTTTTTTCCCACCTACAGACTAGTTGTTAAGAGGCCCGCTTCCTTGGGTTTAGATTATTGCATTATTAGCTGTTTATTTTATGTTATTTCAGTTCCATATACTGTTATATGCAGGTTTATTTACAGTTACACAACACACTTTTTATTTTTCTCTACAAACGTTTGGGTTTTAAAAATTAAAATTTACACACTTTGCACACACACCCTAAGCGAAAAATAGCTTGGTTAACACCGCCAAGCAAAGACTCTAAAACATTGAAATCAATTGATCTTGCACCTCTTTGCCCTTGTTTCGACATTGTAATCAGTTGATCCTACACCTCCTTGCCCTTGTTGGTATCTTTTTCCCTTTGTGCCATGTTTGTGTCATCATCATTGTGCCACCAAGGAATTTATCCTGGAGACTTCTTGGTCTTCATCCTCAGTTTTCGGTAGGAAGACTTACTCCTCCGCGTAGGATTCGAGTTAGTCCTCCACCGAGTCCGCACTCTGACTCTTCTTCTGGGTCATTGGGTTCTCCTTCTAATTCCGCCCCCAGTTTTCCTCGTGTCACCTTCACCATGTCTAGTTCAGGACCTAACGCTGGTGGTAGCCCCGACCCTAATGCTGGGAATACTACTAGTGGGACCGCAACAGGAACTATCCCGGCTGCTCCCTTGATCCCCTATATGGTAGGCCTCAGTCTTCCCAATTTTGACCTGTTGATAAATGACCCTATACACCATAATGTTGGTTGGCCTGCAATGCCAACCAAGCTCCCTTTCAACATTCCCAAGTTTGAAGGTCTTGCTGGTGAAGATACTACAAATCATGTTCGATCTTTCCACATGTGGTGTTCGTCTAACTCCATTATCGATGACTCTGTCTGTCTTCAGTTGTTCCAATGTACGCTTACAGGTGAAGCTTCTAAGTGGTATGTTGATTAGGCCCCATCCTCTCATACCACCTTTGCGACTCTTGCTTGGGATTTCTTGTCTTATTTACAGCTTCCCCTTCGTTACGACACTAGTACCGAACTTTTGACTTCTTTCCGTCAATTGTCTGCGACCCACCTATCTGATCATGTCTAGGAATGGCGGAGAAGAAAGAGCCTATGTCGAACCCCTACCTTCGAAGACCATGTCTACATGGACTGGTTCCTTAGATCTCTCTTGCCTGCTATCAGCAAATATGTCACATCACATTTCCCTCAAACCGAAGAAGCCGCTCTCCAAATTGCGTTAAAATATGACCTGATCTACGCTCAGTCGGGTTATGTTTATACCGTTCTACCTGATCTTCCTAGACCCGGTGGCGCCAACGCACCGGGGGCATCTCATGCTGCCGACGGTATCGTTGGAGCTCTCTCTCATCCATATGCTCAGCCTCCCATGGGCTATGGTTTTCCTCAGGGGGGGCCAGCACCTCATGCACTTTTCCCCCTCCCGGTAGCATGTATCTAGACTACAACATGCCTTCTCCTTTTACCCAACCTCTATTTTACCACACTGTTACCCAACCTCCTTATTATCTGAATCCAAAGCCTGGTGCTCCAACTCCTCTAGCATTAGCACCTCCTCCTCCCTTGCCTTCTCAACCCCCGCAACAGCAGCCATTTCCCCCTTAGGGTCAGGTGCATGTACAACAGGGCGCGAATAATCCTCCTCCCTCAAAGAAGAAGAGGAAAGGCACTCAAAATCAATTTTCTCCCAGTAATCCTGAACCTAATCCACAAAATAATGCCCCTAACACTGCTAACCAGCAACAGGGCACTCATCCCAAGCAGGACAAGCCTGTTCGCACGAACAAGCCTTGTTCTTGTTGTGTTGTTTATGGTCATTACACACATGATTTTCCTCTTCTACCATAGATGAAGCAGATGTGGGAGTCTCAAGCAACATTGCGAGGACAACAAGCCTCCCCTTCCATCCCTCCCAGTGCTGCGTCTAGTTAGCTGGATGTGTTTACTAATCCTTTCCCTCAACAAGGATTTGTGGCTACCCAACCACCTGAAGGTCAAGTGGCCACTCAACCTCTTCCATCTGGTACCTTCGATTACCAGATTCTCATGATGATTTTTGATCAACCTCTAATCGTAGGCATCAATCTTCAGACTCGGTCTGGTTAGTATAACAAGCCTCTCGCTAAGTCTGTCCCCGAGCCACCTCCTTCGGTCTCTACAAAGCCTCTTTGGACACCTAATGGTCCTTTGCAGATCCCTTAGCCTAAGGCAGAGGTTCATACCAAGATCCCTAAGGGACCACTACGCTGAAATGCTACTTCTGGCAAAGCTTCCCATTCGTATAGTATAGTAGATGAATTGGTGCAATCTCCTACTGCCATTTCAACACTGGAACTCCTCTAGTCGTGCTCTTCACAATGAAAATCTCTAATATCTTCCATGGGCGTTGTAGATCCTTCTAATGATCGATTGATTATCTTTGATGTTGACCAGTCAAAACATCCTCCTCTACCTGCTTCTGTCGCCTTCCAAATCCTATTCAAGATCTGGAACGCCAACGTTTCCCAATGCATTATTGATGAGGGGGCATCCACCTGTGTGATGTACGCTTTGGTTTGGAAGCAACTCGGATCGCCTGAGTTGGCTCCTTCCACGATCACTCTCTGAGCGTGGGATGGCCATGCCTCCCACCCCATTTGATTATTCCGCAATTGTCCTATTACTCTTGCGGGCAAGACTGTTTGCGTTGACGTCGAAGTCATAGATGCCCCCTTAGATTACAACATTCTATTGGGTCATAGCTACACCTATGCGATGTTTGCTGTCCCATCTACAGTTCACCGCAAGATGTCCTTCCCTCATAATGGAAAGATAGTCACCATTGACCAGTTGACATATTACGAACTGAAGTCTCAGAACTCCCCTGAGTCCATCATCTCTTCAGTGGCCAATAAGCAAACCGTCGATCCTTTGACCAGTGTCTCACCCATTGTCTACAAAGACTCCTCATTGCTTGTTACATTCCTTAGTCTTCCTCCTCCTATCTCTGATCCCAGCTCATCGAATGTTTTCATGATGCAATCATCTCGGGCTGCCCTCAAGCGACTCGCTTCGGCTAGTCAGCAGCCTCCTCGCCCTCCGCAACCTACTCCTAGCCCTTCGATTCAGCCTTCTGGACCTCCTCCTCCTGGCCCTTCACCTAAAACTGGTATCCATGAGCCTCTTTACCCTCCTGGAATGGTTCCTCCAGGCCTTAACCATCTTGGAGCCGTCCCGCCTGGCCATTACCCCTCCGGTCAGATACCGTTCCTAGCTCCCCCCTAGGAGTGTACACGGTACCTATCATGGATACCCTCTCTCTCCCTAACTTGACCCTTGGGATTCCCGGCTGGTCCCTTGACCCTCCAGCTGCTACCCCAACTGGTCAACCCAAACCTTATATTTTTTGGACCTCATTTCAACCAGTCCCCATGACTTCTCCCGCTATTACAGTGCCTCAGCCACCTCAATAGGAACCACCTCCTATTGCGACCGCTTTGGGTAAGAAGGGAAAAGCTCGCAAGAGGGCATCAAAAGACAAGGCTGCCCCGACTGACCCTATGCCTCCTCCACCTCCAAATCCTTGTGCTTTGTGTGATTTCATCAGCCATGCCACCCATAACTGTCCTGAACTGCCCCGTATCAAGCCCATGGTTAATGTTGCGTTCCCTGAGTCTACGGTCCCTAAAGTCCCTGATTATTCCTAGAATGTAGCCAAGAACCCTAAGAATATTCACACCAATCAACCCTGTGCTTTGTGTGATATCCATGGCCATTATTCCCACCATTTTTCCCGCCTTACGCATTACCGTGCCTCTTTGGAGGTAGTTCAGGAGAACGAGGTTGAACAGAACCAATCCGCCTCTCCCGTACTTGCGAAATATGCTGCAGGCCAGATTGAGGATTTACCCGCTCCCATTGACATTCCCCCTCTCGATGTCGAGATGACGAAGCCTGCGACCACCATCCTCTACCTATCATCATCCATGAGACCCTCGGTGGAAGCTCCCTCTGAATCTTCCGCTATTGTTTTGTTTGACCTCCCTTCAACGATCACCCTGGGCTCAACATCGGTAGATCCCTTATCTGCTTGTTCTTCCATCATCCCCCATGACAATATGCATGTGAACCTCTCTTCTCATGATGATGAGTCAGGTGGGTTCGCTGCGTCATGTGGTCTCCCTTCCTCCCGTCACTCCATCTTCTATTGTGACGATGACATCATGGAAGCCTGGTCCACCCCCAACTTCATCTTTCCCACCCATAAGCAGGATGGCACCATCCGTGTATATGGTGACTTTCGCAGCCTTAACACAAGCTACACCTCCGGTAGTTCCCACACACCACCTATCCATCGGTGTGTGAGTAGTAGACATCATACCCAGATCACTCCCTCTCGCAGTGATCGTTCGATCTCTACTATACGCTCAGGTTGCCAACATTGTTCATCATCCTCCCATTTGTTGTCTTGTGGCACTTTTTAGATGGACCTCCCGTCCACACCTTATATCGGTTTTGCCGATGGTGCAAGTCACTACTCCCGGAATGTAGCCTCGGTAGGTTGGGCCATTTTTACCTCCTTGCATTCACTTGTTCTCTCGAATGGTGTATGCATTGGTACTGCTACCAATAATCAGGACGAATATGATGCCATGCGAGGTTTATTAGCCGATGCCCTTTCTCATCGCATCCTCCACCTTCATGTTCATTTAGATTCCTTGCTTCTTGTCGTGCAATTGAATGGTGTCTATCGTGTGCATAATCCTATCCTTTTTAGAAGATATTTACGAGTGAAGCTTCTGATGCGTGAATTTGAAATCATTACATTAAATCATGTACCTAGAACAAAAAATCACTATGTAGATAACATTGCAAACCATATTCTAGATTGGTATTTAGCACACACATTTAACACAAGACAATAACATAAACCATCAAAACGATGCATATCCATAATATGTGTCATATAAAAATGTTTTAGAGTCCATCAACTCTGATACATATGACATGCCCATAACATGTTACAAAAACTCAAAAAATGGGGGGACCACCTGCCCTCACACACTAATCACTATCTGGAGGATCTCGAGCCAATGGCTCTGCTCCCGCAGCTCGTAGATCGTGTCTCCCATGTCTGGCCATCTCCATGCACTGCATGACCCCTCGCCACTCTGAGGGTAGACCAATACATGGCTCTATGTACTGGTCCTCTAAGTCTTGCCAGTCGCACTCTGAAACACTGGTCAGAAGCCTCTCACATCTACGACAGATGTCCTCCAGGAGGGCTGCTGCATCCTCATTTTGTGGTGCCCTCGACCCACTCGGTCCTACGGCTCCTGATACTGCAGGCCGTCCCATATACCCGACCAGTTTTACCAGTGCTGTATCTGCATACCAAAAGTGAAAGAATAAATACCATATACAATATTCTGAAACTTTATAATGCACATAAAATATTAGCAATTTTTCACTTACCATCGGGCCCCCATACTCGACCAGGCAGTAGTGGCAAGTCTGGGTCTAAACGATAACTCATCCCACTATAGGGATAATCGTCTATGTACAATGAAATATGATCCCAATGAACAAAGAACTCGGGTCGGAACACCCATCCGACTGCCCCACCTCCTCCTCTGCACAGTAGTCGCCCCCACCGGTGCATCCTGGGCTCTCTCGGGCCCCCATCCTGGAGCTGTATATGAGGTCAAAGTGTCGGGATATTCTCAAAGAAGAGCGAGCACAAAATCGTACCATATGCAAAGTCATGGTTCACTTGCTGCTTGCATAGTGACAACTGTCGTTTCAACGACGACATCATCATCTGGGCCCACTCAACACACTCTCCACAAGCATCATATTCCCTCCAGTGATGTGGTGGAGTGCCTGGTTTCCTAGGATACGCAGCACTGCTGCGGCCACATCACGGGTCTCTAACCTCTCTAGATCCCCGATGGGTATCCGAGTCCCCTTGACTTGGATACCTGGTCGAAAATGGTGCTCTATAAACTCCATTATTTTCTGCCCTTGCGGTAACACTAGTTGAGTATTCTCAACAATCCCAAGTGGTGGAATACCAGTCAGGAAATATATATCCTGAACTGTGAACTCGATCCGGTGACCCTGCACTATAAAGACCTCATGGTCCGGATCCCAATAGCTGACAATCTGAGCCAATAAGGGCTCTCCAGCTCTCATCAGAGGGTTCTCCACAAACTTCAGAACCTCAAACCTGGCCAATGCACTGCGGACACCCTGATCCTCCCGTATCTCCGACCATAATGTGCCCATGTCTCTCTCTCTCCAGTTGATCCGTAATTCTGCCATATCTGCACAAAACCATCATATTTGTTAGTGTACAGATAGGAAATACTGTATCCAAACAAAAAAACCTAGTTCTCACCAAAAAACAACATAGAAACACCCCTCCCTACTAGGTCGCACTTTTCAGGCCCAATCCTGGGACAGGTCGCAGTTTTCTGCCCAAAACCTGCTACCCAGGTCGCAGTTGTTTCCCCAAAAAGTGCAACTCGGTCGTGAAGAGGAGTAAGGGTCTGTTTTTGAGCTCTGGGGACCTAAACTAAAATTTCAATCCACTGAAATGAAAGAGTAGGGTTAGACCTCTTACCTGCAACTGACGGATCTCGATTCCAACGCTTGGTTTGTCCACTGTGATCGCCACAAGATTTAGGGCCTTCTCTCCTATCTACATTCACCACAGCTCCACATGCAAATGAGTGAATTTGGAGGGAAAATTCATTATTAAAAGAGAAACCCCTGATTTCTCTTTTTCCCGCTGTGGCCAAACCGTAGCTTATTTTGAAAAAATGTCTGTTCCATTGGAAAGCTCTCACCGAGCCCTCAAATGGGTATCTGTTATTTTTTTGTGATTTGATATTTCACCATGACACATTTTGTCCAAGAAGGGTCACTTCACCACTCCTCAAAATCAAATTTCTTCACCTGCAACACTTGTACTTGGGGCACCGTTTTTCCTTCATACTTGTCCATGCTCGTGTTGTCGTCACGAGTAACCATCATGTACTCATGTTTTTATGGTCCCCATTGGACCTTTTCTGTGTGGAATCATCATCGAGTCGCCCTTGTTTAGAGCATCCAAGTTGAGTCATCATCACATTCATGGAGTCTATCCCGAGTCCCTTTGTATCCCACTATAGTCCTCCATGCTTCATTGCCTGGTTTCTCTCTCGTGTCACACATTATGGCCTTCAATCCTACTGTCCCCTATCCCTTATGATATTGTGTCAGTCGCTGCTAGGTCATCAATGCCCTTTATGCTCTAACAAGAGAAGTCGTTCGTCCACTACTAAGTACCTCCCATTTCATCATCATACCTGGTGTCAGTTTGTCAGTCGCTCTACTATTTTCTCTCGTGCCTTAGTTGAGGATCCATTATTGCCTCACCTATGGCGGACCTCCTTATGTCGACATCAGATCATTCATTCCAGAAGATAGGTCTAGAGGGCAGTGTACCTTGGTTCCAGCTTCCACTCTTGTTCGGTGCCTCAGATCAGGAAAAGGGACTCCTTATTGCGCTTTGACTTGATTGTTTCTCAGCTCCAGCTCCTTTCAGCATGATCGAGATCCGTATACTTGATGGTTCAGTGATGCAACAACTGATATCGGTGATTCTCGGGTGTGTGTGAGATGTTTTCAGCCCTCATGAGGGGGTGGCCCTACAGGTAGCCCCCACATGCCTAGATGACCTCTTCATTACAGCTTTTGATGCAACTCCATATATTTGATGATGTCGGCCTCAACCACTTGCAACACCTTTTTTTTTGCATGTATCAGTCAGATTTTTAGAGCCCTTTCCTATTTACAGGGGCATTTGGGTTGTATTTGTATCTCATGTACTCAGATATTATTGTATAAGTCCTGGATGTTATCTCAGGAACAATATGTATGTGGGATTCATTATCATGTTTTTACCTGGCTCATGTTTATGCCAGCATGTACTTTATTGTTCAGTCCCTTGTTTACTGGACACATTATTCTTTGTACTTTGTCTCGGCGGGCATAGGTATGCCTCCCCCATTGCCTATAGCACAGGTACTCACTCATAAAAGAGACTTGTCACACCTGTAAGTCTCACCTCCTCAGGGTCTAGTCCTTTAGTGCTTCGTTCTACCTTATATTTCTCTCTCTTTGACTTCCCCTTCGGTGTTTAGTGATTGAGTTATTGCAACATACTTCGGTCATACGATTAGCTCCTAACGCTCACATGCTTGGGGGAAATCTGTTACACCATTTTTTGGTCATCTAACCTGTTACTATTAGATGGAACTAAGTACACCATGTAAGACCAATTTTACCCTAAGTAAAATTGCTTTCACTATGAAAAATAACTTAGTAAAACACCTTTATTAAGTTGTTTATGGTCTATACAAGAAACCCCATGAGGAAATATTAAATAAATCCACATTTGTTTGATTTTCCTCAAGGAATAATTAGTTAGACAACAGTTTAATTAATATTCCTGGTCATCTTTAACCCAAAATAGGAAAATTAATTAGATAAATTATTATTTATCTTATTATTTTCTAGGAATAATTATTTAAACCTTATTTAAATAATATTTCTTGTTAAATTTGACTAAATTATTCATAAATAGTTAAATAAATCATTATTTATTTAATTATTACTCAAACACATCCTTAAAATAATAAATAAATCATTTATTTATTTATTATTTACAAATAAAGGGATTTGACCCAAGTCAAATTCTTTTTCCCTCCAACAAATATAATAAAATATTCCATAAAAGTTGGATCTTGATTTAGTTAATAATATTTTAATTATGCACCAATATCTAGACTAACTCAATATTTTGTTATAAATAGAAGGGTTTTTCCATTCATTCACCACCTTTTGTTGCCTAAAGATCACTCTGGATCTATACTTTTGGTCTGACTTTGATCCACCATCATTGTCATATTTTTCTATCTTTTTGCTTGTGAGCTCCCTTTGAGTTCCATTTTTTGTCTGGGTTTTCTACACCATCAAGAGAGACGAACTTTAGATCTGAAGTGCTGGTGACTTACAAGAACCCATCCCATAGAGGAGAACTGGTGACATCCTTCTATGTTTTCCTCCCAGTTGCCCTTAATATAAAATTCATTCAACATATTCTTGTCTTGTCTATTGGACGCATGGAGTAAATATCATTTTTATTTACTGCTGAATGTCTTTTGATGCATAGATCTAGATTTTTGCAGCATTTATCTTGATCAACTAATTGCAGATCTGAAGATATTGGCAGCCATATTTGCTGTTACGGCTGTTTGTTATGCACAGCTAAAGTGGTCTTTTTTCGTACACTTGCAATTAAGATTCATATTAACAATTACTTTTATTCATTGACATCATAATGACAAATTATACAAGTGAGGTTTCCTCCTTCACAAGATTCTTTGATGAAGATATGAAGCGTGACTTTATTATATTGAAGGACATGGTTCAGATTCTGTTTGAATATAGAAGAGAAAGCACTGAACCTCGTGAAAAATTGTTTGCCATGAAGCAAGAGAAGGAAGAAATTCTTCAAATATTGCATGATATGGAGATGCAGCTCCATCAAGCCCAAGAGGCTTTGACCAAGAACATGCGTGAGGAAGAAGTAATCCACTCTGATTTGTCTTTAGTTTCCTCTTGAGAAATATGTGTTGGTTCATTCGAAAAGCATACGAGAGGTATAGGGTCCAAGTTAATGATTAAAATGGGCTATGAAGACAAGGGTTTAGGAAAGCATGCACAAGGCATGATTGATCCTATTTTGGTTGAGGAATGACTCAAGAATCTTGGTCTTGGTTATGTGCAATTTAATGGCGAAGAATCCAAAACCATGAAAGCATGTGAGGCTACTTCAAAGAGAACTTTTGTTCCAAGTTCTAAGATGCAAATATGTCAAATTTTTTTTCAAGATGATTGCCATTGCTTTAAGCCTTTGTTGCAACAAGAATATGGTAGACATGCAGCTTATGGCAAGCATGCGAGTTCAGACAGTTTTCAAGACAAGAAAAATGATGTTAGTCTGCAAATGAAAGCTGGAGCCTCTACTAGTTCATCTCCTCATGAAGGAAAAAATGATGAACATGAAAAACAACAAAAGAGGTATAAATATTCCCATGATCAATTTGATTGTGTTCTTGCAAGGCATGTTAATTTTTCATGCTTAAATGGAAGAAAGATTTGCTGTACATATTGTGGTCGATTTAACCATGATGTTTCAAGATGCTAGATGAGGAAGAAATCATACAGAAATCATATGAGGAAAAGGAAACTTTCAAAGAAGGTGCATAAGATTTGCACATATTTCCAGAAGAGGGGACATGTTGTTTCCCATTGTTGGACTTTGCATCCAACTAGTCGTCTCAAGCACATGTAGCAAGAGGACAGAAAGACTGGCGAAGGTGGAACCAATGATTCCATTATTGATGTGAAAACGGAAGTTTCACATGAAGAAGAGTTGCAGCAGCAAAAGTTGCCGTGGAAGTGGCTTGGTAAGAAGTGGATGGACTTCTTAACACAGTAAGACATACTTCTTTGTACATATGCAAATTTCGGTTGTATGCATGTATATTATCCTGTAATCTCTCATTTGTTTGAGCCACCTTGGATCATTGATCAAGGCAATGATGTTCAGTTTCCTTCTACAAATTTCTCACCAGAAATTTTTGAGTGAGGGCAAGAAAGGCAGTTCTAGACAGGAGGACAAGTGCATCCAGGAAGGGAAGTGTCAATTACTTTCTAGTCGTGGTTCAAAGTCACTAGCCATGCAAGGAAAGTGTTTTGAGGCTGAAGAGAAGAGGGTGTTGTGCTCTCATCTACTGTATAGATCAGTATATCAGTCTTTTGGGGTCCAAAATATTCTCAGTGGGGCGGTGTGATCAGAAATGGATCATAGACCAGAATGATAGCTCAAAATTTAAAGTGCTTGGAAGAGTGCCAAACCTAAATGAGCAGAAAGGTCTCGTTGTTGCGATTCTTGCGCCCCGAACAATTTGCAAGTATGCAAAATTTATTGAGGTTTGAAAAGCCCAGTGAACTCCAAAAATGAGTTGACCAAGTTTGACTTTGTTAAATTTCGAAAAAAAAGAAAGAATATTATCTGGAATATTCCATATGGGCGTATTAGATGTTGACACCTGGCATATTTTCATTCGAAGTTTGGTTGACTTCAGATTTTCGTGACCTATCACGGGCTGCCACGTGGCCCTAGGCCAGAGAATGGATGGTATTTTTTAATTTTTTTTTTAATTTGCAAGAGTCGAACGCAGATCTCCTACCTGCAAGCGCACAGGCCCGACTGGCCCGCCTGAAGGGAAGTTCTTAACACATTACGGCTTCAATACAATTTTGTTGTTTGAAATATTCGCTGGCACAAAATCAAATGTGCTAGCCCCTTAGGGCTAGCTCGATCCCATATAACTGCATCCCATGACCAGAGGGCTTAGAACCAACGGTTAAACTTCCGCCCGCAAACCATGCATGTGGCCAGCACTGACATTTAATGCAACGGTATTTCAACTGTTGTATATGCGGTTAATGCAGCGGTTAGGGTGGCGGTCTCATGTGACCCCGCCCCACTTTAAATTTAATGCCACGTTTAACGGTTCCTCTATTTATGGAGCGGATTCTGCCTTTTCTGCATTTTTTCCAAAATTAGTGCTGCTAACTGGAGTTCCTCCAGTTTTGGAGGAGGTTTTCAAGGGACACTGGGCAAAAATTTGTTTTTTCCATAACTCTTTCATTATTGAACCAAATTGAGTGCAAAAATAGTCAATTTAAACTATCTCAGACCTTCTGGACTCAATGGAGTATGTTGTAGAGACATTAGAGAGATTTTAAGCAATTTTTTTCTTTAATGAAGTTCAAGGGGCCACCAGGGCCATCAGGAGGAAAAATCAGTTTTAGGCCTAGCCAAGGGATCTAGTGGCCTTATCCAGAGATCCAATAGTCAAAATTGGATATTTCAGATGTTCTAAATATGATGAGATGGTTTTAAGAGATTTTATAGAACTTTATAAAGCTGAAAAGTTTCAGTAAAGTTCCAGGGGACATTAGTGCCAGCTTTCGCCAGTAGCAGTGCAGGGCCTAGCTCGAGCAGCTAGAGAACATATGCAACGAAACAGTAGTCATTATTGACTTTAAATAGAATTATGAATCTAATGGTAGAGGTTTTAGAAAGTTTTGATTACTTCTAGAGGTCGAAAACTCAATAGAGAAGTTTTTAGTGAGCCTAGTGCCAGGGGGTGCCGACAGGTGTTGGAGGCGAAATCGGAGCAGCCGGAGGCCATTTTTGATGAATGAATAGTCTATATTTACTATTTAAGACATTTTGGAACCAATAAAAGTGGTTTCAGAACATTTTTATAAATTCTAGAGCTCGAGAAGCCGATGTGAAGTTTTGGGCAACCCTGGGCAAGCCGTGGAGGATAACCTAGTTTGGGGATGAAGTGCTCCTTTTGAGAAATTTATCAATCGATATTTAGTGTCTGATGTGTGATGGATACAACAAGAGTGGTTTCAGTGACAGAAAAAAATTATGAAGGATTTTGTGCCATTTAGAAGCTCAGAGTAGCTCAGAGCACCGATAGAAGGAATCGTATCAAAGGGAGCCTAAAGTTGTTTGCAGAGTTTGTACAGCCATGAGAGGGATATAGATGGTATTCTCAGCCCTTTGGATCAGTTTATTATCCATTGGAGTTAAGTGTGTAACTTGTAAAGGAAACCTTACCATGATCCCAAAGAGTCGAGTCAAGATGGAAAAGCTCAAAGGAGATGTAGTCCATGAGATTCGGGTGAACTCCTAGATTAATTTTGCTGTTGTGTTTAAATGTTTTATTGCTGCATTATGTTGTTGTTATACATGTTAAATTTCAGCAAGAACAAATGAACTTAAGACATATAAACAGTTAAAAAATTCATACACCACTTTCAAGCATAAATTCCGCATAATGTCAAGTACAAGCTAGATCATTTAATTGTTAAACTGAGTGGGAGGTTATTGAAATACATAACAAGTTATCCAGACCATTTTCAGATCATCCATTGTGCACTATTCTTGGAGGAATTTTTGCGAGGCTAGGGTTGGATGGATCCAAAGGACGGTTTTCTCGAGGCTGTGGCAGATTTCAGGCGATTTCTCCACTATTTATTTACTGTACATGTTATCAATAAAAAGAAGTGTCATCTTGTTCCTGATTTTCTCGTGTCATATATCTCTTGTACATGCTTAATGATCTTAAATAGTTCATTTATTGTTATTTTTATGAGATTATGCATGATTTTTGCTAACATCTAGAACATATATATGCTGTACAGCTAGGTTTGTGTGCTTGTTCTTTGATGGTTTGCAGGTTCCGAAGCACAAGGAGTTGCAGGGGGTTTGAACCCCATGGGATCTACTACAACCGAAGGATAAACATGTAAGATCTTCTATCCTTATTTTCTAGTTTAAAGTATAGAAGTTGGTTAATTGAGTCCTTCCTGTGATGAAATGACCCTGATCTGTGAAGGTTTATCAACCCAAGGCCTTAGGGTAACATTGCCCATAACAAAACTGGCGACTCCGCTAGGGATTACATCCGTGTAGTTCCTAGTTTGGGTTGTTTTATCTATCTTGTAGGTTCCATGACATGTTTATCACTTTTTATAGTCTAGTAAGTCTTTTTCCAATCAAACAGAAGTCCCGGTCTCTTGATCAGGCTTGACTTTTTTTTTTCCTTATTTCTGTTTACATATGCTACTTAGTCTATACACAGTTGCATATACCCCCTGTATCTTCCAAAAGAACCTGTGTATACGCGATTTTCTTTAGTTACATTCATGTATACACGCTTGTTTCATACATCAGAACTGCATATTCCTGGGAAAATTTTAAGATTTGAGTTTTGAAGCCCTGTCACTTTTTTCTGTCTGTAGTGGACCACTCTTATGGTGTTTTTAAGGTTTCTGGACTGTGTTTGTTGTGGTTTCAGATCCATTTCTCTCTTGTTCTTGTGAAAACCTAGCCATTTGGTAAATTTCTTATTTTGTGTGATTGCAATTTTTTCCACGGGAAAAATCGTAGCTTTTATTAATGAAAATAAAAGTTACATTTTGTATATGCTAAATGCATATGCAGATCAAAAGTGAAGCTGTCAATAGATAGCTATAGTGTAGCAAAAGATAAATACATCCGTTATGTGCCGCATAAATACATGCCGTGGAACAACAATCAGTAGTCTAAGAACATATATACAAAAGCAACTGAAAGAAAAAATAACAAAAATCAGCTACTGCCTCTAATTGGGGTTGAACCCCATCCAATGATCAGGTACAAATGGTCGATGGAAATACTGATAATATGCATGATCATTCTGCTCCTGAATATCCATGTGAGAAGTTAATAGGTGCATCTCCTCCTTGGATATGAGATCAGAAATTGAGTTCCTCTCCCATTAAATGTGCCGACATGAAATATGATCAAATTATGTTTTGTGCTGTAGAAATTCATCCAAAATATTATGCAGTGTATGTACGTGAAAGGTTGATTGTAGGTTGAACCAGTCAATGATAATTTTGGAGTCACCAAATATCTATAGAGCATGAACATTTTTTGTGATGGAAAATTGAAGGAGGTATAGTAGACAAGTGATTTCTGCATAGTTATTGGTGCCATGTCCAAGTCCAATCTTGACTTTGTAAAAATTGTGGGGTGAGTGATGAAGTAGAAAGCCACCACCACAACCATGTATTTGTGCGGAACCATCAAAATATGCCCAAGGGAGAGTTAATTCAATAATATCAGGGGAGATAATTCGAGGCTGTGGAGGGGGTGGATCATCTAGTATCATGTGGTAAATGGAGATAATGTGGGCAGCATATGAGGGCCAGTGATGTGGTATGTTGTGGAAGATGGTCCGATTGCAGGCCATCCAGATGCTCCAGTAGATTAATATAGGAAGATTTCTCAGCTTATGGGGAGCTGTAGAAGTCCACCAATGCTGCCAAGCTTCTGTAAGAAAATTTCCCTCCCAAGGAAGGTTCTGGTTAATGGAGGAGTGGATAAGAAGCCAAAGTTCATGAGTTGCATTACAATGAAGGAAAAAGATGAATAGTATCTTCAGCATTAGCATTACAAAGTGGACATCTATGGGGACTAACATGTGATATTTTCTAGAGATTAGCCCCTGTGGGAATTTATCAGTAAGAATACACCACATGAGGAGCCTAGCTTTCGCAGGTCCCTTTAATTTCCAGATATTGCGCCACCATGGGAGTAAGGATTCAAGTCTGTGAGATCGATATATATGAATATACCCCTCTTTGCGAGTGTATAAATCCTGTTTAGAGACATTCCATATGAGTTCATCCTCCTGTTCAAGAATTATGACTCATGTATCTCTTAGTGCATCCAGATAAGCAGACCATATCACAACCCATTGCGGTTGTATCTGTAGTTCCTGATGGCCTAGCCAGCCTTGAGTAAATAGGGTGGTTCAGTTTCTTCCAGCAATGTGGTTGAGTGTCAGATAACCAGCATGATTAAGAGAGCCAATAAGTGCATTCGGGAGGAGGTGGGCATTGCTGCAACCCATCCATGAATCCCAACCAATATGAAGCCTGGAACCATTACCAATTTTCCATGCCAAATTTGCACTGATATGTCGAATAGAGCCGAGGAAAGCACACCAAATCATTGAACAGCTGGGATAGTGCACCGGTAGAATACGTAGCCATTCAAGTGTATTTAGTGGATGGATATATTTCTGAATGACCACCTTGGTCCATAAGTTGTTGACAATAAGAATCTATCATCCAAGTTTAGCATCCAGGGCCGATGCAAATGTTGGTAAATCTTTGATACCCCAACCCCCCAATCGCTTAGGTAAATCAATACGAGTCCATTTAGTCTAGGCAAAAGTGTGACCTTATTTAGCACCAAGCCATAAGAATTTTCTGCAGATCAGCTATATCTTGTGAAGTATTCATTTAGGAATCCAAGCCAGAGACATCCAGTATACCAGAATGGCCTCTAAAACAGATTTGATAAGTGTCAGTCGCCCAGCCCTTGATAGCCAACAATGAAACCAATTGTTCAGTAGTTTTTCGATCTTGGTAATAAGCCAATTCCAAACAACAATTTTATAGCTCACTGGTTTGAGGTAAAATCCCAGGTACTTGAGTCCATCCTCAAATCTGGTGAGGGTGAATGGGAATATTTTTTGTGCATAATGGATCTCATTTGGTGTGCATCCATGACAAGTTAATGTAGATTTGTTTTTATTGCATTACATACGAGTAGCAGTACAAAATAGTAGTAGGATGGATCTAACCACAATCGAATCACCAAGTGTGCCATTGAGAAAGAGTATGATATCATCAACAAATAGTAGGTGAGTGAGTACATAGTTAGCCGAGATGCGAATTCCTTTCATTCTACCATGGTATGATTCATCAATGATACATCTGTTGAGGCCCTCCATAATTAGGAGAAATAGAAGGGGAGATAACGGGCACCCTTGTCGAAGTCCCTGCTCGACATGACAAAAAATGGTTGCAACCCCATTAATGAGAATGATAAATGAAATAGAGGTAATGCAAAACATTATCCAATTAATAATCTGTACGAGGAATCCCAGGTGAGTAAGAAGCATGTGAATGTAGAGCCAGCTAGCTTGATCAAAAGCTTTTTCCAGATCTATATTGAGAATCATCCCTTTGATCTTCTTAGTGTGCATAGAATGTAAACCTTCTTGTGCAATGCCTATAACATCATGGATCTGTCAATTTTCAAGAAATGTGAACTGTTCAGGTGAGAGAAAATTAGATAAAATGGGTTTCATCTAATTTGCAAGGATCTTGGCCATAATCTTGTAGATACAGTTGCATAAAGAAATCGAGCGAAAATATTTGAAAGAGGAGGGATGATCAGATTTGGGGATAAGGGCAATGAAGGTAGCATTAAAGGCCTCATAGATGCACCCAGTTTGTCGGGTCTCTTCCACCACCTCTTGAAGATCATGTCCCAATAGATCAAAGAAAGCCAAATAAAATTCCACAGACCATCCATCAGGGCTCTTGTCCTTTTTGAACCATTTAAGGACA
This sequence comes from Pinus albicaulis, assembly GCA_034641835.2. NCBI lineage: Eukaryota > Viridiplantae > Streptophyta > Pinopsida > Pinales > Pinaceae > Pinus > Pinus albicaulis. The sequence continues at coordinate 1,592,230,708 of CM076584.1, read as the reverse complement.
AATTCTAATTCCTCCATCAATACAGGTGAAAGGAGATCATCCTTTGCTGTAGGATCCACATATCTAGGAAAAAGGGGGGCCACCTTAATTATTTCATCCAGTGAGGGTTGTAGAGGTGCCTTGTAAATATCACGAAAATGATTGGTACCCTTCTGTGCAAGTTGAGAGAAGGTAGATGGAGTGGAGCCATCTTCATTGTCGCGATCCAAAATGGTATTGATGGACTTTCAACCCTTAGAAAATTGATGGAAGAATTTGGAGTTTTCATCACCTGCTTTGATCCAAGTAGCACGACTTTTCGGTCTCCAAACTTCATCCCTCGTTTGAAGAATCTTTAGGCGTTTAGATTCCAATTTAATAAGCTGTGATTTCTCATCTTCTGTCATAAAACCTCCCCCAATAGAGCATTCCAATCTGTGTATATCATGTTCAATTTTTGTGAGCTCTAATTCCTCCATTCTTTTCTTATTCCTAGCCCAAGTAATAGAATCCTTCTTAATTCAGAGGAGTGAGTGAGAAAATATGGAGGATGGCGAGTGAAGGTTAGGAGGTAGAGGGAGTCTCCACTGAGTGTTCACTAAATTGATGTAGTATGTGTCTTGTAACCACACAGAGCATAATTTTAATGGAGTGGCCAACTTGTTAAAGGCCCCAGTGATTTCTAGGTATATCAGAGAGTGGTCTGAGATACCACCAGAGTTGATCCATTGTCTAAACGAGCCGAGAGTATGTAGTAAGCCTTCCTTGATAAGGAAGCGGCCAAGCCTGCAAGCAACCAAATCAACCCCAGTGCGCCTGCTGCGCCAGGTGGGAGGAGTGGTTATGAGGGGATCCACCATTTTATGGGTAGAGAGAAGGTGTATGAAGAAATCAGAGAGTGGATCCACATGTGAATTAGGTCCCCAAGGCTTAGAGATCACAAGGGATAAATTCAAGTCTCAAAACAATATAATATCATCAGAACAAAGCACTGATGAATTAATAAGAGATGTCCAAAATTGCTTCCTGTTAGCACAGGGTCCATAGGCATTAATAATGCATAATTGTAGACCAAGGGCCTCCAAGAAAATTTCCATCCCCAATATGCAATATCTTCCCAATAAATTAAGTAGTTTGATGTGTCAGGGGTTGATACAGAGGGCCAAACCACCCGAGCATCCATTAGCATCAATGGAATGGATGGTCCACGAAGTGAGGAGGGAGAAAGTGCTTGAATAACAAGTTCAAAAGTACCATGAGTTTCCTGGAGGAGGATGATATCAGCCGAGGAAGTAGAGAAGAGGCGTCTAAGAGCAAGACACTTCGCAGGGCTAGCCAACCCATTCTAATTGAAAGAAAGACAAATAATTGAGAAACCAGGAGTGGGGATTGTCTTGCTCTAAGGATCCCATCGATGGAGAGTTGTGTGCCAAAGGCAACTTCAAAACCGGCCTGTAGGATGGCCTTCGAAATATGAGAGTGTCGACCGCCAGTGGACTAGTGCAGAGTGTGAGGGGAGGCAAGATGTGGACCAAGACCATTCAGGGTATAATTTCGAGGTGAAAATTGTAGGAAGGTGTGGAAGAGGTTTCAGATGGTTCAACAGTGAGGGATGGGATGGGAAGTGAAAGGGGGATAGTGGGAGGTGTGTGAGTAAAAGTAGAAGGTGCAGTTGGGGAGGTGGGAGGAGGTGATGACGAAAGGTTTGGTATGGTAGGGGGGTGGGGGGAAACATGAGTGGAGAGGAGGACGTGGGACAAATAATGGAAGAGGTAGAGAATCTAGCCAGAGAGAGCTCCATGCACTGAATAGATGTAGTAGATAAAAAGGATAAAAATGTGAAAGGAGGAGAAGGGGGAGTACCATCATCTGGAGGGAGTCTAGTAGGTGTAGCAAAAACCATAGATCTAGTGACCCGGAAAGGGGCATCTGCAGCCTCCTGAGTGATATCCGCTTGCGAGAAGTGATAAGGTGTCGAGAGGAAGTCGGTGAGCTGTGTCTGTCGCTGCAGTGAGACCGATATTAGAGCTATATGATGCTAACCACCAAGGGAGCGTGGAGCCGATGCCTATCCATTTAATGGACAATATTTACATACATGTCCAACTTTGTGACATCGATGACAGAAGAATGGAACCCCTTCATAATCCAGTAATTGCGTCCGGGTAGAATTGCACCATTGAATATTGATGGATTCTTAAAGTCCTTCCCTGGTGTCCAGATGTACCAGAATGCAGGCAAATTCCATCTTTCCATAGTCAATATATGAGTGATCATGGTCCAAATATGTACCTGGAAGATTTCCAATATCCCTGAAGATCCGTTCGTTCCATAAATGTAGCGGAAGCCAAGGAAAATGAACCCAAATAGGTTCGACTCCCAATGGTTCTCGTTCTGGATCAAATAAGGGGATCCACCGCTTCAGTAGCAGAGGAGCCATCTCAATGTGCCAGTATTGCGATAATACTAGGTCAGTAGGGTCCTTGTTAGTGAAGTGGAGAGAAAACCATCCCTTAGTAAGTGTATGAATGGTAGGAAGCTCATGTAAAATATCACCCCAAATCTCTTGCACCCATTGTTTCAGTCTTTTAACCCCATAGTTCCGGCCACGAACATGACCGACCACCACTCTATGCACGGTGCCCATGATATCGGCCATATGAATGCCAGCGCCAAGGGTGAGGAGGCTTGCACACTTACAAGAACACACACATTTCGTGCGACGAGGGGCATGAGGGGGGAGCCCATGAGATAGGGATGCCGAGGTGGTAAGTGAAGGAGGCGATGAAGAGACGGGAGGGGGGGTGTGGAGTCAGGTGGGGGAATGGTAAATCGGCCGGATGGACGACCGAGGGGGTAGCTGCAGGTCCGTAAGTGGTGTTGGGGAGGTGAGAGAGTGGGGTAGAGAGAAAGGGCAGAGTGAGGGGGAGATGAGGTAGAGGGAAGCGGAGGAACAAGAGAGAGTGTGAAAGGGTGGGTGAAAGAGGGAGCAACCGAAGTGAGAGAGAGGGTTTGCGAGAGGAAGTCTAAAGATGTAGGGGATAGGGTACGGAGGTCCGGAGAGGAGATGAGGTCCAGATATATAGCCGAGATAATAGATGGGGAGAAGGGGGAGAGGTTAGGGACAAGAAAAGGGTCCAGGTCAGGGAAGGTAAGTGGGGAGGATGTAGAAGCTGTGGAACTAGAGAAAGCAAGACAAGTAAATGGAGAGGATGCCGAGTGAGAGAGATACATAGTGGAGGATAAACGATGTGCAAGGGTCCAAATGTCCACCTGGGCATATGGGTCCTCTGAATAATCCACAAGTTGTTCATCCTGGGCCCCCTCCATTGAAATCCCTAATAAGAAATCGTTAATGCTAGAGTCCAACCATCAGTCAAGGAAAAACGGTCACGGGAAGCTGCAATACTGGAAATGGACAGTAGATAGATCATCGAATTCAAAAATGACGTGTGGTCACAGGGACAAAGCACTGACAGATGTAGCGTTCTAATGCGGGAACGGGTCGAGAGTATCGCTTGAGCTCCGTCTGTTGGTGAAGGGCACGAACGAAAGTTCAAACATGAAGCCGACCAAAGGATGGGAGTCTGGGAAGTGTGCCACTATTATTGCAGTGCAACCCCATACCGATACCAATACCGCGAAACCCTTGGAGAGCTTCCATCGGTCGCAGAGGATGTAGCTAGGTAACCGCCAAACTAGTTCAGCACAGGTGTCGGCGAAACCCTAGTTTCGCCATGAGTGTCCCTGCGAGCTCTCATTTTCAACACAACCCTCTTTCTCCCATAAGATAAATTAATGTATAGATCTTTTGTGTGATTGCAATTGCAGCTGTAGCACCAAGATCTCTTCCTGGATTTCTTGGATGTTCTGACCATTAAGGACAGTGAGCCTCTGCTTGTTTGCTCTTCTTGGCCTTATGCATTGCTTCGATTTTGGTTTTTACCTTTTTTGACTTCCTTGGTTTTCTTGATTTCTTGGACTAGCCTTGTAGTGAATCTTGAAGAGACCTTTCTTGGTTTTTTGAGTTTTTATTCGCTGAAAGAGTGTGCTACTATTCTGAATTATTTGTTTGAGTTTTTTGCTTCTTCTTGCTTATTTGGGTCCTGGTATGAAAGTAGCATAGTTGGCTTGAGCACTTTGAATCTCTTTTGAGACTCATTTTCTTGATTACGGTTCTTGGGCAGTTTTATGCTTGTCTTCTTGAAATATTTTTTCCTTCCATTATAAGTGAAAATCCCAAAAACATTTCTTGTTTTTTGTTGCTTTTGCTCTGATTTCATTTTTACAGTTTTTCATATGTTTTGAAGCATTTTTGTTGGTTTCTAGTCTTTGGTTCTTGGCTTGGTTTTGAAGGAAGTCTTTTCTATATTTCTCTCTTTTGCATCAAGTACATTTTGGCATTTTTTGTGCATAGGAGTTCTGGTTGGAACTAGCCTTGCTTCTCTATCAAAGGTGATTGAACCATTTCTTTCTAGAGACTCTTTTCACTTCTTTAAAGCTAGCAACCTTAGAATTTGCATGTCATTGGTTGTTTTGAATTAAGCACATTGAAGCATTTTAGTCTTTTTCATAGTTTTCTGGAGTGTGTGAAGTGTGAGTAATTGAAAAGAAAAACAAAGTTTTTTCTTATTTAGGTTTGTAGAACCCATATAGAGATCTCTTTTCATCGAAAGGAAAGTATTGCATTCACATGTGGTAGGTTTTTCATTGATTTCTTTTGCGTCAACAAACGCCATTAGTTTCACTTCCGTATACCTTTGACTTAAGTAACAGTGGCAATTTAAAATCAAGCACTATAATTAAAATCAACTAGAAGCTTTTGTATCATTTTCATTAATGATACACCAACTAGCTAGGTTTTAGGGCCTTGGAATAGGTGAGTGGAGAGTTAACTCTCCAAGGCCGCTCAAACTGTTAAACGTAGAAATTTTATCAAAGAGATAAATCCAACTCCGTTAAGTGGACCGGGAAAGCTCTCCTCCAGAGAGTCAAGCGCGAGGGAGAGTGCAGGCAGAGAAGAGAGATACCCCCTCTCCTATTTGCTGAATCTTGACCTAAGACTGTTCCGCCCGACTGTCGATATAGATTGGTGCCCTTAGTTGCCTCTCCTAGGTATCACACGGGTGACTATAGGGGGGAATAATCGTGGTACCTGAGGCAGACGTTGCATCACTTTCATCAGTAATTCTGGAGGGTACCGTTGCAAAGCTTGGGGACTTGCACCGGCAAAGGCTGTTGTCAGGAGGTCAGCGTAACTGTTTCTATTACCTTCACTAGTAGAGCTGGGGCATAATTACCCCAGAATATTTTCGAAAGGTCCTCTTATTTCACTTTCTTGTATTTGGGTGTCCGGTCCTCATCACCCGGAGCGGAAATACCTGAAAGCCGCTTGATTGAATATATCTTAGGAACTTTTTAAAAGTGTGCTCTTTGCTCCTAGATTGCTTAGCTTCTTATATTTTTTGAGTCTAAAATTAATCTCATAAAGTGGCTAACTGATCACCTCGTTGATCGAGGAGGCTTCGTGGGCTTTATCCTATGAGTACTGAGCCTTCTTCAAGAAGGCATAGGAGTAATTCAGTGGGTGAATTTTACCCAGTGGTTTCGAACGTAGCGGAGAGTGATCCTCCATCTGGGCTTGTTGTTTATGTGGGTGGTCCTAGTGTTAGTGTTAGTTTAGAGAGGAGTGCACAACTCATATCTAAAGTCTTGTTTCCAGCAGAAGAAGTTCCTCAGCCTCCTGAGTCTCTTCCATCTCCTCTTCCCGCTAGTTTTCTTGATGTCCTTTTGTACATCGGGCCTGAGTCTCAGAGACCGACTAGTCCTTTTTCGTCATATCCCTTTATTTCGATGGCCACGACTGGGAACACAACTTCAGCTATGAGCACTGCAAGTGTTCATGCTCCTCTTTCAGTCGAAGGAGGAGGAACTATTTCCATATCGACAATCACTTCCAGTGCTGCTATGCTTGGCTCTGCTTCTATTCGATCTTCGAGTGGAAACACCCAGGTGTATGCTTCTCAATCTGGCCCATTTTCTATTAGAATTCCCTCTAGTGGAATTCCTTATTTTTCCTTCTCTGTTGTTTCATCTGTTTCCTCGCCTATGCCTTCTATGGATAGTGGATCCACTTATTTTCAAGGGTTCCCATTTTGAAGTGGGCATATCCCTCATTCAAACCCCTCCTTAGGATCCATGCCCTTCACCTCTCAAAATCAAGGATTCAATCCTTTTTCTGGAGGTCAAGGCTCTAATGTTTTTTCAGGATGGAACCCTGGTTTTACAACATTGGCAGCTGGGAGTCATTTTTTCACTGGTTAGCAAGGGAATGTTCCTTTCCCTTCAGTGGGTGCTTCTTAGGATTTTTCTCCATTGGAAAATTCTTGGAACCCTTACCAAGGGTTTTCTTCTTCATTCAATATCTCGATTGGAGGGAATGTCCCTGTTTATAGGAACCCTATGTTGGGAGGGGATTCTTCTCCGAATTCTGGATCATAAGGTTTTTCCTATGGTTCAACATTTTCTACGAAAAACATCTAGAAACCTGGTGCCTCAACAAATCCAGGTTATTATTTTCAGAATGTTGGGAATCCTTCCTATGGGGGATGGAATTCCCCGGCTCCTCCACGCTTACCATTTCTAGCAACGTTAAAATTGCTAGATCTATCGAAATTGACTAACGATCCTATTCGATATAGTCCGGGTTGACCTCCGGTCCCCACCAAACTGCCTTTAGACATTCCAAAGTTTGAAGGGAAGACTCGTGAGGATCCGGAGGATCATGTCACCACTTTCCATTTATGGTGTTCGTCAAACTCCCTTATCGACGATTCGATTAGGTTGAGATTATTTCAATAAACCTTAACTGGAAATGCGGAAAAATGGTACACTAAGCTGACAGGGGGCATTTTTTCTACTTTTGGCGAGTTGGCTACAATGTTCTTAAACCATTTTCAGTTACCTATCTGTTATGATGCCGAGAGTGACCTCTTGGCCAATTTTCAGCAGGACAAAGCGACTCACATTTCTGATCATATTTAGGAATGGAGAAGAAGGAAGAGGCTCATTAAAGCCCAAATCCCAAATGAATTCCTTCTTAAATGGTTTTTGAAATCTTTACAACCAAAAATATCAAAGGATGTATCCCTTTCAGCGGTATGTTCTGAAGAGCAAGCTATTTTTAGGGCTTAGCAGCTAAAACTGATTTATTCTCAGTCTGGAGTTCTCAATAAAAAATTTCCAGATGATTCTCACTCCAAGTTAGATCTAGCCAAATCTAAACTTGGTCCTCATGGTGATGGGCTTATTGGTTCGATCGATAGTGGTACATATAACCTGCTAAATCAATTGCAACAGTTGTCTATACAATATGCTCCTTCTGGTCAGGTTGTGCCTTCAGTGTCAACTCCTTCTCAACCCTTGGCAATTAATGTTGTTCAAACTTATAACCCCAAAGGAAATCAACAATCCGATGGGAAGAAGGGAAGAAATAATAATAAAAAGGACAAGGATGGGAAGGGGAATGCGAACAAATTTAATGATCATGTTGGAGAGGGTAAGAAGGATAATAAGAAGAAAGTTAAGTTTGCATGCAAGTTGTGCACTGGAGACCATCTTATGCACCTCTGCCCTAAAATTCAAGATGCGCAATGCTTGTTAGCTCAATAGGGTTCTTCTAGTTCCTAGGTTGTGCTGACAAACCCTTTTCCCCAAGGGAAACAACTACTTTTTGGCGCGAATCCAAATACTGGAGCTCCCTCTAGGGGCAACCATGAAGGCGAAAATCCATCAAAGATATACATGATGAGTGCTCACACAGATATCTCTTTGAGATCTTGTGATTATGTCGAAACAGAGTATTCGAAAGCTAAGGGTGCTCCTAATAATGCCGAGCCACTCCATATAGAGAGGCCTGTAGTTGAGCCTATACCTCAGATGCCGAAAGGGTCTACAAAGCATATGACAATCAATCCTCATGCCAAGGCTGCCCAGAACTACTCTATTGTAGAAGATCTGGCTCAAAGTCCTTGTGCCATGTCTGCATTCGAGGTACTCCAATCCTGTCCTGCACAAAGGAGTGCACTACTCACTTCCATTGGGGCTATAGATACGAATAATTCTCTGATTATCACATTTGATATGACGACTTTTAAAAAGAGACTTCCTCATCATATGGCTTTCCATATCAGGTCAAAATATCGTAAATTTAATATTTCTCAAACGGTTGTTGATGAGGGCGCTTTCGCGTGTGTAATGTCTCTCACATGATGGAAGGCTAATGGATCTCCTTTAGATGTCCCTTAAACCACTCTTTTGACTGCGTTTTATGGTCATTATCATGGGCTGCATGGAATTGTTCCAACTTTACCCATATGTGTTGGGGGTAAAACTCTCAATATCAAAGTTGAGATAGTTGATGCAAGCTTAGAATATTACCTTCTGTTGGGGAAAAACTAGATCTATGAGATGGATGCTATTACATCCTCATTATTTTGTATTTTATGTTTCCCTCACGAAGGAAGGATTGTCACAGTTGATCAGCTGGATTGTTCTCCTGTAGATCTGAATGCATCTCTGACTCAACTGTTCCCTTGGTGAATGATACCAAGTAACCTGTTGAGAATTTTGGGGTTGGAATGTATACATCCTTGATGGTTACTTTTTATTTTCCACCTCCTTCAGTTCATATCAATGCTATTTCATCCTCCAGGGTTCCTACTCGGAAATATTTCTTACGAACTCACTATTTTTCAGACCCTTGGACCTTAACTTCTCCTACCTCCACATTAGAATAAGGCCAAGTAGGTGGAATGGCATTTCCTATGTCTGCAACTGAGATTTCTTATATATCTATTGTTTACTCTGCAGATTCCATGCCAGTTTCTATTTCACCAGAGGAATTGAATGGAGATGTGGCTCCGGATTGGAATCTTATTTCCTCTTCTGCTCAAGATTTCCTTGATACCACTCTTCCATCTGAAGAGGTCATCCTCGAAGAAATGACTGGTGTAGAGAGACTGTGGGATGATTTTCATCATCGGTCTTATTTTCTACCAGACTTGTGAGAAGTTGAATCAAGTTTCCCTAGCCTTCAGTCTTCTGGTCCTGTTCACCCAGTCCTGAACCCTTTAGCGCCAACATAGGTATTTTCTGAAGGGAACATGGCTGTTATTTCTGCTACTAGCCCGATGAACATCTTCAGAGATCCCAACATTATAGAGAATGTCTTCATTGGAGCCGAATGTTCCCCATAAGAAATTCAGACTTACACCATTCTCTTTCAAGAATTTATAGATGTCATTAGGGGAATTTTGAGGTCTAAAATGGGCCTCCTAAGGAAAATGTACAATCAAAATTCACTTTATGAGAACCAATCACGTTTTAGGGGATGGCATCACCCCTAATGTTTGAGGTGGCATTTCTTGAGTTAAAGGTACTTACTTGTCACATTCTCAATGGTAGATAAAAACTCATGGTTAACCATGGTAGTGCTCTAAGTACTTTTAAAGTCAAAGTAAAGTACTCATAATAAATGTCATTTCACACTTTTTGAATAAAAAGATATTATTGTCATTTCATATTTCTTGAAAGAAACAATGCATATCCCTATACATTTATTATATTATATTATATTATATTATTTTTATATAGTATATTAACTACATGTTATTATACAATTTAAATAATATAAATTTTAATTAATAGCATATAATATAATTAAGAATTTATATATTTATATTTATATTTTATTCTAATTTATTGAAGTACAAAGGACAAATGCATTAGTTGTTCAATGATAATGACTTTTTCTTGAAAAGTTCATTCTTATTTATAAGCACATCGATACAATTTTTTTATTAATTTGATTTTGGTGCAACTTTTGAATTGAATTTAACTATGGTTACATGGATTGTGGTGCAAAAAGTGAATTTCAAATTCATAAATATTATTTTATTGGTTGAGATATTATTTTATTATTTCCTTATGAGGCCCATTTTAGACCTCAAAATTCCCCTAATGGTTTGCTTGGTCTTATGAGGAAATTCCTGGTATAGATCCATCTATTGTCCAGCATGAGATCAAGAAATATGAAAACACTAAGCCTATCAGGAAGAATCTTTGTCCGGTCAACCCTAGGAAGGAAAAAACTATCAAAGCCGAGGTGGAGAAGCTGATTAAGGCGGGTTTCATTTACCCCATTCCATTAACTGAGTGGGTTTCAAATCAAGTTCCTATGGACAAGAAACAAGGAACGATCAGAGTTTGCGTCGATTTCAGGGACCTAAATAAGGCATGTCTTAAATATAATTACCCCACACCATTTATAGATAAGATCATCGATGAGTGTGCGGGGAATGAGATTTTCTCCTTCATGGACGGTTTCTCAGGATATAGTCAAATCACTATCCATCCTGAAGATCAGCGTAAGATTGCATTTATTTGTCCCTGGGGTACCTTTGCTTACAAGAAGATGCCTTTCGGCCTTAAAAATGCTGGAGCTACCTTTTAGCGGGCCATGTCTTACGCCTTCCATGACATCAAACATATTATCGAGGCATATTTGGATGATTTAGCTGCTCATTCTCGCAAGAGAATTGATCATCCTTCTCACCTCCGTCAAGTTTTTAAACGATGTCTATATTACAAAATTCGATTGAACCCTAATAAGTACATTTTCATTGTCACATCCGGTCGGTTGTTGGGATTCATCATGTCTATGGAAGGGATTCAAGTAGATCGCTTCAAGGTTGAGGAAATACTTTAGTTGCCTCCCCCGTCTTCGATTCGTCAACTTCAAAGTCTACAAGGAAAAGCTAATTTCCTGCAGATATTCATCATGAATTATGCCGAGATTACAAAGGGATTTATGAGGTTGTTAAAGAAAGGAGTTACATTCTTTTGGGATGAATTTTCTCAATGTTCATTCGATGCTTTGAAAAAAGAATTGATCTCTGCTCCATTACTGAGTCCACTCGATTAAAATAGGGATTTCCTCTTGTATCTCGCTGCAGCAGAATCTACCATTGGTATGGTTCTGGTTCAGGAAGATGATGCTCTTTCTAAACATGTTATATACTACCTTATTCGAGGCTTAGTAGGTCCTGAAATTCATTATTCTCAGATAGAGAAACTTGCTTTGGCAGATATCCATGTTGTTCAGTGGCTCAAACATTACATTATCCTTCACAAAACTTATGTTTTGGCAGTAGTCAATCCATTTCAATTTGTTCTCAGTAGGTGTGTGATTGGGGGAAAATACAATATATGGATAGTTATTTTGCATGAATTTGATCTTGAATTTTTTTCTGTCAAGTCCAAGAAATCATTAGTATTTGTGGAGTCGATTTCTGAGTTGCCCTGTGGAGAAGAGATTTTTTTATGAAGAATAATTTCAAAGGATCCTTGGTACGAAGATCTCATCGTTTATCTTTAGATTGCAAGGTTCCCCTTAGCCTTTTCGAAAGATGAGCGTCGAAATTTGCATCACTTAGCCAAAACCTATTTGATTATTGGTGACACTCTATATTGTCGCGGGGTTGACTCGATCCTTAGATGCTGCTTAACTCTCGAAGAAGTTGAGGTTGTGCTGAATGATTTCCACACTAGAGATTGTGGTGGTCATTTATCTGGGCTTGCTACAACCCAAAAAATCTTACGTGCATGATACTTTTGGCCTTCGAATTTCAAATATTGTATTGAAGCAGTCAAAAAGTTTCATCCATGTCAAGTTTATACTCGAAAGATGCGCGCTCATCTAGCTTCGCTCTTTCCTGTCATCATTTTCGGTCCTTTCACAAAGTGGGGTATTGATTATACTACTTGTAACCCGCCTTCGGATAAGGGTCACAAATACATTATTGTAGCTATAGACTACTTCACAAAGTGGGTTGAGGCGTTGCCTACTTTTGGAAATGATGGTGAGACAACAACCCTGTTCCTTTTCAATCAAGTCATTTCTCGTTTTGGTATCCCCAAAGAGATTGTCACTGACCATGGCAGTCATTTTCAGAACAACATGATGGTTGAATTGGCTCTGAAATTAGGTTTTCAGTAGGAGAATTCATCTCCTTATTATCCTCAAGCCAATGGGCAAGTTGAAGTCGTTAACAAATCCTTGAAGACAATTCTTTAATGGACAATTGATAAAGCCAGATCCAATTGGCATGTCATGTTGTACCCTGCACTTTGGGCATACCAGATGTCAGTTAAGACTGCAATCGGTTTCACTTCGTTTCAACTAGCTTATGGATTGGAATCTATATTTCCTATTGAATGTGAAATTTCTTCCCTTAAGTTAGCGGTTGAAATTCTTCTTGACACTTCTAGTCTCGAAGAATGCCTTATCCATATAGAACATCTCAATGAGCAGCGCTGAGATGCAGCTATGATGAATGAGGCACATAAGAAATGGGTGAAGGTGCGGTCAAACCTAGGGTTTTCTCTGAAGGTGACCTTGTCTTGGTTTATGCCCAAGAGAAGGATTCCTTGGGGGCAGACAAGTTCAAATCTATGTGGTGTGGCCCCTTTATCATTAAAAAGGTCCTTAAGAAAGGAGCTTATGCCTTGGTTGAATTTGATGGGAACGAGTTGGCGGAGCCCAGAAATGGGCTCTATTTGAAAAGTTACTATGCTTAGGCTTAGGCCTAGCATCTGCTTTGTTGTATATATTGTATTTTTGTACATATCTGTGTTTCTATTTTTGGTGTGGTTTTGATGATTTTGATTTGATTTGGTAGGTAATATTGGACAAAACGAGTCACTTTGGCTTTGCCGATGGTGCTAGTAGACATACCTGGAACATGACTTCCGCAGCTTGGGTAATCCATTATCCATCAGGTCAGTTGTTAGTTTTAAGAGGTGTCTGCATTGGTCCTGCTTCAAACAATGTAGCAGAGTACACTGCAATAGTCAACCTACTCTCGGAGGCAATATCTTTTGGTATTGATTCGTTAGTAGTTTACTTGGATTCACAACTGGTGGTTTCACATTTGAACAACACCTATCATGTCAGAGACCCATTTTTACACCAATTATTTTTTAGGGTACGTTTGTTACAATGTTCATTTCGATTTATTACGTTCATTCATATTCCTCGATCTGATAATTGGTTGGTAGACTCATTAGCTAATCGAGCACTTGATTGGCATATTAATCATTCAATACTTTAAAAAATATCAAAAACACCATTCATTATTGTACATTTGAGAAATCACATCATAAAAAATCGCTATATATATATATCAGAGCGTTCAAAATATACAAAATATAGACCATCATGTCCTACAAAATTGGGGCTTATGCCCGATTATGTCTATCATAAAAAAATATTACAGTCATCTGATCAAATCTAAGTCTACTCCTGAGATCCTTGCCCAACATTCATGTTCCAAAAGAACACAATGGAAGTCGCTACACGGTGGAATAACCGCACCCAGTCTCGTGGTACCCCTACCACCCATCTCTGGATAGCCTCCGATAGGTCCTATATAGCGGCCATAGGTACTTGGTGAGTCAAACTCTCCAAGTTTATTTGTACTACATGGAGAGTCCTTCCTGGGTCTTCGACATACGCCTCACCTCTGCAGCGCTTGTGCCTTGGGTAGCCCTCTAGCCTAACTGGTCCCGTATCTGCATCATGACCATTAAAATTTTGTAAGTCATACTTTCCTATCAATTTTTTTTTTTCATTTTCTAGATAATTTTAAAAGTTCAGAAAAATCATATAATCAAAAATAAAAATTTGCAATCTTACCAATTTCACCCCATGCTGCTTCGGGTGGAAGAACTAAATCAGGATCCACTCGAAAATCCATCCCAGCATAGGGATAGTCCTCCACTGCGATGAATTTTTCTTCCCACCACTGAAAGAACTCATCATCCCAAGTGATTCGGGGAACTTCACTTCCCCCCAGTCTCTTCATCATATCTGCCCATCGGGCTGTTCTTGGATCAGCTGCTGATAGTAGAGATGCCCTTGGGCCGAAGCCCTGGGAATCTCTCAAAGAAGAATGTCAGCAAGATCATACCGTATCCAAAGTTTTTAGTCTTTGTCTTCTGGATAGAAGTCAATTATTTTTTCAGATTGCCTAGCAAGGCTGTGCACCAATTAAAAAGATGAATCAAGCATTCCACTACTATACTCATGTGTGTACAAGAATCTTGGTGTAGAGAAGTTGATCCTGCTACTCTGCCAATGGTAAAGAGAAGGATTTTCATGTGCAAATCCCTCACATCTTTGATAGGGATATGAGTTCCCACTTTCTTTGCATCATCTATGCAATAGACTTGGACATAATCCTTTACGTTAAGCCCTCCTGTGGGCTTGCCATGCAAATCTATTGGGTCTCCCCTTCAGGAAAGTCCAATAATAAAGTATATGTCTTCCACCTCTATTCGTACTGGCATATGATCAATTATGAAGAAATCTTCTTCCAGTTCCCAATGATCAACCAACATCTGAAGCATACAAGCATTGCCTTTCAGATTCGAAATTTTGAAAAATTTGAGTAACCCACAATTCCGAAGAATATCTAAGGATTGTTGGATCTCCATCACTTCATTATTAATAGCACTATGCTCACGTTCTCTCCAACTGATCGACATCCTGGGAAACTTCATCAATTGACTAATTAAATACAAGTTTTTAAATTACGCCCTGTGCATACATGACCCCGTTTGTACATAGTCACGTATCATACACAGGTTCCTTATTACGAAATCGTGTATGCGCAGAGGGTTTCAACAAAAATCTATTTCCTATGGTCAAAAATCTAAAATTTTGATTAAAACAGGAACAAAATTGCTAAATAGAATGAGTCCAAGGTTTACCTGACTGATTTTAAGAGTTTTGGTGGCTAGTTGCTCTGTATTCAAGAAGAGGAGTTTTTGCCCCAAAGCTCCTTTTTCCACTTCTACAATGCACAAATGATCAAAATGTGAGTCAAAATTCTTATTTATGCCCAGAATTTGAATTTTTTTTCTCAAATTTCGTTTATGTCTATTTTTTGAATTGGATTAAGGTTGTTTAACCTTTTGGCTCATAAGCGTTGGGAAAAGTATTTTTCAGGTACATTCTGCTAAATTTGAGATATTCCTAGTTTTTCTTCGGATCCATGACTGCTAACCTGTCATGGAAGGTATTTTATTTCGAACTGGCATATAGGTTATGGAATTCACTTTCTGTTGAATTTTTGCATACTAGCCTCCATTATGATCACTTTCCATAGGGTCGATCCCATCATGTCATGAGTATTTAACCCATTTTACTCGCCGATTTTTTAATCATGACTTGGTGGTAGAGCCATCCTTTACATGGGCTTCTTAGTTAGTTCCTCGCTAGCATTTGTCGCCCATGCTGCAATTCATGTATGCTCGGGAGTCCTCTTTAGTCCCACCATGACTTATGGGTTGAAGCTTCATTCTTCTTCTTCTTCTTCGCTATCTTTATTCTGGCCATTTACCCCAGAGGCTCCAATATGTTGTCGAGTTGTACTACTGCATTCACATATTGAATACTTATCTATATTGGCCTTTAGACGGCTTCATTTGGAATCATGTTTAAGCCCTCTTTTGACCATGTCTTTTTGTACAAGTTAATCATGCAATCACTTAGCCTTTGCAACTTGACACCTTTACCCATGGATGGAACATTCCTTTGAGTGTCAGTTACCAGTTTTCGCCACCTTGCATTGAGCATAGGATTGTTCCTATCCTAGGAACTAGTGCATCTATTTATCGACACTCATTCTATCCATTGCACTATATGCATTCTTTTATTCTTTTTCAGGCTTTGAAATATGTAAAAGACAAAAAAAAATTAATATTTGAAAAAAGAGCGGGAACAGGATATCACTTCCATACTTGATGGCAGCTAGAGTATCAGTTATGTCGCCCTTGAACAAAGCACAAAAAAGCTAAGTCTTTTCTCCATTTGGGATGGTTTTAGTTTTGACTTAGGAGAAGCCAAAACCTTGTTTTTGAGTCAGTACTTCCCCGGTTGGTTATATCTTCCAATCATATGGAGTGTTTGTTTATGCCTCCTGCATGACAAACTTATACAAAGTTATCATTTGCTGCCATAATCAACATGAGTCATGTTTTTTTTCCAGGGAATTTAACTTGAGTCGGCCTTTCTGCGGTGTCTCTTGACTCATTATTCAGTCGGCCTTCCCAGTCTTATCAATATCTTTTTCTATCACATCAGATATTTGGTCCTTTGCTCGTCCCGGTTTGAGAGGGTCTCCACTGAATTCTTGCTGGCGGGTTTGTCTCTTATTGACTACAACATATTGCTCTAAGAGTAAAACTAGAGCCACACCCTGGCCCTATTTACATCATTGATAGGTGACCTTGTGCTCAGCATTTGATCAACATCATGGGTCTTTGACTGAGTGTTTTCCCTTGTGTTCGATTTCAGCTTACATTATCACACATGGGATTCGTGCAGTACCTTGATTTCCATCTGACCCTATTGGTGGATATCTTGCCTCTTTTTCATCTTTCATTATTGGTTGGTTCAAAGGGTTTCTGCCGTGCGCTAGCTTCATCTTGTGCATGCCGAAAACGTACTTCGGGTTCCTTAATTCACTTTACTTCGTTCGATTCCTTCCAAATCTTGGCCTGAGGGTTACACTCGCACTGGACTGATGTGGGATGCCTTAATGCCTTCCTTCCAACAGATATTTTCCCATTGAATCTGACTCCTTGCTCTGGGAATAAGGTCTAGAGTCATTTTTTCAGTGCCTTAGGGTTTGCAGTCATCAGTGGCAAACTCTTCGCTATTGACAGTGAGAATACATCATTGTCTCCTGAATGATAGATTCTTTCAAGTGTTCGACTTCAACTCATTCATTCGCACTTGCTAGATTGTACTGGGGCACCTTGACACTCATTATCATTATCGGTGGGTTGTCTCGCGTTTGTTAACAATATACATTAATGTCCGGTAATCAATCAATTTCTCACATGGTTGACCTCAGCTCATTTATTCCCATTGTGTAGAATTGTTCCATGGTGATTGGTGAAGACTTCATGTTTGCATCAGCATGCTTTGGTTCACTTTGACAGCTCCTTCAGTTTTCTGCCAGTGACACCATCCACCCTTACATGTTTCAGTTTCATCACAGTAGCATCTTATATGTTGGCTCCCGAGTTGCGTGTTGTACCATTTGTTCCACCACTTATGATTTGGTACTTGGAGATTTCGTTGTGGCTTCAGTGATCATATATATTTGCAGCATCATTGATCAATCTTCTATATGTGATACTTGGACATGATTTTGACCTATAATTTTGGGCAGTGATCAGATGTTTCACTATGTACTTTACATTTCAACTATACTTGTATACATATTGGATCAACTCCATACTTTATATGCGGACATGATTTTCTTTCACTGAGCATGGGTATGCCCGCCTCAGACATGAGCTATCTTTCTAATTTCTATCACTGGTTTTTTGGCAAGCTGAAATCTAGTGAAGTCCTCTCTAGTCCTCGCAAGGTTCTTTCTATGCACATAATACATTTGGGCCATCATGTACCCCTTCTAACCTCATATATTAGGGGGAATCTATTATAGCATCATTTATCACCATTATATACTTGTTGACTTATTCATTGGCCTCAGGTAGCCCTTCCATTCAGAATTGGTCATATTTCTCAAAAAACAGTATTTCAAAATCCATATGCAACTCTACCCAGACTTTTCCGCGTATACCCGTTGTTCCATATATAGCAAACCCGCGTATGATATTTAAAATACTAAAAAATATAAAATTTCCCTATTTTGGAGGCGAGGTTTATGATTGTTCCTTTAACTTAACTACCCCAACCCGCGACCTAACTGTTCCCCAACTGTAAAAACTAATTTGAGGGAGTATAAAAACCCCTCAAGGGAATGGCCTAAGGGAGGAAGAGAGAGAATTATAGATATTATACCCTATTATAGCCCTGACCAAGTCTGATATTTCCCTTGTGCCTCCTGCACTTCCAGATTTTCAGGAAACCCTTGTTTGCTTGAGATGTTCACCTTCATCCTATGTGACATCCATTGTGCACTATTCTTGGAAGAATTTTTGCGAGGCTAGGGCTGGACGGATCCAGAGGACGGTTTTCTCGAGGCCGTGGCAGATTTCATGTGATCTCTCCACTATTTATTTACTGTACATGTTATCAATAAAAAGAAGTTCCATCTTGTTCCTAATGTTCACGTTTCACATATCTCTTGTACATGCTTAATGATCTTAAATAGTTCATTTATTGTTATTTTTATGAGATTATACATGATTTTTGCTAACATATAGAACAAATATATGATGTAAAACTAGGTTTTTGTGCTTGTTCTTTGAAGGTTTGTAGGTTCTGGAGCACAAGGAGTTGCAGGGGGTTTCAACCCTGCGAGATCTACTACAACCGAAGGATAAACGAGTAAGATCTGCAATCTTTATTTTCTAGCTTAAAGCATAGAAATTGGTTAATTAAGTCCTTGTGATGATATTCCCCTGATCTGTGAAGGTTTATCAACCCAAGACCATAGGGTAACATTGCCCATAAATTTTTTTTTAATTTCTTCTAGGCATTCAGAATAATATATCTCTCTCTTTTTCCTTCGTGCATTATGAACTTCACCAACTGATTGTAATAACAATATATTTGACGCAAATATTGGATGATCTGGAATGAAATTTAAAAATTCCAAACCTGAGGATGGCGCCCATTCTACAGTTGTTGAATACTTCTTGTCCCATATAAGTGTTTTCCATCAATTTATTTGATACGAAATTGATGTTGGAAACTAATGTCATTAATTTTTTCAATGCATTTATCCTCACCATGCGATCCGAGAACAAACCTTTGCATGTCAAAAATTTCTTCTAACACATGAAAAATAGGTTCTGGCATATAATATTTCTTAATACATTCAAGTAATGATGGCAATCTCCCAACATTCTTCCTCAATGTTACTGAAAAATGACTGAACATCTGATCAATATGATCATGAGTGTGCACAACAAGAAGGAAACGAAAATTTACCTTATGAAAAATTCTCCATTCAATAAGCATGTTTAGATATCCAAAAAAATCTGGTTTTTGTTTTCACGACAAGTGTTATCTAATTGTAGATACAAAATTTCAGGAAGATTACCACCCAAATGAGAAAGCACATCATGAATTATGGTTATTGTTAGATTTCCATCATTATGAATATTTGGAGCTGTGAAGTAAACTCTCGGTGACATTTTCCCATTGAATACCATACAACCGACCAAGTGAAACTGGATAAAAATTTTCCTCCTGCAAATTTTTGGGTGTGCGGACAAAATGTGGTAGAAGTGTTTTCTTCTAGTCCATACCATCAATTATAAAACCCAAACATTTATTTGGATTATCATGACTCTTCTTTTGATGCTTGTACAACTTTTTCCTTTCACTTGTTTGTTGTTCGCGATGCTCTTGAAGGGATTTAACAATGGAATCTACACATAACATAAAATAAACGTATTAATAAAAACATTTTCATAGTTGATCACTATACAATTTAAAAGAATAATGTTATGAATGTTTACCTCTTTCTGATCCTTGACATTTATCCCATTTTGATTTTAGAGAATCACATGTATTGCAAACCCCCATCCTTGTCTTCTTAGGAATACGAACATTGTTGAATTCTCTCCTCCATATCTGCTCTAAATATTGATATGTAATAAAAAGACCATTTGCTTCAACACCTTCTACATATTCCTTGTATAAGTTGTAGATTTCTCCTCTCTAGAAATTATATGTAATATGTATTGTATCTCTATTTGGCATACACTCTCCATTTTTTGAAAATAAGTCTTGCATCCAAGCCATTGCAGTTTTTGCTAGTGGCCCAAAATCTCGTGTATGACAAACTTTTGAATAATATGTAGGATCCTTTTCAAAATTATCTTGGATTCTTGATAAATGAAAATTTCCAATTGAAAGAATCATTTTGAAAGCCTTTATACAGAGCAATAAATACCCAATATGATAATCATAGCCTGCCAGTGTAGATTGCATGCACCCCACTAAATATGAATTATGCATGCTTTTATTCATTGACAAATATTTCTTCATTTTCTCTAAAGAAAATTTTAAATCCATATGTTTCAAGCAATCCTTTTTACAATAAACACTTGAAATGAGCTCACTGATAGAACTTCTTCTTGTGAGATATACTACTCTACCCCTTGTATAACTAGAACATCTTGGATTGATACGAAAAGGTCTACTCCTACTCCTAGAAACAATATTTGCGGGCAATATCTATATCATTTCATCATTCTCTGAAGAAGCATTTCCATGATCATTAGGAAGAATACTATTCTTACTATGATAATTTTCAATATAGTTAGGAAATTATCCACCAACATTGTTTAAAAAATATTCATTGCCATGTTCGGCGACATGAAAATTTTCAATACCATCATCTGTGATTTTGAAATACTGAATTGGAGGATATTCTTCACCATATTTATCTTTACCTTCATCACTATTTCTCTCATAGTCCATAATATTAGGAGTATGTGGAAATTGAGACACTCGATTTATTAAAAATTCTTCATCCTGACTTTCGTCACTGCTACTCCCATAGTCCATATGATTAGGAGTAAGTGGAAATTGATACTCTCAATTTATTGGAAATTCTTCATCCCTCCCTTCATCGTTGCTGCTCTCAAATTCCATAAGGTTAGGAGTAACTATAAAATGTGACGCTTTATTTACTTAAATTTTTTCATCTTGCCATTCATCACTATTTCTCTCATAATCCTTAGGATTATGAGTAAGTGGAAAATATGCCTCTCTTTCCACTGAATTTTTTTTATCTTGCCATTTATCACTATTGCTCTCATAGTCTTTAGGATTAGGTCTAAGTGGCAAAAGTGACTCTCTATCCACTAAAATTTTTTCATCCGACTATTCATCACTATTTCTCTCATAGTCCTTGGGATTAGGACTAAGTGGCAAATGTGACTCTCTATCCATTGAAAATTTTACATCTCACCATTCATCATTATTTCTCTCAAAGCCCTTAGGATTAGGACTAAGTGGAAATTGTGAGTCTCTAGTTTTTGGAAATTCCTCATCTTTCCATTCCTCATTGTTTCTCTCATAGTCCATAGGATTAGGAATAAGTGGAAAATTAGACTCTCTATTCATTTGAAAATCTTCATCTTTCATTTTGTCACTACTGCTCTCGCTATATTCATCGATATGAATAGAGTTGTTACGTGACGAAGATTTTGATGCTTCATAAAACGAAACTTCAATATCATAGGAATCCATAACATTCAAACCAGAAATGTTGAATGATGCAAATGATCCCTCTCCCAATTATAATATATAGATGAAACAATGATAGATTCACTCCAAAAATTCCCTCCAAAATTTTTCACCGAATTTTTTTGCTTGAAGTATGTCTCTCCAAACTTTATTTATATGATTTATTTGAAAATTAGTTACTAAAATATTATCTTAATAAGGACCCTAATTTCGAGTTAAATTCCCAAAACATTATCTTTTAATAATTGTTTTCAAACTAAAAATAATTTTAATTCATTACAAATTTTATTTTTTTAATATTCATCATAGTTTTTTATCCCACATTTACCAAGCCGAAAAGCAATTCCGTTATTTTTTCTTTATAAGAAATTTCATTGTCACTATTCCACACATCACGTCAAGATTTCTCGAGGTTTGTTTAAAAGCTTGGAACGATTTTCTAGAGCAACAACATTGTCAACCGGAGATTCTTGCTTTTGAAAGGTTAGTTTTGTTTCTATTATTTTGAAAATTAGTAAATTGTTAAAATTAATGAAATTCAAGTTCAAAACCTCAATAGTAATTATTTTAAACCCTTCAAAATTTACCAGCTTTTAGCATTAATTTTTTTTTTTGTAGAAAATGAAATATATATATATATATATATATATATATATATATATAATTTAAAATTAAAAATGAATTTAACATGTACTTTTTGGGTGGGCCTGCCTGGGGCAACACATGGCCATTCTGGCCCAAGTGGGCGCGCCCACTGCCCCCTGGAAAAACAAGGGGGCTGATTCCTACTTGCCTAAGGGCCCGGTGGGTGCACCCACTCGGGCCAGGGCACCAGTGCTGCGAGCAGACATGCCCACCGGGTGACGTCCGTCGGAGCCCTCGGGCGTCCTCGGGCTCGGACGAACGCCGCCTCGTGGGTTGTCTGCCCACATAATGGGCGTCTGAGGGTGTGCGTCTGCCCGCAGCATGGCATCGTTGGTGCGTCCGCTTGAGCCCTGTCGATCGGCCGCCCTACCTGGCAGGGGGTTTATTTTGATAATCGGCTTCCTGCTAGGCAGCCGCCGCCCTGTGGGCGCATATGCTCGAAGCACAACGACCACAGCGTTGTGCTCGCGTTCACCTGAGCTCGAGGGCGCCTCCCCTAGGGCATGTCCACACGCAGCACAATGCCCACGGGCGCCCTCGGGCTTAGGCGGACGCCACCCCGTGGGTGTGTCTGCCGACAGCACAATGTTCACAACGTCGTGATACAGTCAGACACGCCCGAGCCTAAGGGCGCCCAGGGAAGGGAGGCCGATTCTGAGAATCAACCCCTTAGGAAAAAAAAAAAAAAAAGATGTAGAGGGGTCAGGGAGAAAATATAAATTTGTTTTTTTTTTTAAAGGAACTTGTTTTAAATTTAGGGGGCCGATTCTAAGAATCAACCTCCAAATTATAAAAAAATTTAATTTTTTTTAGGGGGGTTGGGGAGATGACATGTAAAAAATAAATAAATTTTGTTTTACAGTTTCTGTCAGGGAAAAAATGTGAAAAAAAAATCATTTTTTTTAAAACTAGTTTTCTATTTTGTTTACATAAGATATTTGTTCTCTTTTATTTACTAATTTATATGTAGATATATATGTTTGCAGGAAAATGGAATCAAGGAAGGTTTCTGTCAATCTTTTTGGACCAAAATCAACATTTGCATCATCTAAAGCTACATGTGGGCCTTCAAAAATCACTGCTGGACAAACTACACCTCAGTTAATTACTAAAAATGTGGGAGATGCATCCACAAAAGAAAAGAAGTTGGTTTCATACCAAAAGAAATCAACAGGAGTGAATCGTTCAAAATATGCATTGTTTCTGAAAGATATAGAAGACGAATGTCTACAATTATATCTATATGCTAGTAAGAATTTTGATGGTGAAAGTTATGACCTTGTGGGAAAAGTATTAGACCTATATATTCTTCCAAATACTGAAAGTGTTTATATACTTTCAAAACCGCCCAAGTCACATGATAAACTTAGATATCATTTGGCATTGTCGATGTATAACACGGTGGAAGATTCTTCAAATATATGCAAACAAATCGTACAAAATATTGCACAGAAGATTGTAAGTATTTTTATTTACACTTATCTGTTTAGTGTTATTAAAACTGTATATTGTATTTTTAATAACTTAGTTAATGTTAACATATTATATTTTTTTTGACAGGATTTTGTTGAGGGAATTTCAATTATGTTGGGGGGAATATATTATATAAAGCGAGATATTATGAATTTTATCTCCATTTTCCATGAACATGAAGAATAAGATATGGGAAAGAAGCAAAAAAACAAACTTCACGATGATACAATATTGTATCAAATGGATCAATCTAGTAAAGGTAGACATGTTACTTTTCAAAATGAGGAAGTTGAAGTTGAAGCAGAAGCTGAAGCTGAAGATGAAGAATGTGTTGCCATATATGAGGATCAGATTAGAACTGATGTTAGAAAGGAGAAGAGCCATAAAAAAAACAAAAACAAAAATGTCCAAGAATGTCTCCCTTCTAGTTGATGATGAGGAGATTGTTTCAGTTCAAGAAAATATCATAACCAATAGGAGGAAGAAACCAAAAATTTCTCATTCTGAAAAAATCATGGACAACAGTGAAAGGCCTAGTGAAAAATCAAAAGCAAGCAGGGAAATCATTACACCAGGAGCTAATTTAGAGGATGGTGTTATGAAAACAAAACAAAATCCCATTCAACATCATTTGACGAAGACAAATTTAATTGAAGGTGGTCAGTCATTTCAACTTAATGTCATTCTATTCTACAATCTAGATGAAGGACAGTTCAAATATCAAATTAGAAAGCCACACCACTTGCATGTTCACAATTTGAAAAAATTGATGAGGTGCAACCCCTTTGCACATGTGTTTGATTATGTTCTTGTTGTTGATCCAAGTCAGGTTCCTAACAAATAATAATTTGATAAGTGAAAATGTTTTGAATACAATTATTATGTACTTGGGGGCAACCATTCTGTAGAAGCTCAAAGGCAATTTATGGAGGAATATCCCACTAACCCACGTTTTGAAACAATGAAATGTATCATTTATGTTGGTTTAACAGATACAAAAGCAAAGTTATTGGCATGGGATCATAATTCAGATAATGAGTATAGAATGTTTATGACTTTAATCCAAAGGGTCAGATTTATTCATAGTGAATTTGAAGAAAAATGTGGTGGTGATAAGACAATGATTGATCATGCATTCCAGAAGGAATGCTGTATGGAAATCGGTTATCAAATCGAAGAAAAATAAGTTCAAAATGTGGCAAAGTAAATTATGAAATATTCAGAGGTATGGATAACATTTTCCAGGTGGAATTTAGAACTGGAGAGATATGGGAATTGACTGATTAGATTTTTGAGTTGTGGGAGAACGTTGGCATCAAAATTCAAAAGGTCAAAAAGCCTAAACCAATGATATGTACTAGCATTAAATCAAGCCCTGAAATGAAGCTCCTTCCAGAATATATTACTATCATACCTTGGAGATCAATGCAAGGAGTGAAGGATTAAAAGCTTGTCAAAACAATAGTATTTCATGTAAAGTCAGGAGAATTATTAATGGAGGAAATGTTTGAGGAATCTCTAAAGTAAGTTTGTTATTTTTACTTATTTTTGGATTATAATTTTATGTTAAATATAATACATTTTTGTTGGTATTATTTGTTATACATATCACTATATTAATTTTTTAAATTTATTTATTCATTCAAAAGGTTTATATGAGAATACAAGAACAAATGGTTAAATTTTTGAATTAAGATATTTGGGATGATTTTGTACGTAACTACCCAGATTCAAGTTCTACATCAGTGCTAAAAGTTTTTTTATCTTGCATTTAAAAATGTATGTTCATTCATACATTCATTTCTATTCATATGTATATTATTTTTAATTTATAACTTATATGTAATATCCCTATTTTATTGCTTTTATTTAGACAGTTGCAAATCCTAAAGGTTAAGTGGACCTAAAGGAAAAAAATATGTGTGGACATATTATATTTTTAAATTAATAAATCTGGAATTTTAATTATTGTGCAAAGACTAGAGTAAATAGGAGACCAGGAATTCAAGTCCATGAGGATGGAATTAAATCCGAAGACTTTCCCAAAATATCCAAAAACCCTTGGAGAAAATAAAATAAATTTAAAATATTAGATTGGAGATAAAAATCTAAAAGATACCTCAGTAAAGTGGAAATTTACTGAGAAGAGGTGAAATAAAACTAGAAAGAGGAAAAAGCTAGTTTTAAAGAGCTTTTGTGGAAAAACAAAAGTAAAGCCTAGGCTAAAGGAAAACAACATCCTAATTTAACTAGACGCAATTATGGAAACATGTTGAAGGGAAAGCAGGCTTAAATAAGCCATTCCAGGGTAGACAAGAGTTTGTCTACACTTTGGAGGAATTGGTCTCTGCTCAGGGGGAGCTGGGGAGGAAAGCTCAAGGTTGGGTGGTAAATAACCTTTACTAGAATTGGTATGCACAGTTAATTAAATTTTTTCTTATGATTCTGAGGTTATGATGAGAATTATAGTATAAGAATACTTGTGTTTCATGTAGAAAGATAAGTGGAAAATTATCTCTTCTGAAGTTATTATTTTGTATAATAAATTCTGTTATTATTAATTGTAAAGTGTACAATGTATTTAACAGAACATAACTATAGAAGGTATAGTTTAACTCTAGGAGGCTTTAAATATTCTATTAGGGTTGTAAGAATTAGTATATTACAAACGGAAAGAACATCATTAGGAGTGGATAGTAGTCTAAAGATGTTCATAGAAATATTAAACATACTTACTCTACAAATAGTAATAAAACAAAGATATAAATATAGTGGGATGTATTTGTTAATCTAGAAGAAAACATGAGTATACAAAAGTCGAAATATTTTCAATTATTCTTATGCTGAAATAAGAAATCAAATATCAATTACATGTTGAAGTAATAGAGTATAGTGCAATTGTACATATAACATTTAGTTGAAATTATGACTAATGTAAGTATGTATTGGAAATACTACAAACAATTGGGAAAAACATGTATAAAATTATTATAAGGATGAGCTCTCATCACTTTAATAAGAACATAAGTAGGTATACAAAATTATAAAATGTGTCATCATACACTGTCATAATTACATTGACTGAAGTCAAATGTTTCGGTTCCTAATTACATATTTTATACATGAATAAATATCCTTGAATTCAACAAACTGAATTCTGTGAATGATATCGACCAACCTGTAAATAGACATAACCAAAGTAACTGTCAATGCTTGTGAGAAAGAAGACACAAGTAGATGAGTGGTAAATTGCGTGAGGTGAAATACCTATACAAGAAACCCATATACATAAGGGTTAGAATTTTAATTACTATGATAATTAAAATAAATACACAGAATATGAGAAATTGACAATTGTCGTTAAAACATAAAATTACCTTGTTCGTCAAATGGATGCGGAGAAATCCTTTCTGTGTATAAATAGGAAAATTAATTAGTTATGATGGTAGATAGTACAGAGATAGATACTATAAAATAGTAACAATATTGAAAGTGTCAAAATCAATTACCTGAATTATGGCATACTGGGTAATTAGTGAAAAACCCATGAATGGTATCGAAGCAGGAAGAAGAGTTCCTGTATAACAAAAAATTTTATTAATTGAGAGAAATTAATAAAATGATGAATACTTCCTAACTTAAGAACTTAAATATATTTTACAAATTATTAATTATTATTCTCAATAATTATAAATATAATAAATGATTTCGAGATGATTGAGAATGAAAAAAGAAGAAGATATATATGTCAGGAAGATAATTATATAAAAAAGCAGACCTCTATAAATGAAGACAAAGTCATTGAAATCCAACTCTGTGGTAACAGAGATTCTAATTTTATTACAAACTGTAAGGAATTAGAGAAAAAAATTAAATACACAAGTAATTATTATTTGTTTTCCATGCCTTCTGGGTTGGCTGGAACAACGAAAATTAACGAAACAGAATCGTTGAGGATAAATGATGTCCGATGAAAGCAATATGAAAACTAATTAAATAGATTCGTTGAGGGTAAACAACTATGGAATAAATCACGAAAATTACTAAACGTATTTCAAAAGTATAACTATATAATCGTAGTGAAGTCTGGAACGATATGTAAACAACTGAGCCAATCCAAAAATTCATATGGAATAAGATTGAATTTTATGAAAAAATCAATACAGAGGAGAAAAAAACAAAATACGTAAAGCAATAGGAAATCGATTACAACGATGGAGTAAAATTTCATACAGAGAGAAGTAAACGAGTTACATAATGCAATCGTTTACCTTCTCAAACATCAAAAATGAAATGCATGAATCTTTTTATGAATGTGACAGGAAATTAAACTTAACTTCAATTTATAGAAACATAGGTAGAAATATAATACCAAGCTCTCAAAAATTTAACGAATTCGTAACTCTATGGGAGGATATTAAAAATTGGGGCAAATCGTTATCATAATCCCCACAAAAAAATTGTTGCATGAAGTTACATTGAAACCGTAAAACCCAACATTTCCCTCACAGGAATGAAGTCAATTACAAGCATGACGGAAATATAAAATGTTAAACGAGTTGCCCGAGGCATTCGTATACTAGCTCAGAGACAAAACCCCATCAAAAAAATTTAATTCATTTAACACTTCCATAATAGAAGAATCGAAACTTTAAGGGAAAGTATGCGTAAAGGAGGAAACGTAACCCTGTTGGGAATCTATTTAACTTACTTGTGAAATATGAATATGTGTTACCTCAGGGGTCACCATGAGTTGTGAGGGCTGAGAATCTATCAATGGATTCAATGAAATGGCCACTCTACTGCTCTGCAACAACAAAATGGAAAACATGGATTAATTCCATGAAGAATTTGACAAAGTAGTTCAGAAATTATTCAAGGAAAACGAACTATATAAAGTTGCAGTGATAAATAAAAAGAGGATATTAGTTTACCTGGAGTTTTATATTATTTTGTGAGGAGAAAAATGGCTGCAGAAAGCCATAATAGCTATTGTATGGGACCAAAGCTGAAACTCTGATACGAACATGAACAAATGAAAATGAAATGAGGAGAAATGAATTGCCATAGAAGCCTAAATGAGGAGGATGGAGGGAGAGAGTATGATCTCATCTCCATCGTCAACGTGGTATAAATATGAATTCCAGCAGAGTGTGAAAATCAATATGGCCATATGATTGAGTTAATACGAAGTACAAGCCATTAAACACTGATAGCCTTGAACAGAGAAACGTTACAAGGGAGTTGTCATAAATTTAATGGAATTGATATGACAAAATCCAATACATATAGTCGAATATCAATATAAGACTTTGGGATATTAACAATATATGGTAATTCAATTAAATGAGGCATCATAAATCCAAACCTCTAACCGGATTCACGTATCATTAATTAGATATGAATACATGTAAAGGGATGCATATAAAATTCTAATAACATTCAATTGATAATGTCATGGGGTTAAATGGTAATTCATTGGCTAGGAAATAGCAACAAAACCCCTAAACCATTATAGTGATAAGGTTAAACATTAAATCGTTGGCTAGGAATTAGCAACGAAACCCTTAAAGAGTCTATCCCACATATGGTTATCAGAATTTCATTATAACAATATTCGAATCTTAGTTAACATTTAAGAGAACTCTTATAAGCATAGGATATGAGGAAAAGGTATTTAATATAATTCTGATTGAGAATTAGTATAATAAGTATGTATTTAGGATGTGAATATAGATCCTAATAGATAACTTTAATGGTACTTTTTAAAGTTATAATGTTAAGAAAAATACTATCAAAGGCATAGTATTAACAAGGGTATAGAATAGCGAGGTCGATGTTAATTTGATAGAGCGGGCCATCATGAACCCTAGAGTCTCTGCTTGAGACAGTCTGCTCCACGCTACCATCAAGGATCTGAGTAGCAAAGTGGACCTCGATGCCTAGAGTCCAGGTTCGCTCCCACCATCACTCAGGCTCAATGATGAGCACAACCATTCCGAGGACCAAAGGAAGAAGACTCGTGCTAAGCTCAGAAATTACTGTGCCCTCTCTGCTGCAGATATGGAATCGAAGGCACCTTACGTGCAGGCCAGCGGCAACCAAGCTTATCGGATGGGGACGGCTCCCTACCGAGTCAGAAAACTGAAGAAAGTAGCTGCCATTGTGCAGGGAAACGGGGGTTTTAGCCTACCCACATGCTCCATCTGCGCACAACTCCAGTGCGCAACCCCTTATCTAAACAGCCAGATCGGCCTTTGCACCAGGGGCAATGGAAAATGAAAAAATAAAGTCTTGGGCTGCAGCAAGGCAAACATGACATCCAATTTGTCCTATAGGATGCGCTCTGGATGCTAGAGTGCCCCAGATATCTCACTACTTCTTTTTCAAATACAAATCTCACTTCTTTCAGGCAAAACCATGCTCCACTAGGTGCGCTCAACGGATCTGGTGCAGAACCTCTCGCATGCCCTTGAACACAGACTGGGAATCCCCTCAACTTTTCAGATATTTATACACGGAGGTAAACAACTAGAGGACTCTCTTCCCCTTTCATTTTATAATAACAAAAGAGATACTTCTGTAGTTTTAACCCTCCATCTGCGAGGGGGAGTAGCCGAGAAGCCATCTTTTGCTTTAGCTTTCTCTTACAAGGATGTTGTCCATGCACAACCCCCCAAGAAAGTTGATCAACCCCCTGAGGCTCCCAAGACTTTTCTGGTTGATAAACTGGAGGAAGCCCCCTCTATAAAAATTTCCCATCCAAATATTGAAGATCAACTTCAAAAGTATGAAGAATCAACAATTATTTTCCGCTTTAATGGTCTATGGCCTCGCACAACAAATCTCTACCAATGGATTCATTCAAGGTGGGCTAACAACAGTAAGGTTTTCTTTTGCTCAAAGGGTTTCTTCATAGTTGTGTTTGCTTTCAATGAATATTATCAAAAATCCCTTACTGGGGGTCCATGGTTTTGGGGAAAGGCAGGGATATTCCTCGCCCCCTTGTTTCCAGACTTCGATCCTTCTACAGTAGTTATTACCAAGCTCCCTATTTGGGTCAGGCTTCCAAACCTACCAGCGCAGTTATGGCATTACTCTGTTTTTCAGGGAATTGGATATACCCTAGGCCACTTTCTGGAAATGGATCCCTCTAGGGGGGATAAAGGAATATACACCTATGGAATAATTTGCGTTGAAATAGACATCAGTAAAGGACTGCTCGATTTAATCCATCTCAAAGTTGGGGATCTACTGTGGACTCAATCCTTGGACTATGAGAACACCACCTTCCGATGCCTCCACTGCCATCAAACATGGCACCTTCAGAACACATGCACCACATTCCTCGCCCAAAAGAAGAAAGGCAATCGCAAATCAAAATATAAAATCTGGAAACCATGCGATCTGCCACCCATAGATGACATTGAGTCCTTTAGCTCAGATGAGGAGGAGACTGACGAAGAAGTGGAGGCTACAAAGTAGACAAAGGATTCTCCCTCGGCTGGCCCTGAGGGACCCACCACTTCTTCAAATACACAGAAACGCACTCATGAATCCTCCTCATCTGATTCGGATAAGGAGACTCTCCCTACAGTCAATAACAGTCGTGGTTCTTGCCCACCCGCCCCAGGATGGATGGGTCAAAGTTAACAAAAAGAAAGGAAAAAAATGTCATATTGAGGACTCAACCCATTCCGGGCAAACTCCAGTGACTATCTCCTTTTGTTTCCTTGTTTATCCTCTAGATCCTTTTTTCTTATTTCTTGGTTACTCACGGGACCGAGGTTGATAGTTCATGATTTCTGGATCCCCCACTTTCTTTATTCTCTTAATTGTAACTTCACTTTGTACCATATGATTTCTTAATAGAATTAGTCTAATTTACCAAAAAAAACAAGGGTATAGAATAATAATAATTAGAAACTATTATAAATGAATTCATGTGCATTGATGAAATGTAAGAATATCCTGAAGATCAAACAAAGTGACAATATAAATTAAATTAGGAAATATGGAAACATAATGTGGTGGTATGAGCATCATTGTAAACATAATTTTGGAAATAGTTATGTCGTTATAAAAGATGTTGAGGACAAAAAGTAAAAATGTTGTAAGAGATGATAATACGTTAGAATTTAATAAAGTCAATAACGACTAAAGTAGCATAAAAAGTATAAATAGAAAAAAAAAGGGTAAGTAGAGTTGTTACAAATGGTATCAAAGCCCATGTTGAAAACACTAGGCTTATGTGTCCCAAAAAAAAATAAAAAATTATGCTACTGTAAATTATTTAAATTTTTTAGAATATGATGCACTAATTTATTTTTGTGTACAGTGATTAAGTGCATAAAAGTACGACTGTTATTATGAGTGGTGAAGGAGGGTTGTACGTGGATCTAAGGGGTGAGGGAAATCCACAAGATCAAAATGCTCAATTGTTGGACATGATCAAAGATATGCAACGAGAAATGGTTCAGCTGAGAACAAGTAATGAACAATTGTTGCAAGCTAACGAAGAGTAAGAAAATTTGATCAAAGCATTAACCTCAAGGTCTAGTCACAAAAGTGAATACCATGGGAAAAAGAGGAAGGTAGCTGAAACCAAACTAGAAGGATCTGAGGGTGGTGAAGCATCTAGACAACATTCCAGAAAGAAAAAGGAATTGCAAGGAGAATTTGGAAAAATCAAACCTCCCACTTTTGATGGTGAAAAGGAGGATGAAAAAGCTTAGCTTCTGAACATGGTTAAATAATTCCAAGTTCATGAATATGGAAGTAACCTGAAATCTAAATTGGAAATTTACCAACTGTAGGGTAAAGCTACCCTTTGGTGGGAAGAAACCAAAATGGTACATGTGCTGGATGAAAAAATTGTTACCTAGGAAGACTTTCAAACCAAATTCAAGTATAGATATCTGAATGAGAGATATTATGACGATAAAGCCAAATAATTCCATGAGTTAAGATTGGGACAACTCACAATTGATGAATTTGTTACCAAATTCACTAACTTGTTTCGTTATGTGCCTTATATCAGAGAGGAAAAGGCTAAATTACAACGATTTTTAAACTTCCTACCTACCATCTATACAGAGAGAATCAAATTTGGCAATCCAAAGACAATGGATGAAGCTGTTCGCAAAGAAAGATTGTGTTATCAGAAGTTCAAAGGCAGAAATGGTCAGTTGAAAAATTGGCAAACAAAGAGAAGGGGAAGAGTGACTCAAATGTCAAAAGAGTAAAACCAACCTACTTGAAATTTTTTGGGAAAACCCATCAAAGGAAGAAATTTAATAAAACTGGAGAAAACCAACCAGCACGATCACAGAATGGGTCTAACCAGATGGATGTAAACAGAAAAAAGGAAAGTGATATAAAAATGAAAGAACCACTAAAGTGTTGGGGATGTGGAGAACCTCACCTGTTACGTGAGTGTCCTCACAGAACCATTTAGAACATTCAAGTGTTACGAGAGGCAACTACCGTAAACGACATTGTTCGAAACATTCCTAGGATCAACGTTGCACTTGAAGAATGCCAGGTTGAACACCAATCAACCATGATAGAAATCGAAGGTATGATTGCTGAACAACTTATTTCTGTTTTGATAGATCCAGGAGAAAATTTAAGCTATGTAAGTCCACAGATGGTGGAAAAGTGCAAGTTAAAATCAGAAAAATTTCAGCAAGCGTGGTTAGTGCAGTTAGCTACAGGAACAAAAATAAAACTTACCCATAAACTTCCAAAAACTGTTGTAAATTTAAATGGGTATGAAACTGAAATGAATCTAAACATTTTGCCTCTAGGATCATATGACTTTTTAGTAGGAATGGAATGGTTAGAGAATCAGAAAGCAATAGTTAATTGCCTATATAAAAAAATTCATTGTATAGATGGTGAGGGCAAAGCTGTGATAGTGAAAGGAAAACCAAGACCCATATCAATCAGACAAATTTCTACACTACAGCTAAAAAGGACAGCAAGAAAGGGTTGTCAAGTGTATGTTTTACAAGTAGAGGAATTGGGACAGCAAACTGAAAAAGAGGATGTATAAAATTTACCAGTAATCAGAGAGTTCAAATATGTATTTCCAGAGGAAATCCCCCATCTACCCCCTAAAAGAGAAATTGATTTCTCAATTGAACTAGTACCATGAGCTACACCTGTCTCTAGAGCACCCTATAGAATGAGTACTCATGAATTGTTAGAGCTGAAACTTCAATTGCAAGAGTTATTAGACAGAGTGTACATCAGACCAAGTGTGTCTCCTTGAGGAGCACCAATACTGTTTGTTAAAAAGAAGGATGGCACATTCAGAATGTGCATAGATTACAGATAATTGAATAAATTGACGATAAAGAATAGATATCCTCTGCCAAGGATAGATGACTTATTTGATCAAGTGAGAGGAGCCACTGTCTTCTCAAAGATTGATTTAAGAACATGATATCATCAACTCAAAATTAAAGATGAGGACATCAATAAAACAACTTTCAAGACTAGATATGGACGCTATGAATTTGTAGTCCTACCCTTTGGACTTACTAATGCACCTGCTACATTCATGTGTTTAATGAATAGTGTATTGCACAAGTATCTAGACAAGTTTGTATTAGTGTTCATTGATGACATTTTGGTGTACTCCAAAAATGAAGAAGAACACAAATAAAATCTCAGAATAGTCCTACAAACACTTAGAGAACATAAGTTACATGCAAAACTCAGCAAGTGTGAATTTTACAAGGATATAATTCAGTATTTGGGTCATGTAATTTCAAAGGATGGCTTAGCAGTAGACCCAGAGAAAATATAAGCAATAATGGATTAACATGTACCTACTGATGTCCCAGCCATATAATCCTTTATGGGTATTTCTGGATACCACCGTAGATTTGTGGAAGGATTTTAAGCCTTAGCCTATCCTATTACTTCATTACAGAAAAAGGGAGTGAAGTTTGAATGGACAACAAAGTGTCAAAGTAGTTTTGAACAATTAAAACTTAAACTAACAACTACACACATACTAAAGATTGTTGATCCAAATAAATAATTTGTAGTATGTATTGATGCATGTGCAGAAGCTTTAGGAGGAGTGTTGCTGCAAGATAATTCAATAATAGCATATGAATCAAGAAAATTGAAGGAACATGAACAGAATTATACTGTATATGACTTAGAATTGGCTGTTGTGATACATGCATTGAAGATGTGAAGACATTATCTGTTGGGAAATAATTTTATACTGATGACAGATCACATACGTCTGAAATATTACTTTACTCAACCTGATTTAAATGTTAGACAAGCTAGATGGTTGTCTTTCCTTAGTGGTTTCGATGTGGAAATCAAACACGTTAAAGGAAAAAAAATGAGATTGTTGATGCTTTGAGTAGGAATTCTCATCAAATTTTGACCCATGCTGGAAGTACTGTGAAATTTGAAATAGAAGATACAGGAAGTGATGATGCAAGATCAAATCTATGTGAAATTACAAGAGAAATTGTAGAAAACTGAAATAGTGGGATATACTAAAAATCACAAAGGTCTGATTTATTACAAACAAATATTGTATATTCCAAATATGACATCATTAAAACATGAAATTTTAGATGAGTATCATAAAATACCTTAGGCAGGTCATCCTGGTTATCAAAAACTGATTTCAACATTGAGGAAGAACATTTTTTGGCCCGGTATGAAAAAATATGTTGTTAATTATCTAGCTAGGTGTTTAGAATGTCAGCAAGTGAAAGTGGAACATCAGTATCCGACTGGATTACTAACCCTTTACCTATCCCAGAATGGAAGTGGGAAGTGGTTTCCATAGATTTCATTATTGGATTGCCTAGAACTAAGTATCAACATGACTCTATAATGGTGGTTGTAGACACATTGACTAAGGTTGCACAATTTTTACCAGTGAAATCTACTTTTGGCACCGCTCAAGTAGCCAATGCATTCATGAAAGAAATTGTGAAACTACATGGCATTCCAAAAATGATTATATCTGACAGAGATGCGAAATTTACTTCAACCTTTTGGAAAACTCTGTTTGGGGGAATGGGTACTAAATTGAACTTTAGTACTGCATACCATCCTCAAACAAATGGGATAACTGAAAGAACCAACCATATTTTAGAAGACATGCTACGCATGTATGTTATGGACAGACCTACAAGATGGGAAGATTTTTTGCATTTAGCAAAATTTGCATATAATAATAGTTATCAAGCTTCAATTAAGATGAGTCCTTTTGAATCATTGTATGGCAAAAAGTTCCACATGCCGCTTAGCTGGAGTCAACTAGAAGATAAGTTGATTCTTGGACCTGATGCATTGCAGGAGATGGAAAGCACTGTGAAGAAAATTCAACAAAATATTAAAAAAACTCAAGATCGACAAAAGAGCTATGCAGAAAAAAAAAAGAGAATTCATAGAGAATTCAAAGTGGGAGACCATGTTTACTTGAGGATTAAGCCTAAAAATAATACCTTATATATTGGTAGATGTGCTAAGTTAGCACCACATTACTGTGGACCATTTGAAGTTCTAGAAAGAGTGGGGCCAATAGCTTATAAATTGGCTCTACCTAGTCATATTAAGGTTCATAATGTTTTTCATGTTTCCTTATTGAAAAAGTATGTACATGATCATACTCATGTAATTGATTAGACTGTGATACAAGTGGAAACAGAAGGGGAATTTCTTCCAGAGCCCCTTTGT
The DNA here is from genome assembly GCA_034641835.2 of Pinus albicaulis. NCBI lineage: Eukaryota > Viridiplantae > Streptophyta > Pinopsida > Pinales > Pinaceae > Pinus > Pinus albicaulis. The sequence continues at coordinate 1,592,194,578 of CM076584.1, read as the reverse complement.
ATACTGTCACGGGAAGAAATCGAGCTCCGGAATAGGACGGTAGCTAGGGTGAAAGTGCACTGGAGGCACTTTACACCTGAGGAAGCTACATGGGAGCAAGAAGAGGAAATGAAAGAGAAATATCCATCACTGTTTGAAAAGTGAACTGATATTTTGCAACACTCAGGACAGTGTTTTGTTTTAGAGGGGGAATATGTAATATCCCTATTTTACTATTTTTATTTTGACAATTGAAAATCCTAAAGGTTAAGTGGACCTAAAGGAAAACAATATGTGTGGACATATTATATTTTTAAATTAATAAATGTGGAATTTTAATTATTGTGCAAAGACTAGAGTAAATAGGAGACCAAGATTTCAAGTCCATGAGGATGGAATTAAAACCAAAGACTTTCCCAAAATCTCCAAAAATCCTTGGAGAAAATAAAATAAATTAAAAATATTAGAATGGAGATAAAAATCTAAAAGATACCTCAGTAAAGTGGAAATTTACTGAGAAGAGGTGAAATAAAACTAGAAAGAAGAAAAAGCTAGTTTTAAAAAGCTTTTGTGGAAAAAAAAAAAGTAAAGCCTAGGCTAAAGGAAAACAACATCCTGATTTAACTGGATGCAATTATGGAAACATGTTGAAAGGAAAGAGGGCTTAAATAAGCCATTCCAGGGTAGACAAGATGTTGTCTACACTTTGGAGGAATTAGTCTCTGCTCAGGGGGATCTGGGGAGGAAAGCTCAAGGTTGGGTGGCAAATAGTATTTACCAGAATTGGTATGCACACTTAATTAAATTGTCTTCTGATTTTAAAGTTATGATGAGAATTATAGTATAAGAGTACTTATGTTTCATGTAGAAATATAAGTGGAAAATTATATCTTCTGAAGTTATTATTTTGTATAATAAATTATGTTATTATTAATTGTAAAGTGTTTGATGTATTTAACAGAGCATAACTATAGCAGGTATAGTTTAGCTCTGTATAGTTATATAGACTTATTAACTTAACCAACCAACAAACAGAATGTTTAAACCCAATTAGGAGGGTTTAAATATGTTGTTAGGGTTGTAAGAATTAGTATATTACAAACGGAAAGAACATCATTAGGAGTGGATAGTAGTCTAAAGATGTTCATAGAAATATTAAACATACTTACTCTACAAATAGTAATAAAACAAAGATATAAATATAGTGGGATGTATTTGTTAATCTAGAAGAAAACATGAGTATACAAAAGTCGAAATATTTTCAATTATTCTTATGCTGAAATAAGAAATCAAATATCAATTACATGTTGAAGTAATAGAGTATAGTGCAATTGTACATATAACATTTAGTTGAAATTATGACTAATGTAAGTATGTATTGGAAATACTACAAACAATTGGGAAAAACATGTATAAAATTATTATAAGGATGAGCTCTCATCACTTTAATAAGAACATAAGTAGGTATACAAAATTATAAAATGTGTCATCATACACTGTCATAATTACATTGACTGAAGTCAAATGTTTCGGTTCCTAATTACATATTTTATACATGAATAAATATCCTTGAATTCAACAAACTGAATTCTGTGAATGATATCGACCAACCTGTAAATAGACATAACCAAAGTAACTGTCAATGCTTGTGAGAAAGAAGACACAAGTAGATGAGTGGTAAATTGCGTGAGGTGAAATACCTATACAAGAAACCCATATACATAAGGGTTAGAATTTTAATTACTATGATAATTAAAATAAATACACAGGATCTAAGAAATTGAAAATTGTGGTTAAAACAGAAAATTACCTTATTAGTCAAATGGATGCAGAGAAATCATTTAGGTGTATAAATAGGAAATTAATTAGTTATGATGGTAGATATTACAGAGACATATACTATAAAATAGTAACACTATTAAAAGTATCAATCAATTACTTGAATTATGGCATACTAGGTAATTAGTGAAAAACCCATGAATGGTATCGAAGCAGGAAGAAGAGTTCCTGTATAACAAAACATTTTATGAATTGAGGGAAATTAATAAAATGATGAATACTTCCTAACAAAATAACTTAAATATATTTTACAAATTGTTAATTATTATTCTCAATTATTAAAAATATAATAAATTATTTCTAGAAGACTAAGAATGAAAAAAGAAGAAGATATATATGTCAGGAAGATAATTATATAAATAAGTAGACCTCTGTAAATGGAGACAGAGTCATTGAAATCCAACTCTGTGGTAACAGAGATTATAATTTTATTACAAACAGTAAGAAATTAGAGAACAAATTAAATACACAAGTAATTACTATTCGTTTTCCATACCTTGTGGTAGGCTAGAACAACGAAAATTAACAAATGAGAATCGTTGAGGATAAATGATGTTGGATGAAAGCAATATGAAAACTAATTAAATAGAGTCGTTGAGGGTAAATGACTATGGAATAATCACTAACATTACCAAATGTATTTCAAAAGTATAACTATATAATCATAGTGAAGTCTGGAACGATATGTAAACAACTGAGCTAGTCCAGAAATTCATATGGAATCAAATTGAATTTTATGACAAATTCAATACAGAGGACCACAAACAAAATACATAAAGCAATAGGAAATAAATTACAATGATGGAGTAAAATTTCACACAGAGAGAAGTAAACGAATTACATAATGCAATCGTTTACCTTCTCAAACATAAAAACAAAATGCATGAGGCTTTTTGCGAATATGACATCAAATTAAATTAAACTTTGATTTACAAAAACAGAGGTAGAAATATAATACCAAGCTTTGGAAAATTTAACGAATTCGTAACTCTATGGGAGGAAATAAAAAATTGGGGCAAATCGTTATCATAAACCCCACAGAAAAATCGTTGCATGAAGTTACATTGAAACTGTAAAACCCAACATTTCCCTCACAGGAACGAAGTCAATTACAGCATGAAGGGAAATATAAAACTTTAAATGATTTTCCCAAGGAATTCGTATACTATCTCAGAGACAAAACCCCATCAAAAAAATTGAAGTCGTTTAACTCTTCCATAACAGAAGAAATCGAAACTGTAAGGGAAATTATGCGTAAAGGAGGAAACATAACCCTGTTGGGAATCTATTTAACTTACCTCTGAAATCCGAATATGCGTTACCTTAGGGGTCACCATGAGTTGTGAGAGTTGAGAATCTATCAATGCATTCATAGAAATGGCCACTCTACTACTCTGCAACAACCATGAAGAATTTGACAAAGTAGTTCAGAAATTATTCGAGGAAAAAGAACTATATAAAGTTGCAATGATAAATAAAAAAGAGGATATTAGTTTACCCGGAGTTGTGTATTATGCTGTGAGGATAAAAATGGTTGCGGAAAGCCATAATAACTATTGTATGGGACCAAAGCCGAAACCCTCATACGAACATGAAAAAATGAAAACGAAATGAGGAGAATTGAATTGCGATAGAAGCCTAAACGAGGAGGATGGAGGGAGAAAGTACGATCTCATCTCCACCATCAACGTGACATGAATCCGAATTCCAGCGAAGTGTAAAAATCAATATGGTCATGTGACTGAGTTAATACGAAGTACAAACCATTAAGCAGTGATAGCCTCGAATAGAGAAACGTTACAAGGGAGATGTCATAAATTTAATGGAATTGATACGATAAAATCCAATAGGTATAGTCGAATATCAATATAATACTTTGGGATATTAACAATATATGGTAAATCCAAAATTGTAACCAGATTCAGGTATCATTAATTAGACATGAATACATGTAAAGGGATGTATATAAAATTTGAATACCATTCAATTGATAATTTCATGGGGTTAAATGGTAATTCATTGGCTAGCATATAGGAACAAAACCCCTAAACCATTATAGTGATAAGGTTAAACACTAAATCGTTGGCTAGGAATTAGCAATGAAATCCTTAAAGAGTTTGTTCCACATATGGTTATGAGAATTTCATTATAACAATATTTTAATCTTAGTTAACATTTAAGACAACTCTTATAAGCATAGGATATGAGTAAAAGGTATTTAATATAATTCGAATTGAGAATTAGTATAATAAGTATGTATTTAGGATGTGGATATAGTTTCTAATAGATAACTTTAATGGTACTTATTAAAGTTATAATGTTAAGAAAAATACTATCAAAGGCATAGTATTAACAAGGGCATATAATAATAGTAATTAGAAACTATTATAAGTGAATTCATGCATATTGACAAAATGTAAGAATATCTTGAACATCAAACAAAGTGACAATATAAATTAAATTAGGAAATATGGAAACATGATGCGGTGGTATGAGCATCATTGTAAACATAATTATGAAAACAATTATGTCGTTATAAAAGATGTTGATGACAAATGTAAAAATGTTGTAAGAGATGATAATACGTCAGAATTTAATAAAGTCAATAACGACCAAAGCAACATAATATATATATATATATAATTGGGTAAGTAGATTTGTTACATTATACATATATTTGTTTATTTTATTAAAGATAAAGAAGGATGCAAATGGAGCACCAGATAGTTTCAGAAGATTTATTGAAAAAATTAAAATGGGAAGGTTGCGAAAACAACATCTTAGTGATGTTGAACTTGATCCCAGTCTTAATCATTTCATTTGGAATGGGCTCCACACTATCCAATATCAAATAATATCAGTTGATTGTGAAGACATTGCAAAACTCATACCTAAAAGGGATTATTCCCTACTTATTGCATATATTCATCATGGTTTAATTATCCCAAACATTGAATATGATAGTGACCCATATACTTATCAAGAATTTATTAAAGTGGTTGCGAGATTTCTAGAAGTCACAACATCACCATTTTGGATATTTTTGACATTTCATTCAAAAACACAATTGGGGTTGTGTTATGAAACCAACTACAAAAATAGAAGAAAAGAGAGATCAACGCCTTAGAAATAAGCCACTTCGAGGGGGAAACCTCCTTTACATTACATAAATGAACAATTCTTGGATGATACAAATGAAAAAAACTCCTTTCTATATATAGGAGTCCATGGGGTCACAATATAATCCCAGTCGACCTAACAATAATAATGTAAGGGCACAATAATAACAATTTGGGGGTTACAGGGGTACAATAATAACAATAAGGAGGCTACACTAACAAAAATAAGGGGATACACTAGTATTATAGGGACCTAACATGCCCCTCTCCTTCAAACAAGTGTTTCCCTCAATGCTTGATTATTTCTGGATGCTTTTGTATAAAATTCTCATCCTCCCATGTGGAATATTCAATGGGTAAGTTATTTCACTTGCTGAGATACTCTGAAATTGATCGATTTGGCATTTCGAGTTCTTGTTTTTGTGACTGCTTTAGAACTTGTTTTGTTGCAATGTTGATCTTCCTGTTGTTCTATTCGATTCTGCACCAAAGTTAGAACTTGTTGAGAGTTGGAGAACTTGTTGTTGATGCTCAATGTGATATTCCGCTCTTCAATAATCCATATTAGCTTTCATCCTCCATTTGTGCTTTTAAACCATCTATGTCATCTTTGATTTCTCTTTGTAAGATCAAAATTTGTTGCACTTGGTACTGTAATTTTGATATCTCATACTGTAATTCTTCCTCTTCATGCATCATTGTATAGATTTATGAGGGCTTAATGGGTGTGGAATTATTTTTGGGAGGCATTATAGAACCCAATACTGATAAAAATTCTCCAATATTCCCTTGGAATCACTTCAAACTGCTTTTTCAAACAAATGCTATGCAATTTTAAAAAACAAATACACACTGTTTTCTTGTTTTTGAGGAGCTCACTATTGAAACTGAATTATCTCCGTGAGTTCGGATCTTCAATGTCTGAAATTTGGTTCTATAGTAGCCCTATGAATCATCTTTCAAATGCCACAGGCATGACCTGATTTGGATGCTTCAAGTCAAAGTTATGCCCAATCTCCCACAATGACCTAATTATGGACTAGTTCAGTGGAGCAAACTTGTACGACGTGACACATGTCACTTTTTCCTCATTTGGCTCTAAAATTGATACAAAGGAAACTAAAATACATTTAATTTCGGCCACTTTTTATGGAATTCCAATCCGATTCTTAGAGATATAGTTATGACGATTTTCCCAAGGTCACCTTGTTTAGATGAATTTCAGGAGCCTGCAAAAACCCTAACTTCCACAGATCATATCTCCAAAAATATCATGAACCAAGATCTGAAATTTTTACACGAAGTTCCTCAGGATTTCAGCTTCGAGTGATAAAAAAATTTAGCCTTTGACCCTTCTTATAAAAAAATTCTAACAAAAATTCCACGATCACCTCATTTAGATGAATTTCGGGAGCCTACAAAAACCCTAACTTCCACAGATCATATGTTCAAAAATATTTCGAACCAAGATCTAAAATTTTTACATGACGTTCCTCAGGATTTTGGATATACGTAATAAAAATTTCAGCTTTTGGACCTTCGTAGAAAAAAAATTATAGCGAAAATTCCATGATGACCTGTTTGGAGCAGCGAAACCCTAGAATCCAAAGCTCTGATACCAAATGTTATGAAACCAACTCCAAAAATAGAAGAAAAGAGAGATCAACGCCTTAGAAATAAGCCAATTTGAGGGGGAAACCTATTTTAAATTACATAAATGAAAAATCCTTGGATGATACAAATTAAAAAACCTCCTTTCTATATATAGGAGTCCATGGGGTCACTATATAATCCTAGTCGACCTAACAATAATAATGTAAGGGCACAATAATAACAATATGGGGGTTATAGGGGTACAATAATAATAATAAGGGGGCTACACTAACAACAATAAGGGGATACACTAGTATTATAGGGACCTAACAGATTTTTATTATCAAGCTTCAAGGGAAAATAAAATTCAATGATGCAGCTTACATGGTAAGACGTTGAAATTGTATGTTTGATTAATGTTAAAAAAATCATTTATGTACAAGTTAATTTAACTTTCACTATTTCATGTTACAGGAAAAAGCCAAATATTATTTGTGGCAGAAGTCAACCAATTATAAGTGAGTGTGAGTTCATTCATGTTGAAAGTTGGACAAAGGATGATAGCTATAAGCCTATTCTTTTCAATCAAGTAGATGGAAAGAATCATAGCCAAGTACTAGTCCATGATGTTGTTGTAAAAAAGCTAACATATGAAGATAAAGAAACAAAAGGAGAGATAGTTAACATATATAAAAAACCACAGTCATTGATTAACTATCTTTTAGATATATGTTCAAATGAAGGAGATTGGGTTTTGGATTTATTTTCAAGCTCAGGTAAGTTTTATTATATAACAATGAATTTCACTATTTTCTTTTTTAAATTTTTTGTGTTTATACTAATTTACTAAATTTTTTCTTTTGTACTTGATGATTAGGTAAAACACTAGCATGTTGCTTACAAAAAGGAAGAAATTGCATTTCCATTGAAAAATAACTAATACAATGCAAATTTATTCAACAAAGAATCAATGTTCTTCAATTTCTTCCAGATGCAATGCAAGAAGTTAGTTTGAGAAAATGAGATTTTAATGAATCTCGTGTGGAAAAAAAGTAAAGGAATCTCAACCACCATTAGATGGAATGATTCGGAAGGCATACTTTTGGACATTCGCAGACATCAAAGATCCATCATAAGAGGAAAATGATGAAACTGAAGCCAATAATGAAAATATTGGGAAGAGGACAATAATGAAACTCTTGAAGATGAAGAGTTTGGGTTATGTGATATTATTGATTATTGATTAAGTTAAGCTTCCAAATGAAGCTCATTTTTTGTAACTATTTATAAGTTATACTTATAATGTTTTGACTTTGACATTTTATGAGAAAAAATAAATATTCAATTGTTTTTATTACATGTTTAGTATTTTTATAATGTGATTTTCACTTCATTTTTATGTGAATCATGTAGGTTTTGAAAAACATTGTAATTATTATTAACTTTTGACATAAAATTCACAAAAATTGCTAATTTTTGTATTTTTTTGTCAATTTTTCCTATAAAAATGGTTTATTTGACATGTCACTTTTAGCAAAAAAGATTCAAAAATGTGTATTTTTTCAGTTATTTCTATATTCAAAATGTGTTTTTTTATGTAAATTGTTAAAAATTATTGCTTTTTTAGTGACAATTATTTCATGTGCAATGAAATATTATTTAACACTATATAATTAGAGAAGATTGACACTTTGAAATTTTTAACTTTTTTGTTTTTTTTGACACTGCAAAAAATCAAATATCTCACTACAAAAAAAACAAAAAACAAAAAACAAAAAACCAAATACCTGAAAAACACTTTAAAAAAATATGTAAGTGAAGAGGAAGAAGACACATACCTCAAAAAATGTTAAATTTAGAAAATAATTATTAGCATTTAATAGATTAGAAAATTTTTAGTCAAAATAAGTCTTCTAAAAAAAGGGGATGATGCTGCCATCAACACTTTTCAAAATCATCCTAAAAAACACTAACATTTTATAAATAATGTCTATATTTGGTAAATAAGAAAATTTAACGTGTAAAAAACATGCTAAAAACAAATTAAGAGTATTATGAATCAACACTTTTCAAAATCAGAACATTTTTTGCTACTTAAAAAAAACAGGTACTCGTTTCCATTCTCGTTTCAAAGTTTACCTTGTTTTAGACTTTAATTTATTTAGGAGGTAAATTAGGTCCTCAATATATATATATATATATATATAGCACCTAAATGTGCTCTTTCCATCCATCACACTGTCAACCGAGTTAAAATATTCATGGAATCTTAAATTCTAATAGTGTACCTCAAATTATAGAAAATAGAATCACTGAAATATCTCAATAAGCAGATGTCCAATATATGAATCTCATCCATAAATCGAAATCAAATATTTCATAGCGAGACATATGACTGATAGGGTGATGATTAAGAAAACCAAGGATCCCACAAGACTTACCTGTGCAAACCATTTTCCATCAGTCCCTAAGTGTAGGGAATAATGCATCAAGGCTAAGTCTTCCCTCTTGACTTTAGAAGTCAACATCCTCTTACGTTGATACACGAGAGTGCCATCAATCAAGTATCATCAATAGTTGTATCCTTACAATCCAATCATCATGGCTTGTCCATAGCTCCCTCTTGATATAAGGAAAGTGACCTTGCCAAAATCATAGTCATAGGGTTATCTTTAACCTCCTACTTTTCCTGTCATTATTCCTTTGTGCCAAAGTCATCCATATAGCTCCTTGTGAATTCTAGCTACTTATATTTAAGATGATATGATAACATACCAAACCTCAACCATACAAAGGTGAATTCTCTCACATGCTTTGCCTGAAAAATTTCAATAGTAGTATATCTATAAAAAATTATTACTGACAATATAAAGATACCAAGGGAATTTCTCTGAATTTATCCTTTGGAATGGTTTCCAAGTCTGATAATGCCATGGATCCAAGCTTCTGGCCTCATCTTAACATCTTCTTGATTGACTAAGTAAATTCCAAATCATGCCAAGTTACTTCTCAGCAATAAAATACTTTATCTGATGTACATAATTTCTTCCAAGGTTCAATATTATTTAATGTATTTTATGTTGTTGAATAAAACTGACTTCTGCGAGGTTCTGATGCTAGTCATTAAAGACCGAGAATACTTGCAGCATCCTTGACTTCTTTTTCAGGAAGATGGAGGGTCCAACCTGACTTCTTAAGTTTATTTGATATGTAGTCACTTCTGTCACAAGGGAGGTATAGTATTCATATTTATACACCTTCAGAATTGCTTCCTTTAATGATGCTACTATAGGTTGTCAAGGTGAAAAATTGATTCTTCTCAAAACTGAACACGGATCGATAAGCTTGATGCCTGTAATAGGTTAGATTAGCTAAGAAGATCATACTGTGTGTCTATATATGTATGCTGACACTGTTGAATGAAAAAAATTGTGAACACAATCAATACAACCCATAGTGATCAATAATAACAAGAGCTTTGATATTTTAAATGGAGGATATTTCAACTATATCATTGTGACATCATTCTCGTATAGGATTCCTGACACATTGTATTTTGAGATTTGTAGCTTGAGCATATGGTTTGTTCTGAATACAATGAAAACTCAATGAATATTCATTGAAGACAATGTAGAGGTGCCATACGAATAGAGAAGCCATATCTATGTCTTCAGAACTGATATATGCACTTCTATATATTTATATAACGTACCATCATTCATAGAGATGCCATACACACACACACACACACACACACACATATATATTGAAATTGAGGTCGTGCTTATACTATTGTAATAGCAATACCATATTGGAGTTAATTGTGCAGTGGCATATGTACATAATGCTGAGAGCGAATAGGAATGAGTTGATACCGATTATTGCCAATATGGGAAACTATACCAATGTAGATCTATATAAGAAACGATAACATATGATTGAAGCAAGTGATATGTCAATCATGAATAAATGTCATAATGAAAATAAATATATTCCAATGATCATATGACATTATAGGAAAATCATACCAAGACCATAGCCATATAACGAATGTCCAATTATTCCAGAGGAGCAGTATTAATACATTGTGTGTCTTCCTTGTAAAGTATGTGATTCTAGTTGATGTAGTTTGTTGCCCTTACCCTACTTCAAATCACTGTGATGTCATGTCCACCTAAGCTTCCACCTAAGTTGATCTACTATGAATTAAAAGCATTGCAGGTAGGGCTTAAGGATCCTCCTCAAGCCTCTACATTTCACGGTTTTGTTACAGCAATATCATATGCTTTTTCTAACTGAAACGGTTCCTTAGGATGATTGCGACCATGGTAGAGGACCTAAAATAGACCTTTAAAACATACCTCCTGAGTTGCTATTGCAACAAACCTCTCTATGGCCTAGAGTAGAATGAGAATCTCCCATTTACCTGAACTTTCCCTTGATATGACTGCGGCTAGGGAAGGAGGTATTTTCTTGGCCTCTCAGCCCTCACAAATCCTCTTCCTCATATTGATGAAGTAGCAGTCTTGTAAACAGAGATAAAACCTCTACAAAATAATGAAAAAAAAATAAATACTTACCTCAAACCTATGGTCTAATACAATAAGGGTGACGCTTCCCTAAATAGGCTTGAATATGCTCTCCAAGCCTCTTTGTTGACTACTTCCATTAAACGATGAAGGAGGAATTTGCAATCATAGTTTGAATTTTCAAATTTGATTTGAGGCCCTTATGAGATATTGAGCCCAACTCTGACATATTCTCAAACTTGAATTCTAACAGTACCTTGATTGATGAAAACTTGATACTTTCCTTGTGATTGCATTCCTTCTCTTGCTTAGGCTTGACGTTATCTGGCTCTAATTCCATGTTAATTTTGGAGCATGTTCTTACTTATTTACTTCACTGAACATATTAGCCCATAATAATTTTTTATTCCATTAGAAATCACATAGTAATTAACATATAAATAGTAACTGACGAAAGAACATAGACGATACAAGAAAAAGACAAGCCAAAACAAGATAACACAAGGATATGGCTCAAGCCAGGGAAAAATCCTATGATGGGGAAAAACCTTGATCAATTGTTCTTATTAATATAATCAAATTTTCAGCAGAGAGAGAGAGAGAGTATGATAAATAGTCAAGATTGGCTTGCCAATACCACTGTCCAAATACTAAGGAGATAGCCCAGTCAAGTTTGCGCTTTAGTATTCTGCCCTAACCAGATATCAATGATGGTCAAAACAACTGTAACATTTACTTAAGAGGGAACTCGATCCCGGATCTATAAATGTGACCTTCTGAGTAGAAGATAAAACACCCAAAACAGTTTGAATATAGGTAATATTACAGTTATGTTTCTGGTTAGGGATGATATGTGCCCTAACTTGTAACAACAAACCCATGAGAACAACTTCAAAGTACTTCACTCTTCATGGCTGAAGGTGTGGTCTAGGGTTTATGATCATCTTTCATCCTTTGAAAGGCCTATAGTTAGCATGAGTTAGGCCCCTTTAGAATGCAGTTTATTAAGGAGAGGGTTCTCACACTTATGCATGCGGTCATCTTCCAGGGAAGCTCAGATTTGTGATATGAGATAAAGGAGCCCAAAACAAAACTTCATATAAGCCCAAACATTCCTTTAGCATACTTTTCCTCCAGCCTAAGTATCCCAACTCATTATGCAACCCAAACAAGACACCAAACTCCCCCATCCTGCTGCACTAGAGTTAACCTTCTTTCAACGTCCATTACACAGAGAGAGAGAGAGAGAATGTGTGATATGATGTGACAAATTAGGATGAGGAATGCCATTATATACAATTTTCTATGATGATTTTGGAGGTAAATTCAAAATTCAAATTTTCAATTTTTCCCGCCAAAAATAAAATCATGACTTAAAGCATTTCCTTTTAAATAAACAAATATTTTCCTTGACCAAATTTAATGATCTTTAGATCGATTTTAGACCTACTGAAAAGAGGAATTCAATGGGATTATTATCTCCATCAACTGAACAGACCAAAGTGGAATTTAGCCCTAGTTTCCAATTTTAACAGGTTAAAATGGATCTCTCACCATCCATACACATGTTTCAATGCCCTCCCTTGCAATTCAAACATCTAAAACCCTTGAATAAATTATGAATTTTGGGAAACATGACATTTTAACCTATTTATTATTACCTGTGTGCTTTTCCTAGTCAGTTTCTGCGCATGCACATTTTATTCCATTGAAATCTGTGCAAAACTGTGCTCTGTCTTCCATTGTAGGCCCCACACATGACTCAATGAAAAGTAAAAATAAAAAGTAAGTTCTAGAAGCCTTGTTGGGTGAATATAACCCAACTAGAAGCTTCTTGGTCATATCTATTTGAGCCAAAACCCTTAGAACATGGATCTAATTCCCTTTGATCAAGGAACCCTAATACCACTATTAATGGATCTCATCCCTCTTTTGTGGGTCTGAAACCTCCTCTATTTGTCCTATAAATTGAGTAGAGGCTAGAGGGCTAGGGGAGCTCACAAAAAGGAGTCTTATGTTGGTGAATTAAGATTAAGAAGCTTATCATCCAAGGAGAGGATTTGAGGAATTTGGGAGGAACCTCATGACATCAAGGCGTGGTTGTAAGGCTCTTCTTTTATCTCTGAATTAATATAGATGAATCCTTTTTCTCATTGTATTGTCTTACTAAAATTATGAATGATTTATGTTCCTTTAAACATTCATTAAGATCATTTGAATTTATAATCTCCTTGATCATTAGATTAAGCTTGTTTTGAATCATTATATTTCATATGCCTTTGATCTCTTTTATGTATGTGATTGCAGATCTTATCAAAGCATTAAGGAGCTACATCAGGACAAATCGAGAATTTCCATCAAGAGTTTCAAAAATAGGTAAGGGCACCACTCTCCTTCTCTTGTTTTGATGATTTAAATGAATTTAACTTAGGGAAATAACTATCCAATTGTCTGTTTGTTTCTATTTTTCCTTTAGGAATCTATGGAGATCGCTCTTATCCGCAAGAGGGATTTGTCAGCATAACAAATTGACGACTCTGTTGGGGAATGTCTTAGTTCTCTTCCTTTTCCTTGGTTTTGATTTCCAATATTTTTTGTTTGACTGTCTCTGAGTATTGGAAAAATTATGACTTTTTATATCTCTGGGTTGATTTCCTTGATTTTATTTTTTCTTGAACTTTCCTTGAACTGCGTAGTTTTGTTTCAGCAACATAACACATATTTGTGTAGTTTTCTTTCAGCAACAATGCGCATGCACACTGGACTTAACTGTTTACCTGCGCAAGCCTTATAAGTTTTTGAAAAAATAACATTTCTTCTGGTGAGAGTTTGAATTTTAATTTTTGAATGGCCATTATGTTTATTTTTGTCTTTAGAGTTCTTCTATGAGCTCGTTTGAACGCCGTAGTGAAGTTTTGTTGAGAATCAATCCTTTTCACATTTTGAGTAGGTTTTCATCTGGATTATTTGATGATTCATCAAAAAGAGATAGGTTGTTGCTTAAGATCACTGTTTCATTGTCTTTTTCTATGAAATACACCAGATTCATTATTAATCTTACTTATTTGAGTGAAATACTTGGCTTATTTGTGAAGGATCTTCTAGATAACTGAAGTTAGGGTTTTCTCAAAAACTTAGTGTTTTTTTGAAAGAGTTCTTTTATTTGCTTAATGCTAAAAGCTAATCATTCCTTTTCATTTTGAAGTTTTCATAATTTCACTTGTAGACATCATTAATTTGTAGCATTCATTACAAAATTTTAATTTTAGAGTTTTATTGGTTTCTCCACAAAATTTGAAGAATTGTAAGTGATTGTGTGTGAAAGAGACTTTGTATGTTTATTTGACTTAAGTGAATTAAAATTTCCATTTAATTTTTGCAACTGAATAGTTTCCGAAGTGAAATTGACATTTAATGAAAAATAACATTATTGGAATTTGAGTTTTTCATTTCTTTTGAAAAATGAAAGAACCTCTCACTCTCCCATAACTAGGAATTCATTAAAATTAAAGATCACAATTTCATTTTTGAATGCACTAGAGTATTTTGATTCGGTCGAAATATCATCAATTTCACGTCCATAACCCTCTGAGTAAGTAACAACCTAATAACACAACATTAATTAAAATTAATCTAGAATTTTTACATTTTTAGGGCTCATCCCACCAAAATAGATTAGGTTAGTGGTTTGGAATAGGGAAATGAGTAAAATTTCCAAAGATATAAAAAACAATAGAATCTTGCGGTAGGGATTAAATCTAGTTATTACAATTTTTTTCTAGGAAGCTCCTCTTACACAGGATTCAAGCACGAAGTCATATCGGACCCGGTGAAGTAATTGTACCTACTTCGTTGGTTACGGTAGAAGATTTGCATGCATTACAAACAGTGTCGAAAGGTAGTTGGGGTCACTTGGAAGTAAACCTCGAATTTACCATGTCGGGGAGCTTTCAAGGGGATTGAGCTTTGTTACTTTTCCCTTGCTTGTACATCGGATTTGTGACTGTCCCACCATGTTGAATTGTTATATTTGGTAACCATAGTGACCATAATATTAGGACTTCTTCTCGAGGTGAAGGTAGAGGGAAGGTCTCTATTATACCTAGAACCCCCTGAGTATACACTGAGTCAATGAGAGAAAATTAAGGCTGAAAGGGAAAAATCAACAGGATCTAGGTCTTCAGATCAACCTGAAACGTCTACCGTGGTACAATCTGAAACTTAAGTGAATCAACCTCATAGATTGAAAAAAACTTAGAAAAAATTGAAATAGTAGTTACTGAAACCGTTAGAGCAGAATCTGATACTGGTGAAGTCTCACACACACAATTAACTCAGCAAGAAATTTCTGAACCTGACTCTAATTTTTCAGAACCTGAGTCTCCTTCAAACGTTATAGCCCATACTCTTGCTCCACATTCACCCAAAGTAAAATTTATTATTACCAAGAATATTCCTCCTGTTCTCATTGGTATCAAAGATATTACTACAGACAACGAAGAAGAAACTCCAAGTAGTCCATTTTTTGCTATTAAACAAACTCTTCCTCTATACCTTACTATTTCTCCTTTTCGATTGGATCCTTGGTACCTTACAACTTTTGAATTTTTACATTCATCTGGTTTTGGTCATTCACGTCACTGCGTTCCTTTTTACTCTTTGCCCAGAAATAATATGTCAGAAATGATTTATAGAAGTATGTCTACCGATACATCTATGTTTTTAAATTATCCATAAACATTGTTATATGGCAGTCTGTCAATTCCTCTTGGATATCAGTCACTTTCTGGGAATTTTTCAAGAGCATCTCCTTCTCGTCAAATTTCTACTATGTCAGTTGGTTTATCAACTTCTACTGCCCAAAGTTTTACCTTAGACTTATACATTCATATGATTCTCGAAGGTGTAGGTAATCCTCAAGTTAACCCAACATATGGTTACAAGCCTCCTGGGGGGGAACAACCTCCACCTGCAAGGCAAACTTTTTTTGGTTCATATCCTACGGTTGCAGGACAACCTTTAACTGGAAACTATAAAAGTTATGGTTAGATGCATCACGATGGTTTAGGTCAACCCTTTGTGTCACAACCCTTAGTAGGCACTCCTTATCCAGGGATGAATAAAGTTTGGAACCATGCATTTCCTCCACAACCTTCGCAAGATGCTCCATAGATACTATTTTACCAACCTGCTCAGCCAACTGGAAAACTTGTTCTTACTCAAGTCCAACAACCTATTCAGGGGATTCCTCAAGTTAATCCAAAAATATATATTCAACAATAAAGCCTAGCAACCCAGTCTGAGTAGTCCACATACTCCTATCCAATCCACTGCGCAAACATCTGTTCAACAACCTAGTACACCTCAAATGCCCATCCCAGGAGTACCTCAAACTTCTACTCCAATTACTCCTCAAGTAAAGTTGCAGCCTATTACATACGGTATCCCTCGGACATTTATTTATCAAGATGGACTTATAATCCAGTTTATACCTCAAATACCATTAGGAAAAACTGGTATAGGAACTTTGCAAAAAACTTTTCAAGGTCAACATTATCAGGGCCCATTCTTTTAAGGTCAACCTTATAAGATTCAGTTCTTTCAAGGACATCCTTTGCAAAGCCAACCCTTTCAGGGAAAATATAAATTCGGAAATATGGTACCAAATCTGCATTTCCATAAACAACCATACCTTGGTCATATATTTCAAATTCCGTCTCATCCTCAGTTTGGTATGGCTAGCCCTGGTTATCCTAAAGGAATGCAAATCCCAACCGCTCATGTTATTCCACGATATCATGGATATCCTCCTCCAGGTATTGGACTTATCTCGCAAGGTTATTAGTTTCCACAACAATATTTTAACAGATAGTTACCATTTATTGCAACTTTGGATTTACAAAATTTTTCTAGGCTAACGAATGTTCCAATTTACTATTTTCCGTTTTGACCGACAATTCCCACAAATTTTCCCAGTTATATTCCGAAATTTGAAGGTAAATCAGGAGAGGACCCTTCAAACCATATCATGACGTATCACCTTTGGTTCACATCAAATTCATTAATCGATGATTCCATTCGATTACGACTTTTTCAACGAACCTTAACTAGTTCAACATCGAAATGGTGCATTGAGTTACCACACGTTTCTTTCCACAACTTCAATGCCCTAGATACTACTTTCTTGACCCATTTTCTTTTACCCATCCATTACGATATTGGTATTGAACTTTTTACCTCATTAAAACATAATTCATCTACCTATATTTCCAATCATATCCATGAATGGAGACATAGACGTTGTTTGGCTAAAATTTTCATTCCAGATCAGATTTTGGCTGAGTGGTTTACTAAGTATTTCCTTCCAGGCATAATTGAAGATGTTTCCAAGGGAGGTGTTGTAATAGAAGAACAAGTTATTGATCGTGCCCAATATCTGGATCTAGTTTACACACAATCTTGAACTTTGTATGAAAAAATTACGGATATGCTTCGCCCTGGTTAAATAACCACAAATCATTTTGTATATCACGCCACGAACAGTGTATTCAGTTCAGTTAGTCAATCCAAGAGTAAGAAGAAACATTCCAAATCTAATAATTTGATTATAATTTTGACTGGATTCACCGAAAGGAAATACTTCTCCTGAAAATACTTCTGAGATTAACATTGTAGATTCATCTACCAGTAAAAATAAATCAATCGGATGTAAGAAGAAGGGGAAGGGTGAAGTGAAACAAAACACTTCTTTGAAAGATAAAACTGATAAAATTGAACCATCTGATGAAAATAAAAAGCCTCTCTATCCTTGTTTAGTCTATGATGAAAATCATTACAGCAAGGAGTGCCCTCATCGCACTGAGGTAACTAAAATTTTCAAAGGTTCACTAACCCCTACTATTTTGAATGATCAATTTCATTTTCAAGAGAGTAATATGGTCTCTCACAATCCTTCTTCTTCCATCTCATCAACAGATATCATGATGATGTCTTCTCAAGTTCTCGTTGCTATGAGATATCAAGATTACAGATATAAGAGTCGTGCTAATGGAATCGATGTTGGTTCACCCAATCCAGCTTCCACATCAATTCCTCATCCTTATGAACCATTATAAATTGAGAAACCTAGTTCTCACATGGTGATTCGATCGCCTCCTAAAGGTGTTCTTCGAAAGCCAACTTTCAATCCACATGCGCAAGATGCTCATAATTACAACATTGTTGAAGATATGGCTATGTCACTTTCAACAATGTCGTCCCTTGAAGTGCTTCAAACTTGTCAAGCACAAAGGAAATTTCTTTTGTCAACTATAGGAGCTATTGACACTCAAGATTTTAATCTCATTATCTTCGATATAGACAATTTTGTACCTAGACTTCTGCATCAACTGGAATTCCAAATACCAGTTTTCGTTAAAACCAAACTAATCTTTCACACGGTAATTGATGAAGGAGCATCTACGAGTATTATTTCTATTGCTTGTTGGAAAGCCCTTGTTTCTCCGATGATAAATCAATACCCCATGACTTTGAAAACCTTCGATGGAATATGTTTTCACCCATATGGGATTCTCAATGATCTACCTATAGAGATAGAAGGTAAAACAGTTGTGGTTGATGTTGAGGTTGTTGATGCTCAACTTGATTATAGCCTTTTACTGGGATGAAGTTTGTATTATTCTATGTCAGTTGTGATCTCATCATATTTTTGAATGATAATGTTTCCCCTCAAAGGGAGAATTTTAAAAGTATACCAACTATCTTACTATATTTCAGACCCTGCCTCTACAAGTAGTATACCCTCTGTTGGGAAGTCGATTACTCCATATGAATATGTTGGAGTAGGTTTGCTTAAGGATTCATCTTTGATGGGAACTTTTGCCATGCCTCCACCGAATTTTCCTCATAATGTTTCCCGGGTCAACACGATTACATCAAGCAAAGTTCCATCGCCTAATCCTTGGATTGTGCCTTCAGATTCTGAATTGGCCATGTACGATAGTGAGATGCCTTTGAGCCCATTTGAATTGGATTACCATGCATTTCAATCACTTTCCAACCATCATCAATTGAAACTGATCAAGTGAATCTGATCAGTGATGACTATTCTCATTTATAATGTTTAGTACCAATATCATTTCCTGATCCTTTCGATAACATGTTTCCAACTGATGAGAGTATTAGGGAAGTCATGAATTTGGATGAATTGCCATGGAACGATTACCATCATTATTCATCATTTCTACCTTAGCTTGATAAAATCGAGAATTATTTTTCATCCATATTTTCGGCTAAGATTGTCGATAGTCCTCAATGTCCTATGTCAATCCTTTATTCGGATTCAGAAACGAATATAGGAAACATATCTTCAACAATACCAATTGAAATATCAGTTAAAACAGGAATTACTGAGAACATTCATATAGGTGCTTCATGCTCCCTTGATGAAATCGAGACATATAAAGCCGTATTTTAGGAATTCTGCGACATTTTTTCCTGGTCCTATGAGGAAATGCCATGAATTGATCCCAACATTGTATTTCATGAAATTCAGACATACACATATGCTAAACTTGTCAGAAAAATATTACATCCAGTTCATCTGCGGAAATTTGTTGCTATCAAGGCTGAAGTTGAAAAATTACTCAGAGAAAGTTTCATTTACCCTATTCCCTTGACTGATTGGGTATCCAATATTTTTCCAGTGAACAAAAAACAAGGGACTATTAGAGTATGTGTCGATTATAGGGGTATTGATAAATATTTTCCAAAATACAATTATCCTACTCCTTATATCGATAAAATTCTCGACGATTGTGCTGGAAATGAGATATTTTCATTAATGGACGGATTTTCTGGATACAATCAGATAAACATACTCCCTACCGATCAGCACAAGACTATGTTCATTTGTCCATGGGGGGACTTTGCCTATCACAAACTACCATTTGGATTGAAGAATGTTTGTGCAAATTTTCAAAGGGCCATGTCTTACGCATTTCATAATATCAAACATATTGTGCAACCCTACCTGGATGACTTACCACTCATTCATTGAAAATACGAGATAATCCTATGTATTTGAAAGATATTTTCATTCGATGTAGGAATTAAAATATTCGTTTTAATCCACACAAGTGTGTATTTTATGAACAATCGAGTTTTGGTATTTTTCATTTCAAATGAAGGTCTTCATGCCGATCCACTCAAGGTCAAGGTCATTGTAAATCTACCTCCTCCTTCCAATCTTCACCAACTCCCGAAAGTTTGCAAGGGAAAGCGAATTTTTTACATAGATTCATTCCTAACTATGCTAAGCTAACTAAAGGTTTTACTCAAATTTTTAAAAAGGGAATTCCATTAATTTGGGATGAGCTTGTTGAAAAAGCTTTTGATGCACTGAAAAATGTGTTGACCCATGCACTGTTACTGCATCAGCTTGATTATCATCGAGATTAATTTTTGTATTTAGCTACATCGGATGCCACCAATGGCATGGTATTAGTTCAGGAAGATGAATATTATACTGAGCATGTGATATACTATTTGAGTAGGAATATCATAAAAATTGAAATCAAATATGCACTTGGATAAATTTTCCTTGGCAGCCATTC
This sequence comes from Pinus albicaulis, assembly GCA_034641835.2. Lineage (NCBI taxonomy): Eukaryota > Viridiplantae > Streptophyta > Pinopsida > Pinales > Pinaceae > Pinus > Pinus albicaulis. Next base: position 1,592,173,905 of record CM076584.1, on the reverse strand, counting down.
AAGTTGTCTAACGTTTTCATCACTACATACTTTTACACAAAACAACTGTGATCTCTGATTGTAACCCTATGATATCCATTCTTACCAAACATTTGCTAGGGGCGAAATACTCTAAATGAATTGTTATCCTGCAAGAGTTCGATTAGAGTTCGAAAAATATAAATCTAAGAAGTCATTGGTATTTGCTGAATTATTATGTGAATTTCCCTATACTGAATCTGAAATCGTGGCAGAGGATCATCTTCTCGATGAATCCATGTTTATTATTAGTACTCTAGATCCTTGTTATGGAGATATCATTATATACCTTCAAACTCAAACTTTTCGGCTTGAGTTGTCACGAACTGATCGTCATAGAATCCAATACCAATCCCAGCAACATACTATTTTTGGTGATACTCTCTATCGTCGTATTGTTGATTTGGTCTTTCAATGTTTTTTAATGCATGAGTAAGCCGAGAAGGCATTAAATGAGTGCCATTCTACAGCACGTGGTGGTTATATGTCAGGTTTTTCCACTGCCCATAAGATATCGCGCGCTGATTATTTATGTTCGTCACTGTTTAAATATTTCATAACTACGGTTAGAAAGTGCCATAATTGCCAAATTTTCAATCACAAGATGCATGCTCCTCCAACTCCTCTTCACCCAATAATAGTTATCTATCCATTTTCTAAATGGGGAATTGATTTTATTACATGTAACCCTCACTCGGTCAGGGGGCATAGGTATAATATTATTCTCGCAGTAGATTGTTTTACAAAATGGGCCGAGGCGATGCCTACATATAAGGACTACGGTGAAACCAAAACTATTTTCATATCAATCATGTTATTGCTAGGTTCAAAGTACCACAATCCATCGTTACAGCCCATGGTAGCCACTTTTTAAATTTTATGATGACCGATCTTTCTGCTCAGTTTGGATTGTGCCATGACAACTCTACACCTTATTATCCCCAAGTGAATGGCCAAGTTGAATCTATAAACAAGGTTTTGACCAATATGATCAAACAGATTGTTGGAATTCATAATTAAAATTGGCATGCCATTATTTTTTCATGCTTGTGGGCATACCATACCTCTACGAAAACATCGATTGGATTTACTCCCTTCTAACTTGTTTATGGTTTGGAGGAAATTTTTCCAATTGAGTGTGAAATTTCGTCATTAACGATAGCCATTGAGTTGTTACCAACTACTTATGCAGAGGAGGAACAATTTTTGTACTTAGCATAACTAGATGAAACTTGCCATAATTTTGCATTAGCTAGCAAGGCTCATAAGAAACATGTTAAGGCTCAGTATGATCGAAACGTGAATCCTCACATTTATTCGGAAGGTGACCTAGTCTTGGTTTACATCCAAGCACATGATAAGCTAGGCGCTGGTAAATTCGATCCTATGTGGCATGGTCCTTACATTGTCAAATGTGTACTAACTAAAGGGGCTTATGAATTAGTTGACTATGATGGTGTTTCTTTAGGAGAGCCCATAAATGGTCTCTACCTTGAAAGATATTATGCATGATTTATCTTGTGGAGATTTTGTGTACATTACTTATAGTTTTATGAGTGTGTGTTGTAGGTTTGCATTTTTTACGATTTCCTACTACTTTTCCTGCTTAACTTGAATTACTCTTGATTTGCAGATATCGACGTTCCCTCAGACTTACATTGGCTTTGCTGATGGCGCTAGTCATAGTACTCAAAATTTATCTTCCACAACTTGGATCATCTATTCACCCACTGATGAGTTAGTTTTCATTCATGGGATATGCCTCAGTTAAACAACAAACAACATAGCATAATATAGTGCAGTCATTGAAATATTATCTGAGGCCACCACATTTGGCATTTGACGTTTGATCGTTAGGTTAGATTCACAACTCATTGTATTACATTTAAATGATGTCTATATAGTTAGGAGTCCATCAATGTTAAGGATGTTTTTACGGGTCCTTCTCTTGGAAAGGAATTTTGATTATATTGAATATCAACACATTTCAAGAAATTTAAACAAATTAGCTTATACATTGTACAATCACATGTTAAATATACATTTGCAACATTTGTAAATAAAAACAATATCCATCCACATATTGAATAATATACACTGAGAATAAAAGTAGTAGTTCTCATCAGGTAATATAGTTTGTAGAAATTGTGTTACAAAAATGTCATCCAAAGACATAATGCTATGTGGACTTTATTATCCGAATATGATGATACAAAAATCAAAATGTAGCCCTAAAAAAATAGTAAATATTCATGATGATGATCATGATATCAAACTATAGTGTGAGCCACTGAGCGTAACAATCGCCTAATCGGGCGTGGAACCCCGACCACGTGCCTCTGGTACCAGAGAGGCAAATATTTAGTCCCAGTCTCTCGGATATCTATCGTCAACATCTCTAGGTTGTGCTTCAGCTCGGTCAAGGCCTCTACTGTATCTGAATGGGGTACTACAACTGCTATAGGTTGGTCCCCTTGCCTGTCAAAGCATCGTAGCTCTGTTGGTCGAGCTGGGCCCACATCTGCATTAGCATTTCAGAAAATTAGCTTTTGATGTTAAAAACAAAAATAAAATTTTGAAAACATTAAGACATCCAAATGATAAATTTTTACCTAGATCACCCCACTATGTTCCAGTTGTGACTGTTATATTTGGGTCACCCCTATAATCCATCCCTGCATATGGGAAGTCCTAAATCATGAAAATATGGCTTCTCAACCACACAAAAAACTGAGGAGTATATCTCACCATCAGGTTTCCATCGACAACATGACAATCCATCAACGAAACCCACCTCACCATACGTGTATATCGAGGTCTTGTCTCATCAACGAGAATCTTATGTGGGATAAGGAGTGAAATCCTCTCGAGGGAAAATGAAATAAGAATGGCACCATAACCGAAATTCTTCAGTTTACCATTCTTTCCTCTAGTTTTTTTTCCTTTCATGTTGAGAACTACTCCTTCATACAAGTTGAAAATTGTGGACTACGAACACTCCATTGCAATCTGCATCCGGGCCTTTGTGGCCACGTGAGGCGTTTCACTTCCACACAGTTTGGTGATTGTGAAAGAGATGGTCCTCAAATAAATTCGCTGGATGGTTTTGATATCTATCCTACCATCCCTGAGCTCAACTCCATTGGCACAGTATCACCTCAAATATGAAGCAGTAGTATCCCCACCAGGTCTCTAGGTAAATAGAGAAATGGCAAGTCCTCTATGGGACAACCCACTCAAAAAGTGCATGTCATCGACATCAAGTGTAAGGCGACGATCCCCTCTGATGAAACACTATTCCTGGACATCCCAATCCCTCACCAAACATGTCATGAGCTCTAGTTGAGCTTTCATTCTTGGAATGACCCATAATTTGTAGAGGCCACAATTTTTTAAAACTTGCAGAGTTGTTGGGTCATCTATGGCTTCTGCATCATGAGTTTCATGCTCTCTCTCTCTCCACTCCAACACGATTTCTCAAAAGTCTTGAAATTGATAATTTAGGAGTGTTAGAACATTGATTGAGATAAATTTGTGACTTTTGGCATGTCTTGTTATTTATTTTTGAAAGCCCTTGGTGCCTTGCACGATTTTTCTTTACAGACAGAGCGCATTTGTGCAATTTATCAGTATAGAAACGATGCAAATCGCGTATTTCAGTGTGTAAAAAATTATTGATGTGCATGGCCTCGATGAAGGAAAACCACACACATTCACGGGCGGAATTTCGAAATTCAACACCCCCCAAATAAAACTAATGGTTAAAAATGAAAATTAATCAGATGAAAAGAAAGATAATGAAGAGATCTATTACCTCGAGAAAATGGTTCACAGATTGTTCCACTGGTTTGCTCGGAATCAACCTCTAAAGCTTCATGGTAAAAACCCTCTTTTCTGTTCTCAAATTGGTTAAAAATCAAATCGTAAAAAATGAATTACTTTTCAACTTTTATAAATTTTTGGGTCAATAAAATATTATTTTTTATGCCTTTAACCTTTTAAAAGTCAAATTTGTGTGTTTTTTACCATAATTCTGAGTGGATATGATAATTTATCGAGTGTAATGTGAAGAATACAGGTTACAATATAAAAATGGACCATTTTGAGTGTGAGTAAACTTGTATCACTTCTTCAGGCTCTTGAAAAATACAAAAAAACAAAACCATGGAGTTCTCTTTTAAGCCCTTTTCAAACTCTCTAAACATGAAAAGATCACCAAGTACTTGACTATTTGAAATCGTAAAAAAAAAAATGAACAATCATCTATTCAGTATAAGTTTACCCCTTTTCTGGACTAAATTAGACTATTTGCGAAAAAGGTATACGTTGACTAAGCATGGTCAATAGAGTTCCCTCTTGCATCATTTTAAACTTTTTCGAGCTTAAAGGATTAAATTTACGAAAAATAACACTATGGAGTTTATTTACATTTTTCTTCTAACTCCCTAAAAATGAAAAACACTGAGCTTCACTTTCTTTGGGCTCGTTAGAATTTATGTTGAAATAACTGATTGAGTTTTCTTTTCGTGTCTTTTCAAACTCTTTAAACATGAAAAATACATCGATTTAACCCTACACTGGACTCATAAAACTAAAACAGTGCAGGACTCGTCAATCATGATGAGATTGAACCACTCCTTCTTAGGGTTCGTTAAAAATACATGAGCTTACATGACAAGCACATGTTATCCTCCTAAAGCTTGACAAAAATAAAGAGGTACTTGTTAGTAATGGTGGGTGGGAATTGGGAAAATTTGTTCATTTTTTCATTCATTTAAAGGCAATATATTTCTCTTGAACACGACACTCCATCACACATATGTTTGGGTTGGGTAATCCATTTGTATTACAGTTAATCAAATCTCATTAAAAGTCTTAAACTGGTTTTGGGTATTATCATTGAGTCAAATGATTCCAAGTCAATTGTCATGTTGCCATGTGTTCAAGAGAATTTCAACCTCAGTTCATGTTCCTTTGAAAATATTAGCCCTCAATCGCACCAGCCATCCCTAAGTCAGTCCTTGCAAAACAATTTTTCAAAGCTTTACATGAAGTTTCATGTCGTAGGCCCTCCTGCGACGGATCATTTCCTATCGAATTAATCTCACTATATAGGAAGTTGATTTAGAAACCATTTTCAATACCTTGAGGCCTACATGCCTTAATGGAAGGTTTCTTGCCTTCGACAATAGATTCTCATCATTGACATTCGATCGAGCGATTCTATGCGTTTTCGACTACCGATCACCTAATCACACTTCATATATTGTACTGAGAGTACCTTGAGAGCCATTGTCATTATTGGTGGTTTCTCTCACACTTATTAACGGTTCACATCATTGATTGGTAATAAAGTGGTATCTGCCATGTTCGACTTCAATACATTTTTTCACATGGTCATATTTGTAATACAGATCGAGAGATGGAGATCAAGACCTTGGATCTAGTTTCATCCATCTAGGTTGTGAGGATTTATGTATTCATGACTATGTATACAGATTCATGACAGATGGATGTGTCTATATTGTGTCTAATACTGATATGATTCTAGGCTATTTATGAACTTGTTCATTGAGTTAGCTTTACTATGAGTATGGGAATGCCTACCTCAATGATGATTATATATATTGCATTGTAATCCTTGAATGTTTGTTGTAGGTTTCCGACCATTTTATCTGATCCAATATTTGGCATGATAAAGTGCTTCAATCTTTTAATGAATTTCCAGACTCTGCACTTTATGTGGAAATCTATTACACATCATTTTTTCACCATGACACTTGACAGTTAAAATGGATCTCTCGTCATCCATACACATGTTTTAATGCACTCCCTTGTAAGTCAAACATCTAAAACCCTTGGATAAATTATGAAGTTTGGGTAACATGGCCATTTAACCTATTTAGTATGACTTGCGTGCTTTTCCTAGTTAGTTTCTGTGCATGCACAATTTATTCCATTGAAACATGTGCATAACTGGGCTATGTCTTCCATTGTAGACCACACACATGACTCAATGAAAAGTAAAAATAAAAAGTAATTTCTATAATCCTTGTTGGGTGAATATATCCCAACAAGAAGCTTCTTGGTCATATCTATTTGAGCCATACCCCTTAGAACATGGAGCTAATTCCCATTGATCAAGGAACCCTAATCCGAATATTAATGGATCTCATCCCTCTTTTGTGGATCTGAAATCTCCTCTATTTTTCCTATAAATTGAGTAGAGGCTATAGGGTTATGGGAGCTCACAAAATATATTCTTATGCTGGTTAATTTAGATTGGGAAGCTTATCATCCAAGGAGAGGATTTGAGGAATTTGGGAGGAACCTCATGACATCAAGGCATGGTTGTAAGGCTCTTTTTTTAATCTCTGAATTAATACAAATGAATCATTTTTCTCATTGTATTGTCTTACTGAAATTATGAATGATTTATGTTCCTTTATGTATTCATTAAGATGATTTCAATTTCTAATATTTTTTATCGTTATATTAAGCTTGTTTTGAATCATTATATTGCATATGCCTTTGATCTCTTTTATGTCTGTGATTGCAGATCTTATCAAAGCATTAAGTAGTTGCATTGGGATAGATCGGGGATATCCATCAAGTATTTCTCAAATAGGTAAGGTCACTACTCTCCTTCTCTTGTTTTGATGATTTAAACGAAGTTATCTTAGGGACAGAACTATTCAATTGTCTGATTGTTTCTAGTTCTCCTTTAGGAATCTAGGGAGATCACTCTTGTCCACAAGAGGGATTTGTTTGTTGAACACATATAATATACAAGGTTCCAACCCAAAATGGGAAAAGGAAACATGGGTACCAACATGCAATGGGATACTAAACCAAGGAAACTTGTGAAGGGTGAGTACTACCACCTAAAAAAATCTTATGCAACACGAAGAGGCAATGTTCTTGTTGATGTAAAGGTGAATCCTAAAATCATATTTAGGGGGAACCAAAAAAGAAAATCAACATAGGAATAGGTGATATGATTTTAGGGGGAACCAAACATGTAAAATACAACATAGGCCGCAAAGTTGATATGATGTCTAAATCCAATTTTTAAGAAGTCTCTGTAAAAGGAATGGTAATGGACCCTAGTTGAAATGGATCCTAAATGAAACCTCTATACTCATGAAATAAATACCATGGTGTGAAATTTCTCATGAAAAATTATGAAATATTGTAAAAAATGAGGTTTGTGAGCTCTCATACTAATGACATGAAGATGATGGGAAAATATCTCTAAGTACCTATACACTAGATATAGAGCCCATGTCATGGAAAATCCAGAAGAAAATGAATATAATGGTGGAAGCATGAAAAATAGAGTTCTTGAACTCATATTATGGAAAAAATAAATTTAGTTCTAACCCTATAAATAAGGTTGGGAACATATAAGAGGATAATTTGTTATGAAGGATTTCGATTGTCCACTGGAGAGTATGGATTTAATATTTGATGGGAAAAAATATTTCTATGACATGGAAGAGATGAAAGGGTGTGAAATTTTTTGCAGTTTTGATGAATGTCTTATAGACCCAAGGAAACTATATGGCATAGCTTGGGAAACATCTTCAATTCCCATGTATTCATTCTCCAAAGAAAAATTATAAACACAAGTGTTTTTCATGAGTAAAAGGAGTCCAATGAATGTAAAATTACACTACATAAGTCTATTCCAAGGTTGAGCCATTTTTATTCATGATCACTCATTGGTATTGATGTTGCTAATTTATTCCTTCACTAAGTGGAAAATTTTCTTCTAGCTACCATGAAAATCAAAGAGAAATCCTTAAAGGACATGAACCTCATGAAGAGAAATCTTGGACATCATCTTCATCACTCATTCTAAGTGATAGTCTATCATTTTATCAGAAGTACAAAGTTTTTGTTTCCCATTCACAAAATCAAGATAGCTACTCCAATGGTTTTATATCTTCTCGTAAGGTTTATTTCTAACCATTGATATAGTGAAGAACTTACAAAGTTATTTTCTCATTTGTTATTGCATCCAATATAATCAAGGAGACTATAGATGTGGATTCACCCTCTATTGCATCACACTCACAAATCAATGCATGAATAAGCTATAATAGGAGGTTTCTTTCATTTATTCTTCGTAATTTTGGTCATTGACACATTGAGGGAACAAAATAACTAAAATTTGTTCGACTATACATGCACCCTTATTTTTTGTCTTCACCAACAACTTTAACCCATTCATTGAGTTTGTTTATGCAATTGTGCATTAAAAAAACCCACAATAGATACATGGCTTGATAAATTCGAGGATGAAATATGAAGCTCGTGATTGAGCATATCCATAGACTACATTAACTTTGTATTCCTTCCTAAACACCAAATTTATGTTTAGCCGATGGTAATCATTAAAATCAATATACCCCACTATTCATGATGAATTAACATTTTATGTTGGATCTTATAGATCTTAGGAAGAAGACAAGTCAAAAGGATACATGTCTACCATTGATAAATGATTTTAATAAAATATGGGAAGTTGCATATGTGTAAAATATGTTAAGGTGCATTTTGGTAGAGTTCTTTTTCATCATAAGATATTGGAGATCAAGATTTTTCTTTTTTAAGCATCTTGATTGAATAGTTTATATCCATTAATTTTGATGTGTTTTTGGTGCCACTTTTCTTGTTAACTTGGAATTAATGTGTTTTGTATACATTAACATTGTAGTTCTTGTAAGAAAAAGTAAGCATGGATATAAATGTTGTGGACCGTAAAATATATAGTCCCCTCTAGGCCTCTCTAAGGGTACAAGATACACATTCCCAACCCCCAATGTCACTTTAACGAGGTAAGGTATCCAAATTTCTCTTCTTTTAACCATATCAACCTCCTTACTAAGGCTACCATAGTATTCTACTCTTTAAGAGCTTTTTGACAATATGAATTTAATATAATTCCAATATTTAGACACAAAGTTATGAACCTTAGAAAATCTACCCTTTCATGCCACATCATCAAAACATACAACTAAGATGTGGAAATCCTATGCCCACATGTCACCACCACACAATGCCATGTTTACAAGACAGACACTAAATGACCAGGTCACATCCAAATCTTGTTTTTTCATTAAACATTCTCTCATTGGCTATTTCCAAAAATCTTAGATTCTTGAATGTCTAAATATTTGGCATTCAAATCATAGCGAGGCACTTTGGTTAATATGTTTGAAATTCGAATATCCAAATTCCTATATATATGGAACATCCTCTCTTCAGAATTTCGTTAAAGTCCATTTATTTGGAAGGTTGGATCAATGTTATTTTCCCTAAAGTCCATTTATTTGGAAGGTTGGATCCATGTCACCTTCCATGGAAACCGCCACCTCATACATTCACGTTATATTTTCACACTTCTCATGCCAAGTCATCATTCAATGTTGGCATGTCAAACCATCAATCCACATCAACATGTCATGCTAGACACGTTACTTCCTACGCAAACTAGGGTTCATCTTACATGGGATCCGCATATTCACCACATGTTGTTGTTCACCTGTCATATGTATATGGGTTTATATTTTTTGGTTCAAACCTTCATTTATTGGTGATTCCAAATATTGGATAGGCTTATGGATCTCCACCACTAGGGTTACTTGCATCTAAGGTTACTCAAATACAGGGTTCTGCCTATTTGGGTCATCCAACATCTGGTTATTTGTTGAGCTCCACTTAATTAAACCCTGATTTCCCAAATATACAAATATCTAAATATCCAACATCCAAGGTAGTATCCATTTTACGACTAGGACATGAAATCAAATTCTGAATGTTGATATATATGTATATGTATATGTATATGTATATGTATATGTATATATATATATATATATATGTATATGTATATGTATATGTATATGTATATGTATATGTATATGTATATGTATATGTATATGTATATGTATATGTATATGTATATGTATATGTATATGTATATGTATATGTATATGTATATGTATATGTATATGTATATATATATATATATATATATATATATATATTATATTTTTTGGTTCAAACCTTCATTTATTGGTGATTCCAAATATTGGATAGGCTTATGGATCTCCACCACTAGGGTTACTTGCATCTAAGGTTACTCAAATACAGGGTTCTGCCTATTTGGGTCATCCAACATCTGGTTATTTGTTGAGCTCCACTTAATTAAACCCTGATTTCCCAAATATACAAATATCTAAATATCCAACATCCAAGGTAGTATCCATTTTACGACTAGGACATGAAATCAAATTCTGAATGTTGATATATATGTATATGTATATGTATATGTATATGTATATGTATATATATATATATATATATATATATATATATATATATATATATATATATATATATATATATATATATATATATATATATATATATATATATATATATATATATATATATATATATATATATATATATATATATATATATATATATATATATATATATATATATATATTCGACATTTGATGTACCATTTACTTGGTAGTGTGCACAAAAAAAGTATGGATTCCTAGATATTCATATATCCAACATTTGACATAACTCTTTCTCTAATCACTAGATTCTACCTCTGGTCCTAACCAACCCATATGACCAAGGTTTTGGGCCAAACTTGTTGGCCTAATAAATAGAGTTATAGGCTTTTGAATTAAAATTTAACCCTTTCTCCATTAATTTAATCCAATTCCAATGGGAATATACTATGCTCATATCCTTTTTATGGATAATGGGGTCCTCATAAACTTGCTAGGGCATCCAAAATTCCATTATATCTAGGTTATAACCAAACTTATTCCTAAGGAACCAAAATAAAACCTTATGTCTGAATCCCAAGAATTTACCAAACTTTGTGAAATATCTCTCTCAATTCAATTCTAATGACCCAAGTCTTTCAAGCCTACTCCGAGATTAATAACAGAGAAAAAATTGAAGGTGTGTTTCCTTAAATATCTTCAAACCCCCCCCCCCCCCCCCCGGGTTTACTCCAACTAATTACAAATCCCATTCATTTCTCTTAATAACTTGATAGCTAAAGGGAGCTCTTGAGCTTTCCCCTAATTCACATTGGGTCATTATTTATTATTAGTGTCATCAATGGGACTTCCTCCATATCCTTCTTAGATAAATTACTATTGAAAAAAGTACCAAGGAGATGTTTCCTAGTGATTTTTTCCTAAGCCTAGGAAAACATGTGAACGCACATTTTTAGTGTGAATTTATGAGATCATTAAGCCATGTGAACTTTTAGTCACTTCATGAGCTCTAAAGGTACATTGTACTTTTATAATATAAAAGTGAATTTATATTCTTAAATTAACTTTATGAGGCAAAAGTACATGGTATAAGTTATTAAATTGACTGGAAGGGGTAATTAATGAAGGGGGAGACATTATGGGGGTTCAATGTGAAATTAGATCTCCACCCTTGATCAAGAGAATCTAAGATCTAATCTCAACACTTGATCTTAGGGATAGGTATTCTCATCTTTGGGTAGACTAAAAAAGGGGAAACAAGCAAATGGGAGCTGGCATTATTCTTCATGTGTAGATTTGGAGAAGAGGAGAGGAGGAGAGGAGAAGTTGAAGGAGAAGGCTAAGATAGCATGTGTTTGCAGCAAGGAGAGACCATACAACATCCCAAATTTATGGGCTGAAAGTGTGGCACACAAATATAGAAGTTATAAGGGGTACAACAATTTGATCCAATGCATTTTTTGAGGTAGGATCAACATGAATTTCGAGGGAGACAGGCCACATTTATTGTTGGTTTGACTATAAGAATTTCGATGAGGAAATTGTCAGACTAAGGCACAAATTTCAAGGGAAAAAAGTATGACTATTGGAACCAATTTCAAGCACCAGAAGTGTTGAACCGTGGCATGTAATTTGAGGCAGTGAAACAAATTTCAAGGGCATAGGTGTTGGACTGTGGCATTAATTTCTAAACATTAGCATGCTTTTCAAGGAGTTGAAAAAATTTCTAAGAGGGAGATAAGTACCCTTATTGTGTGATTAATGCAAATTTCTTTGAGAAAATAAAATAAAAAATCCTTGTCCTACTAGTTTTACCTTCGGGGTTTTTCCAGTGTCTAATTGACCAAATATCAGTGTCTAAACTTGGTTCATGCTTGTGAAATTTTTCAGCTGATTTGTGAAAAAGTAGTGGTAGCTTCTAGTGTTTTAATTACATTTATATTCAAGTTCAAATATAAATAATGAACAATGGGGGTTGGGAATTAAACTTTATGTGAAAAGAAAATCGAAACCGGGTGAGGCTACAAGACACAAATTTTTTGCATGGTATTAGAGCACCAAGTGAACCTACAGATAATAAATTGTGACCAATAAGAAAAAAACAACCTATATACCCAGACATTTGTGGTTGATAGGGAGAGTGTTTGCTCATTTTAATTCAGAATTAGATTTAGTTGAGAGGTTCACATGAATATTGATTTGAGGGTGGAGGATAGGTTGTGCGGGGCTACAAATTTTGGCCCATGGAAGGAGAGGATAGTTTTGCAGCTTGAGGAGTTTGAATTGTGGGATATTGTTGAGAGTGCAGTACAAACACCTATTGATCTTGTTCAGTTTCTGGAATTCAACAAACACAATGTAAATTCTAAGACGATCATTATTGTTGCAATTAAATACCATCTTATACCTCATGTATCAGGGAAGAAGTTTTCCTATGAGATGTGGGATTCCCTAATAAAACATTACCAAAGAAAGATTGAGAATAGGAAGATGGTGTTATGTGAGAATCTAAGAAACACCAAGATGACCAAGGCTGACATAGTGACCTCATACCTTACCAATATCACACAGGTGAGTTGATTTGGTTGCAGTGGGAGAGGCTATCCTTGGTGACCAGTTGGTCACGAAAACATTGAGTGGTTTTCCCATCAAGTGGGATGGATTTATTGATGGAATTTTGGCTAGAGAGAATATTATAGATTGGAGGAGGATGTGTATGATTTAATCTAGTATGAGACTAAGAGGAGTGCTAAGAGTGGAAACCAACATGGTGGTGTTGATGAGTAGGAATGTTTCCCTCACAATTAAGGGAAAGAAGAAACCCAAGAAGGGATCTGCTAGTTGGACCAAGCAAAATAAGGGGAAACAAAGAGTAAAAAATAAGGATATGAAAAAAGTGAGATGATTTTCTTGTCATAAAATGGGTCACTGTGCCTTTCAATGTCCTAATAATAAGGGGAAGAAGAATGGTGTTGAAACATCAATTGAAGTGGATGATTTTTCCACTATTGTTACATCTCCTAGTGTCTGGTATGTGGATTTGGAGCTTCTCACCATATGACAAGAGTCAGAGAGCACCTTATAGGTCTTACAAAGACTGGTATATATTTGGAGGTAGTGATTGGATATGATTCCACTGTCAGAGCAACAAGTGTATGGATTGTATCCTTTCAGAGGGAGTCACATCATCCCTTGAAAGTGACATAGGTCCTATATGTTCTAGGGTTGAAGAAGAATCTGAATCCAATTTCTAGTATTAAGGACAGGGGATATGCGGTGGTGTTACAAGATAGATAAGAACTTATGTATCCTAGTGGATCTAATATCACTTATGTTAGAGTGATTGGATTCTTCCATGGAAGACTCTACAAATTCATGTTTCAGCCTACTAGAGCCTTAGTGTCGATGACCAACATCAATGATTTGTGCGAGTTATGGCACAGGAGGACGACCCACTTGCACCATCGAGCATTCAAGGTATTGAGGGAGATCGTTACATGTTTACCAAATTTCAGTACTAGGCATCATGATGTGTCCATGGGGCGTGCTTTGGGAAAGTACACCAAGGCTCGTTTCCTAAGTAGTGACAACAGGGTAGCTAATATTCTTGATTTGATTCACTATGATGTATGTGGTCCTATGTATTATGTATCCTTGAGTTAATTTTATCATTATTTCATTTTCATTGATTACTACTCCGAGAAGACATGTATTTTATTCATGAAGACCAACGATCGGGTATTCATGTATTTTCTTGTGGAGAACCAAACATGGAAGAAAATCAAGGTCTTGAGGATAGATATTGGGGGGAGTATACCTCAAATGAGATGATGGAAGTTTATGTGATATTTTACAATAAGAGAGAGTTCACAGTGCCATATAGGCCCAAGTAGAAAGGAGCGGCAGATAGGAAGAATAGGGCCAAATTAGGGGTAGCAAGAGACATGTTACATGATCATAGGGTACCTTTATTTTTATGGGCCGAGTCTTGTAACACTACAGTATATTTGCAAAAACAGACTCCACAAATAATGTTGGGGAGTAAGACTCCTGAGGAGGATTTCTCTGGGAATAATCATGATATTGGAAACTTTCGTATTTTTTGGTGGCTTACTTATTCACATTTCCCATAGGAGAAGAGGAAAAATATGGAACTCACCGCAAAGAAGGGAATATTTTTGGGTTACATCGAGACCTCCAAGACCTATCACATATATATTCTTTCCAAAAGGAAAGTTTTCCTGAGGAAAAATGTGATGTTTAAGGAGGAGAGGGCGTTAAGGAGGTCACGAGAGGATGATCATGTAGGGAAGCAAGCTCCTCAACAAGGGAGTACATCAAAATTTTCTCTATCTTAAGGTTTATAGGGGTTTCAAAAATATTAAGAGGGGGGTGAATCAATATTTCTTATGAATCAATAACTTATTAAAATTTCCATAGCATTAACAACACATAAATCATCAACACATCAAAATAAAAATGCACAAGAATTTTTTAGGTGGAAACCCTTATAGGAGAAAAAACACCAAACACTTTTCTAAAAGTTTTGTGAGTACATAAAATGCTTCAACTCTAAATGAAAAGGGAATCCCCAACTCCCTAGTACTCTAGAAAAGTGTTCAGTTTTCCAGCTACAACTGGAAGGATTCTCCAACGCCCTGGTTTTATGAGTTGTTGCTGAAAGGATGCTCCAACACCCTTGCAAGCTCAAACTATCCATAGCACCACCCTGCCACCCTGAAGTGTTTTCATGCTACAATTTGAAGGTGATTTCAAACACTTTCCTAGCACCACCTTACCACCCTGAAATGATAATGAATTTGACAACTATTGTGGGATCCCACACCAAGGAAAATGACCCACTTATAGTGAATAGACTTCTGAAAACTATTGTGGGATCTTTTACAAATGATAATGAACCAATTAAAATGAATAGACTTCTACAATGATATACCAATGAAACCATTACAATCAGACTTCTTAAATAATGACAACTTGAAGAAAATATTTACAACTATAAAACCATTTCTTTAGATGATGAAACCCGACTACAATTTTCCTCAAATGCACAATAATACTAATAAATTTCTGGCCTGCTGCAAGATGAAAATACTGCTACAATTATATGTTAGTGGGGCACACCTTGAATAATGAAAAAACCCTTACTGTTGAATGATGATGAGACAATTGCTGCAAAAACACAAATGTTGTTGGATGATCAGATGTTGATGTCTATTCCTGCATGTGTCGATGCCTTATAATACTAGTGCTATAGTCTTAAAAACTCAAGTTAATGAATCTTCTTATATAACCCTAACTAGAAAACCAAGCTACAAACAAATTTCTTATTCTGATCTTCCTTAATGATTGCAAAAAGGAAACACAATATAAGAATTCAATATTGTATCTTACTTGCCACTGTATGTTGTAGAGACCCTTGTTCACTTATGGCATCAATGATTAGTGCACATGATTACTTGTATGGTTTATCACCGGGACAAGGAGGAATCCATGTGTTGTTAGATGCTATAAAGAGCACTTAATTAACCATCCTTCCCAAATCAAGAGACATACCATTGTACTTGGATGTACACCATAGGTCAATACTATTCAATGTTGCCATTGTAATGAATATAGGTTCGGCCTGCTTGTATTACAATGATATTCAAACTATGTCAACTTAATCAGGGCCGCATGCACATGCATAAATGTGTATAATTTTATTTCCAACCTTCAATGAGATCAAGGAATTCAAGACAACAAACAAGAAGCATGCCACTGAGCTAGACCAAAAAACTTCAGAAGTGATACAATAGATGTAAATTTGAAGTGTACCAATCTCAATACAATGCCTCATAACTGCCCTAATTAGCGAGCCAAAAATTCCTTGATTTGTTTCAAAATAAGATAGAAACTCTCCAGAAGTAAGTATGCATGAGATATCATTAGGGCTCTTTCCTAAATCACTTCAGATTTTAATCAACCTTGGAGTAACACCATTCCTTCGTTGGTTTTGAGGATCCACATAAACAGTTTATCAAACCCTTTATGCACATAAATAATTCCCTAGAGAGGGTCGAAACTCAGAGATAAATTCTTAGAAGTCTACCGCAGAGGTTAGAAAATAACCCCACAAGTTTTGTTGCAATTTTGGTCATTTTTCTTGCTTCATAATTTCCCTTAACAAATATGCACCTCAGATTAGGCCATAACATGCTCAGATATTTGTCCTTAACGAGGATCGAAGGCTACAAGAAGATTTCTCAGGACTTTAGTTGGGTTTGACAATTCATATCTTGCAATAAAACCTCAACGAATCCCCAAAAAAACATAAACAATGATCCCACAAATCCTTGTTTATATTTCACAATAGCTTTAGGCATATTGTTGGATTAATTTTTTCTCCACAGGGCTAAAAATATTTCATTTCTCAATCACATCAAATGATATCAACATTTTTTAGCAATGGTGTTAAGGATAAAATATCATGGCTCTGAAAAATCTTAAAATTTCAACAATTTTTAGGCATGACATTAAGTTAAAATATCACGTCTTTGAAAATCCTTAAAACTCCAACAGTTTTTAGCCATGGTGTTAAAGATAAAATACTTACAACTGTTTTAAACCATAACATTAAAGATAAAATGTCATGACTCAGAAAAACCTTAAAATTTTGACAAGTTTTCAACCATGGAATCAAAACCAAATATTGTGACTACAAAGACCTCAAGTTTTCAACATATTTCAACCATGGCATTATGAAAAAAAATTATGACTAAAAAAACTTTAAAAATTAACACCTGAATCAAAGAGACATTATACCAAGAGTAATTTCTTTTCTAAACGCTAAAAGTAAAACGACTTTAAAATCTTAGCTTAAGACAACTTGACACATTGCAACAAAAATTTTAAAATCAACCATCAAATTGACATGTATTGTAGGTGAATTCGACCCATTGTAATGAAAACTTAGATATTGACGATGAATTTGATACATTTTGGGGGAAAATTCAATCAATTATAACGAAAACTTTAAAATCAATGTTATACAATATTTTGTCACACCCCTAGTCTCATATCCTGAAGTGTCACACTTTGTGTCGTCAATGTTTCAAGTGTCGCAAAGTGATGAAAGTTGTCACAAATAATGTGTTCACCATGAAACATGTATAGAGCATCCTCGAAGAAAAGGAAGAAAATTTTCCTTGAAAAGTTTATGAAGAGCTTGTCAAAAACCTTGCTTTGAAATCCCAACGCGTTTCCCATAACTGATGTCTTGTGCTAGTAACCTTTGGCATTACACACATATAATGCTCTCAAAATGAATTTTATCAAGAAAATCTGTGTTGGTCCTCTTCACACAATTTTTCCCAAAATGGAGGAGAGGCTTCTCTTACTAGAAGGCTCGAGAAGGACGACGTGGTTTTAGGTAGTTGAAGATTGGAATGAGACCTCCCATTCCTTTTCCTAGGTCCTCCTTCCATGGAATACCCTATTTTCATATACCCTCAACTCCCTCTCCTTCCCTATAAATCAATTTCCCACTATCCACTAATGGTTGGTGAGGTTGGCTTGTAGCTTGGTTGTTAATTTCCATCCTAGTACTGAATTGTGCCCAAATGTTGCCCATTTGCAAAGGAGAAAAGGTGTTTGAAGGCTAAGGCTTGGACTTGGAATCTCACTTGAAGGAGGCTTCCAACATCAAGGCTTCATTGGTTGTAATGCTCCATTTTAAGTCTATTAATAATATAATATATGTTTTCTTTCCATAAATGTGTTAATTATTATCCATTTATTATAATGGTCCTTGATTTGTTACATAATTTGCATTAGAAAATCTTATTCTTTGCATATTTTTGTTGTCTCCTTTTGATATTTCTTGCAGGGAAATCCTCTACACCAGCGAAGAGGAGATTGTGAGCTTGGAAGCCAAAGAGTCAAGGTCAACATCAAGGGTATTAGCATAAGAGAGAGTTAGGAGATCTATCCTCCTTTCCATTTCCTAGTATGAATTAGGAAATATTGCATGTAGTTGTCTTATGTAGTTGCTAGATCCTCCCATAGGACTAGAGGGATCGTTTATGTTCGCAGAAAGGATTTCCTCAACAACAAAATGGTGACTCCACTAGGGAGTACATAACCCTTCAAACCTTCTTTTTTTTTGGTCTCTATTGTTAAGTTTGGCCAACCTCCTAGTGATTCGTAACTTACATTGATTGGATCTGCATTCTGAGTGGTGTGTTGTTTAGAGTATCAAGTATGGATCTCTCTTCAATTTTGATTATCTTTTCCTAATTTTTACTTGCCCATCACATTTTCTCTGAGAAACAGGGTGTTGTCAGCTCGGATTTGGCTAAGTGCAGTCGCACTTAAGTCCCTGTCTTCCATTGTTTGCCACACTGGTCCAGTTTCTCTCGTCCAACACATTTTTCTCTGAAAAAAAGCGTTGTCAACGCGGATTTTTCTAATTACAGTCGCAATGAAGACCCTGTCTTCCACTTTCTGCATGTGCTGGTCCAAAATATTAAGAATTTTGAGGGTTTTTGTCAGAAGACCTAGAATGTATTGATATCTAAATTGTTTCTCCTACTCTATTTGCATAAAAAAATTGCATTTTCATCTAGGTTTTTGTGTGTGAAAATTGAAATTCCCTAGTGTGAAATTGCATGTTTTTGCTTTCATTTTTGTTGAATTGTGTATGAGTGTTAACCTCCTTTGAGTGACATATCTTTTGATTTTTGGAATTTTCACCCAATTTCAGTTTGAGTCCTTTGTACATGAAATTTCATATTACATTTGATTTCATTGGAATCCTCTTATGTTTGATTCGAAGGATTCTCTTGCATAGATTGCATTTTCATAGTTATAATTCTCATTTTAACAACATGAAAGGAAATTGTGCATAGATTACATTTGCATAGTTTTTAGAGGAATCGTGCATAGATTACATTGCATGGTTTGACATCTTTTAATGCTTTTAATTGAATTGGAATAGTGAAATTGAAAGATCTAGTTAAGAATATTTTTTTTGCTACATATTTTATTGTTGCATAATTGTTTGCACCTCTTCCCTACACTAGATAACTTTTATTGAAACTGAAAAGAGTTATTATTTTCATGGTAGTTGCATCATAGGTGTATTTAGGTGACATCGAGTTTTGAGCCTTGAAACTGAAAAATGATTCAAGATCAACTTTAAAAATTATCTCAATTAACCTAAGGAGCATTTGGAATATTAACGCAAACATCTAGAGGTCTAGGATAGAGACGTGTTCTGATGTCATTAAACATAGTAGTTGTCATTTTTTTCCAGCATTGCATCCCAGGAGTGATATCATGTTCCACGTATATAAGTGTATATGATCATTTTTCATGTACCTTAGGGTATATTGGATGACACTCCATGTATGAAAAGTATATGGGAATGCTCTCATCGAATGGTTATGCATTAGACAACATTACTATGGACTGCACTCCCATGTACCATCGAGTATATTTTGAGAGTCCCCTATAGGTTTCTATCCATCCATAGGTAACCAAGTCTGTCACCTTGTATACCATGATACACCAAAGACAACATTCGGGAAGATTGGATGTCGTACGTTAAGTGCTTGGTTCACCAAGGTGTGTATTGCAGACTGCAGTTCATGGTTGCTTGGTAAACCCTTATGCCTAGATTCCACTATTTGATTTATTTTTGTTGTTAATTTCTGAAATTAATTAATTGACTGCAAAATAACATCCTCTTCATGGAACACCTCCTTAGTAGATATTAGGTTTATATTAATGTCAAATTTTCCCAATTCTACCAATCAAGGAAACCCCTCTGATGGGAATCCTAGTACTTTTCCTCCTTTTGGAAATATTCGTGCTCCTTATATGGAAACTTTATCCCTTCCCGGATTTACCATTGGTTTTCCAGTTTGGTTATTTTCGATCCCTATGGTTTCGAATGTCCAAATTGCTTCTCAACCAAGTTCTCCTCCACCTAAACAACATCAACCTTATGTTGATCCTAAATTTGACCCTTTACCTTCTTCACCTTTTATTTCTTTCTCCCATTATTCCTCTTCGCTTGGTAAAAGTCTTGATTCTAGTAATGAGGAAGCTAATAAGAATAAGAAAAGGTTGAAGAAGAAGAAGAAAAATAAGCAAATGGAAAACCAAGAAATCATTGATAAAAATACAACTAATGTGGACAAACCTTCCAATCAACCCCGCAAAGTGAATTTCCCTTGCAGGTTATGTAAGGTTGTCCAACTTCCTAGAGATTGCCCTCGTATTCCCAAGGTATTAGAAGTGTGGTTCGTAGGCTCAAATTAACCTGTGTCATCGGCCTCTGGAGATCATGTTGGTGATAAGCCCTTGACTAGCGATAGTAAGGTCCATGGGAAAGAGGGTAAAGTCAAATTTCCATGTATTTTATGTGAAGGGAATCATACTATTCACCTTTTTCCTTATATGGATGAAGCCTCAGAAGTGTTGGAAAACTTACAACTTCTCGGCCTCATTTTCCAACTAGTTATCAAAAATTTTCCCTGATCCTCCACTAGTTGATGAAGTGATTGAATAGGATTCATCTCTATTCAATCCCACTCTCTCTGAAAGTGAATCCCATGAGCCCGTTCCCAACCAACCATTGGCTGAGAAGATGGTTGACTCGATTCCACCTTTAGTTGATCATACCTTTTCAGTAGAGAGTGAACTTCATACCACTCATGTTCTTATTTTTTCTTCAGATTCAAATGAACTAGAGGTAAATCCTCCCATTACCAAGGTACAGAGGGGGTGATCCTCCTGTTCATATAACATAAGGGTTCAGTTCTCCCATTCCCACAGAACCCCCTCCAAGTAGTATAGTCGCTTCTTTTGATTGGAGTCGACTGGCAGGATATCGTATTCCTTCTTACATGCCCTTTCATATCATAGTACAAGCTTATAATGTGGTCGTACCTAGCACAGTCATACATGAAGGTGTATCTGTTAGTATTTTTTCCTCAACTACTTAGCAAGCTTTAGGTTCTCCGTAGCTTGTGCCCGTTACCCAAAATTTGTTGGATTTTAATAGAGGAACAAGTCAACCGTTACAAATCCTTCCTAAGATTCCTATTACTTTGGGAGGAAAAATCGCCTATATCAATGTAATGGTTGTCCAAGGCCCTTTGGATTTTAATTTACTCCTTGGGCGTGATTATGTTTATGTCATGGGAGCTCTTGTCTATTCTCTCTTCCATGTGAAGTGTTTTCCACATGAAGGAAGAATTGTGACCATTGATCAACGTTAATTCATTGGTCCTAATTTGACACCCAATCAACCAACATCCCTAAATGGTCCTTATATGCAAGTGGTATCTTCCCCACCACAGGATAATTATGTGGCAACTCGTTCCATGCTCGTGTCTATTGACGGTCTAGTCAATGATATAGTGCATCATGTATTGGGGGCATTAGGTCCTGATATTTCCATTAGATCCCTTGATAAGTATCCATTCCAGAGTATTGTTCTCCCATCAGATGATAGCCTCTTGGAAGCCATGACCTTTTATGGTACATGAACAAGGTATTCAGATCATAGTTCTTTGTCTTGTGTCAAGCTCGTTAAAAAATGAAACAAGTTCTCTGGAGCAAAGTTCCTTGTCTTGTGTCAAGCTCCTTAAAAATGAAAAAAGGTCCTAGAGCATAGTTCATTTTGTTGTGTCAAGCTCATTAAAAAATGAAACAAGGTGTTGGAGAAAAGTTCTTTTTCTTATGTCAATCTCGTTAAAAAATGAAACAAGGTGTTGGAGAAAAGTTATTTTTCTTGTGTCAAGCTCGTTAAAAAATGAAGCAAGGTGTCAGAGAAGAGTTCATTTTCTTGTGTCAAGCTCGTTAAAAAATGAAACAAGGTGTCACGAGGATAGTTATTTTACTGTGTTAACCTCATTAAAAAATGAAACAAGTACTTATGAGGACAGTTCTTTTATTGTGTCAACCTCGTTACAAAATGAAACATGTCCTCATGAGAATAGTTCTTTTACTATGTCAACCTCGTCAAAAAATTAAATAGGTCCCTATGAGCATAGTTCTTTTATTGTGTCAAGATCATTAAAAATTTTAAAAAATCCTCTTTCAATTAGAATATTTGATTAGATATCATAAATTCCCAGTCGAGTCTTTCACTTGATCTCGTAAATGAACCTTCATTCCATCCACCTGTTAGTAACCAATAGTATACTTAGGTGAGTGAAATAAAGCTTGGTGGGAATGTACCTCGAATTGATTCATTATGATGGGGGCATGCAAACATTTCCAAGCATATTTTATCTCTGTTTCAATATTGAAATGAAACCACTCTCAAGCATAGTTTGTCTCCGTTTCAAACTTGTGTAAAAATGAAACCACTCTCGAGCATAATTTTTTCCCATGTTTCAAGATTCTTTAAAAATGAAACTGTTGGGGTTCCCATGTTTTGGCGGATTTGGCAATACCAAAAGATGAGACAACATCAAACCACTTTGGGGCCCTAGGATCTAGCCCTCCTAGGTCCAGAGAGGGATCTCTCTATGATTATCAAAGGATATATGTCTTTGAAGTTCTCAATTGTGATTTTAGACTAGTTATAGGCTCAAGGTTGTTTGTTTGATTGTTTGAGTTTGGTCGTTGAGAATCAGGAAGGAAGGTTTCACCATAAGACAAGGATGGGTAAAGAAGGAAGATAGGCAAGGACAGATAACTCAGGGAACATCAAGGCCATTGGGCAATGGAGTCAAGAAAGGATTTACTTATGTTCAATGTGTAAGCTTCAGTTGGGCTAGTCATCTAGAGCATTTGGATCTCAAAGACTGATTGGTGGGATGGAACATTAAGGAATGAGAATGAAGGATGGAGCACCATCTGATTCCGTCTATAGATCAGACCAGAGGTCATTTAACTCCAGGCCTTCTTGGACAAAACCATAGGCAACACAAGGGATCTTGAAAAGGTTAATATGGAAGGGATAGGTTATGAAGAGGCAGAGACAGGCTTCTAAACCTCCCAATGTTCCTAACCTCTTTTAATTAAATCTTAACAAAAACATCTGAACATTGATCCTATTAACTTGCACATCAGAGAGCAGGCAATAATCATCCACTACACTGGTTTAGTCAACTAAAAATAATATTCAGATACACATGTGAGCAGAAAACATTAAAGACTGAGAGAGCTGGGACATAAGGTACCTAACAAGGGTAAATCTTATGTCATGCGTTCAGATGACAGTCAGAAGAATCATGAAATGAAATGGAAATAAACACGGAGATAAGAAAAACATCACCAACTGCTGTAGATCAGGATCCAATGAAAACTGCTTATCATGTTAAACATAACACCAATCAGGTACATCACTGCCCAAAGCTTTTACATTCAGCCTGAATACATCATATTTCTCAGCCTATCATACCACTATTACACAAGGACCTTGGCTCAGGACAAAATGCTTGCAATTCACCGATAATACATCAACAACAACAACAACCTTTAAATTATGTTCTCGGGGATTTCTTATAGGAGAAGCGGAAGAAACAGTAGTAGATAAACAAATAAATGAGTCTCATTAAGACAGTAAGGCGGAAGTGTTCACGCCCATATCACTTAATGGCTTTCTGCGGCATTGCTTGTACTCTGTGATCTGCATGGGGAGTCTCTGTCAGGCCGAACTTGCCCTCTAATGTTCTTTTAGGGTCCTTTCTGGTGTCTAGAGCTCTGTGCTGCCACTCTGGAATAAATGAACTGGTTGAAAGATCTGCACGGCCCCTTCATTCCTCCATTACTGCGGCTCAGGCAGTCTTCAATGAAGCTCCTGTCCGTGTATTTATTTGCTTATGGGCTCGAGGAGGCATGGAGATCGCTGTAGGGACGGTGTACGTCTGGAGAGAACATACTCTGCTGTTAGGTAGCGCGGTAATGACTTGCTGGTGCGCTCATCAGTCTTCAAACTGAACCTTAATCCTTTGAAAGCGGGGCTAAACATTGATTATGTCAATAACAGGTGTTAACCCCTTTGGATCCTTTCTGCCGATCTGCTGGCGATGCTGAAAACACCTCACTGTGATGTCTGCGCAATGAAATAAACTGTTACAAGCCCGGGCAGTGGTGGCGGAGGAATTGCTTCAGAGGCCTGTTGGAGCGGTGGCGGGACAGTGAAAAGCGGTGAAAACAATGGAGAATGGCGGAAGAAATGGTTAATAATGTTAAAGCCCAAAGATTAAAGCTTGGGCGTAATACAAAGGAAAACACAGGAATACAATGAAGCGGAGCTATGGATGTGGGACCCGGTCACGGTGGAGGGCGATTAGATCTTGATCGTTAGATTTGCACGGGAAACGGACGGCGGAGATCTAATCGCAACAATCGAAATCGGAGGCCGGAGCGAGCGGCAATCGCAATGCTCATTCCAAAAGTTCTGATTGCGATCGAGAATGGGGCAGCGATTGAGCGATAACCATTGATCTGGGGGAGGAATGAACGGCTGGGATGAATCGGAGCATCGCAATCGGAGACAGGGAGATGGGACTTGCGATTGCGATCGGAGGGGCGAGTGCGATTAACGCTGAGCCGTTGGATCGGCTAGGAGATGGACGACTGCGATTAAATCGGGAGGTGACACGATCGGGGATCGGAAGGCAAGACTTGCGATTGCAATCGGGAGGGGGAATGCGATTGAGCACTGGCCGTCAGATCACGGGAAGGATGAACGGTCGGGATACAATCGGGGATCGCAATCGGAGGTCGGAGAGGAAGGCTTGCGATCAATCGCATCGCAATCACTTGCGATGGACCGATCGGAGGGTGCACACAACACATTGTGATAGCGATTGGGCGGGGGGCTGCGATTGGCGCTCCGCCGTTAGATCTCCGCGGAAGATCAACGGTGCAGAACGCACCGCGAGACTTAACGTTATAAACAAATCGCATCGGGGTTTTTTTTACATTACAAAGGAAATTCACCCGCCCGACGTTTCCGATTGCGATTAGCGCTTGGGACTTAAGCGCTTGGTCCCAGCGCACGAGCATGTGTGGGAAGTGGTTTGAAAGGGGCTAGCGGAAAGGGGCTAGGCCTTATAACAAGGTTGGAAAGTGGTTTTTTAACCCATTTAAATGGATTTTAAAGGCGAAGGAGGGGAACGATAGAGGAGTAAAGGGGGAAGATGGCCAACGAAGGGCAGAGGAATGATTTAAAGGGGATTTTGGGGGGAATTTGAAGGGTAAGAAGGGAAAGGGAGCCTTTGGGCATTTCTTCATAGTAGAGAGGCTTTATAAGGGAAATCAGCAGAGGGGATACTATCAAAGGGCAAAGGCACAAGGAGGCTTCAAGGAGACTGTGTTTTCAGAAGAAATGCATTCCTTGAAGGCTCAAAAACAATTTAGCCCCCTATTTGCTTGTCAAAATTTCATAGGGGGGCTAACAGAAACCATTCTCATCCTACCTCTCGTGATTTCCATTTTATCAACTTGTTTTTCGAGATGAACCTTTGTTTTGTCATTCCATCGTCACCATCTGTTTGGCAGATCATACACTTTCACTTGGTTGTTTTACCCTTTCGTGAGGAACCACTGGGATGAGTGGTCTTATTCGCCAATCTCTTAACTTATACATGTTTTGAGCAGTTCCATCATCACCAGAACTAGTTGCTACCTTTTATACCACTCGTTCCTCCTAGAGAAGTCCTCTTTCAGCTCTTTTTAGACTCCCAAACTATGAAAATATTTTTGAGCACTTGTCCTTTCGAGCTTGTAAAAGTAAATGAAAATACTTCTACTCAGTATAAGTTTAACCCTTTTCTGGACTGAGATAGGCTAGTTACGAAAAATGAATACCTTAGTCAAACATGGATAAGATGTTCTCTCGAGTATTTTTTTCTACCTTTTCGGATTCAAGAGACTATCTACGAAAAGGGACATTTGGAGTTTTCTTTTCCGCCTCTTTTTCAAAATCTCTAAACATGAAAAATATGTTGAGTTGCCCCTCTGTCATACTCGTAAAACAAAAAATGACAAAGGACTTGTCACCATTATGAGACCGAGCTACTCCTTCCTAGGGCTCGTTAAAAATACTAGGATGGATTCATCCGAAGGATGAACTTATACGACAAGCATATGGTATCCTCTTCAAGCTTGAGATTAAAAATAAAGAGGTATTCGCTAGAAATAGTGGGGGAAAATGGAAGGAAACATATATCATGTATTTTTTGTGAAAGTTAGTATGTCGCTCTTGAACATGACACTTATCTGTATCTCGTGTCGGGTTTGGGACATCCTCACTTTTCCACTTGTCTTACTGGGTTTGGGAAATCCATTTCCTATCATCTGATTATATATTCTCACCATGACCTATGATTCTATTTTGAGTAAAATGTTAACAAATTGTGGAGTCGTGTTTCCGATATGTTCTATTAGACCCCTGTATTTCACAATATCACCAAGTGACTGATTATTGCTTAGATTTTGTCATGACTGAAAATGATATTCCATGGCTGTCATTTATCTTCAGAAAAGAAGGAAGAAAGAGTTGCTAATAAGGTGTGATAGTGATCAAACTTCATTTTTTCCCTCATTCCATTTCATTCACCCTCTATGCCCCTCTCTTCCTCCATGTTCTAAATTTCTACACCTTATTTCTTTCAAACCCCTTCTTTAATTATTAATACCGAAATTTTATAGTTAAAAAAGGAGCAACATTAGAATCGAAGGAAGAAAAGGAAGCAGAGAAGCAGTTAAGGCAGAAAAATAGTAAAGGTAAAGTCGTGAACATACTGGGCAGAGTCATGCACGTTTGGGTTGAGTCGTGAAAGCTATGTGGGCGAGTCATGAACACGGGAAAGTCGTGAATGCAGGAAAGTGATGAGCGTGGGCAAAGAAGTGAAAGATTCAAAGTATTCCACAAACAAATAAGAAAGGAATGGGCATAACCAAAGAAACAAGGTCGGAAAACCACAGCAAGGGAGCAGTGAGGACCATTGGATCTGAGCAATGATTAACGGTGGAGATTCAATTGCAATCGCAGATTACAAGTTTTTTAGGATGGGCGCAAGGGTAAATGTCAAAATCAGCGAAATATGATATGCGATGAAGTGGGACCCATTCACCCGTGGCGCGAAAATAAGCCTTACTTGTTGCCCGCACTTCGCAGCTCGCAGCTTTTTAACCTTACCTCTTAAGACTTATGCCAAATCTTGTTTTTCTGCTGATGCGATGAAGTGGGACCCGTCAAACCTTACCGCATGAAAATCTTGTTTCTGCCTCATTCCTTACCTTTTTCATTTTCACACTCCCCGACGCTTAAGTGCCCGCAGATCGCACTTCGCACATTTTTCCACTTAACTTTCAAGTCCCGATTGCGATTTGTGATGCAGTTGGCCCCACCATCCATTACACTTCGCAACGAATACCACTTCGCAAGATCATAGCTTTACTTACCATACCTCATCAAATTTCGCAAGTTATAACTCATTTCATTTTCGTCAAAAGTTAAATATTGCAATCGTCGATGAGCGATATCGCATAGCTCATATTATAAATTTTCGCTCCATCGCAATTTGCAAAATTTAAAGTTTAAATCATATTCCCAAAGCATATCCTGTTCTGATTCTGATTTTGCGATGCGGTTTGGCCCCACCATAATACTTCGCTCACTGCAAATACGCCATTCCTTCGCTATCATTCCCATTCCATTGTTCCACATCATCATCCTCCCACAACGTCACCTTCGTACTTCGCATCACATCGCCGATTCCATTCCACATATCATAAACTCTAAAATGTGCGATATGATATATTTTCCACGGATGCAATAAAGTTTAGGATTAAAATATAAAGGTTTTCAGATCTGGTATGTTGAGTTTTTACGTTTTTTTTCTTAGAAAAATGGTTAAAACATGGAAAAACTGATTCAGGTAGCAAAAGACACCAAGGGTTGAGTCAGGCAAGATGTTTTTACTAAAAATTATTATGTTATAATGGCAGAAACTGAAAAGGCAGCAAAGCACATCAACACAGTCACTAATCCATGAAAAGTGGCTACCACTGCACCAGACTTAATTACCCAACATCGATCCTTTGAAAAGAAGGGACAGATGTCAGATCCATCATTCGTTTCCTCTTCAGGTTCATCACATGTGACCTTCAAGCCTACTTTTTATTTACGAAGAGCCGCTTGATTTTTGCATTCTTGAAGAGTTACCAAAATTAATTCTACAGATGGTGTTTTGTCAGAGATTTTCTTTGTTTGGGCCTTGCATGGACACAATTATCTAATTTCAGTTTGTTTGTAATTAATGAAGTTTTCCAAACTAAATTAGGGCAACCGACTCAAGTTTTAGTTAAATATTGCTAGAATTTTCATTATCAAGAGTTGGACCTTGTAAGATTCTGCACTGTAGAAGATCATTGTATTGGAGTACTGTAACTATTTGACTTGGGCATCAATAATAAGAGACCGTTCACAGGATTCTTGAGCTATGTTAATGGTGATGTTCTTTCCTCTGTGTTGATGTTTTTCCTCTATCTTTTCATGTTGTGCATCAAGTTCTTTGATTGCAAAAAAGAAAATTTAGATTAAGATTTGCTCAGAGAGCACCTTATTTCTGTCTTTGTTTTTTATCATAATGTTTTCCTTCGAAGTTTATTTAAATAATTCTTAACTTCTCTTTAGCTATTACTGAACTCACTACTTTCTCCCATTTCATATTCACTCTGCCAGTAAGATCCAGTCTACATAGTTAGCTTGCCCTGTGAATGCCCTTGAAAATTTATGCACAATTCAGCCTTTATGACTCCATATCCCAATGGATTAAGTCTCACGGCTCTATCTTTCCAACCACACAATCAATCAAACAAACAACCCTCACAATTTCTATAACTAGCCTAATATCAGCACTTACACTTATCAAGTTAAATCATAAAAATAGAGAGAGCCCTCTCTGAGTCTAGGAAGGCTAGATCCTAGACTCCAAAGTGGTTTGATGTTGTCCTCTGTCTTTTGTTCTTGCCAATCTTACAAATTACGGAGGGCTAACATGTTCAAGAGAAGTCACGTCTGCAAATTCAAACCACTTATACCCTGTTTGAATTTTTCTGCATCAATCCGGAATCACGGTTGCCAAATTTGCAAAATACTATGTTTCGTGTCGATGATGTGGGAAACATTATGGCCCTCCTTCGACGGATCACATCCTATCGACTCCAACTCACTATCCAGGAAGATGATCTAGAAACTCCATTTCGATACCTTGGAGCTTGCATGCCTCAATGGAAGGTTCTTCGCATTCGATGATAGGTTCACATCACTGGTATTTGATCAAATGATTCTGCAAGTGTTCAAATTCATCTTCCTTGTTCACACTTGTAGATTGTGTTGTTGTACCTTGAGATTCGTCATCATCATTGGTGGTTTCTCTTGTCCTTGTTAACGGTTCACTTCATCGACTGGTAATGAGGTGGTTTCTGCCATGTTCGAATTCAACCCATCTATTGACATGGTAAGATTCGTACTTTGGTTGGATCCAGACGAAGATGAAGACCTTGAGTTTCATTTGATAAATCCAGGTTGTGTGGAGTTATTAAGTATTTGTGATTGTAAACAGGATCCTTTCTATACCGATGGTCGCGTCCATTCCATGGATACATGTATTCTTAGATGC
Organism: Pinus albicaulis; assembly: GCA_034641835.2. NCBI lineage: Eukaryota > Viridiplantae > Streptophyta > Pinopsida > Pinales > Pinaceae > Pinus > Pinus albicaulis. Next base: position 1,592,143,910 of record CM076584.1, on the reverse strand, counting down.
TTACACTTTGAGCATACCTACATTACAGATGTTAGATATATTGTATTATGTTTGATTTGTAGGTCTCCTAATGGTGGTTCTCTTAGTCCTTGCCTTTGCTTGTAAAACACTTCAACCATCACTTCCTGTTCTGACTTCATGCTTTAGGGGGCATCTGTTATACAATATTTTGTCACACTCCCAGTCTCATATCTATAAGTGTCGCACTTTGTGTCGGCAATGTTGCAAGTGTTAGAAAGTGATGAAATTTGTCACTAATGATGTGTTCACCATGAAACATGTTTATAACATCCTTGAAGAAAATGAAGAAAACTTGCCTTGAAAGGATTCTTAAGGGCTTGTCAAAAACCTTTTTTTGCTAGCCCAACATGTTTCCCATAACTGATGTCTCGCGCTAGTAATCTTTAGCATTACACATGTCTAGTGCTGTTAGTGCCACTTTTATTAGGAAAATATGTGCTAGTCCTCTTCAGGCTGTTTTACCAAAATGGAGAGGATTCTCTTACTAGAAGGCTCGAGAATGACGACATCGTTTTAGGTAGCTGAACATTGGAATGAGACCTCCTATTCATGGTACCAGATCCTCCTTCCACGGATCTCTCCCTTGAGGACTGGAACGCCTCCCTCTTTTCATGGATCCTCAACTCCCTCTCCTTCCCTATAAATTAATTTCCCACTATCTACTAATGGTTGGTGAGGTTGGCATGTAGCTTGGTTGTTGGTTTCCATCCTAGTATTGAATTGTGCCCAAATGCTCCCCATTTGCAAAGGAGAAAAGGTGTTTGAAGGCTAAGGCTTGGACCTGGAATCTCACTTGAAGGAGGCTTCCAAAATCAAGGCTTCATTGGTTGCAATGCTCCCTTTACATTCTATTAAGAATACAATATAAGTTTTATTTCCATAAATGTGTCAATTATTGTCCATTTATTGCAATTATCCTTGATCTGTTACATAATTTGCATTAGAAAATGTTATGGTTTGCATAGTTTTGTTGTCTCCACTTGATCTTTCTTGCAGACACTCATCTACACCAATGAAGAGGAGAACATAAGCTTGGAAGCCAAAGACTCAAGGTCGACATCAAGGGTATTAGCATCAGAGAGAGGTAGGAGATCTATCCTCCTTTGCATTTTCTAGTATGAATAAGGAAATATTGCATGTAGTTATCTTATGTAGTTGCTAGATCCTCGCATAGGACTAGAGGGATCGTTTTTGTCCACATAAAGGATTGCTTGCGCAACAATCAACTATCAAATTGACACATAATGGAATTGGGCTGCTAGTCGAGGATTGACATGGACCCAACATAAAAAATAAAATAAAACAGAAAAATAAATAAATAAAAATGAAAAATACAAAAGAAAACAAAAATTTAAATATTGAAAAAAACAAATACATTATAATAAAATTAAAAACATCAAAAATAAATTAATTAATTAAACATTACCCAAAAAAAACAAATTACAAAAATTATTTAAAAATTAAAAAACAAAAAACATTAAGATTTTAAAAAAATATTTCAAAAACTCAAAAAGGAAAAAAAATTAAAAAAAAATACGATTAAATTAAAATAAAAAGCATTCGAAATTAAAAAACAAAAATTTAAACCTACTTTCAAAAAAACTTTTAAAAAACAATAAAAACCCCTTAAAATTAAATTTGAAAATAAAAAACAAGAATATTAAAATTAATTATATATATATATATATATATATATATATATATATATATATATATATATAACTTTAAAAAAAAAACATATAAAAATCATTAAAATTAAAAAACAATAATTAAAAATTATGGCCAAATGGGTCGAGGCCCGAGGGCGAGGGAGCGACGATTCTGCGAATCACGCCTCCCACGCCCTGGGGGCGTTTGGTCGCGGGGGTGGGTGGAAGTGCGGAGTTGAGGGAGGGACGATTAACGCGCAACCTCGCCCATCCCCCCTGCCCACCCCGATGACTAAACAGGTCGAAGGCGGGAGAGATATGATTCTCAAAATCTAGCCTCTCCCCTGCCTTGGCCCCGTAGGGTCATAATTTTTTTATTTTTAATGTTATATATATATATCTATATATGTTTTGTTTGTTTAAATTATTTTATTTTTATTTTTTAAATGTGTTTTATTTTTTAAATCAAGTCAAATTTAATTCTTAATTAATTTCTTTAATTGATGTTTATGTGTTTTTTTTATTTTTATTTTATTGTTTCTTTTTTCAATTTAATTTTTTTAATGGTTTTTTTAAAACAAAAAAACTAGTTTCAATGTTTTTTTAATGCTTTTATTTTTTATTTTATTTCAATATTTTTTCTTTTTCGTTTTAAATTTAATGGCATTTTTATTTTATTTTTGCTTTTAACGTTTTGATTTTATATTATTTTATTGTTTTTTAAAATTGTAGGTTTTATTTTTTATTTTTTTTACTTTTACTTAAAATTTTATATTTTTTTGGAAAAAAAATTCAAATGTTATCATTTTTTGATACAAATTCATAAAGTTATCATAAAATTTCTTATTTTTCCAATTTCTTTATTCAAAATTTTCAATTTTTATTTATTTAATATGTGAAATACATATTTTTTAATTATATCTATATGCAAAATGTATATTTTTTGTCCAATGTTTAAAATGATTATTTTTTAGTAACAATTATTTTATGTGTATTGAAATATTAATTAACAATATATAAATATATATATAATCCTAACCTCAAAATATTATTGTTATTATTACTTTTTTATAATTTTGTAAAAAAAAAAATCATTATAAAAAAACATTGCGAAGAAAAACAAAAATCATCTGTTTAGAAAACCCTTGAAAAACAAACATGTTAGGACGAAAAACAAGACGAGGAATAAGACAACTTAAAAAATGGTTAAATAATAAACATTTAAAAAAAGAAAATTGTGCATACTTAAGACATAAAAAAAATAAAGTGTCAAAAATATGCTTAAAAAAAATTGTTGATGCTTTTCAAAATCCACATGAAAATCACCAACGTTTAAAAAAATTATCCACAATTAATACATTAGAAAAAATAAAATGTCAAAAATAAGCACTATAAAAAAGTGGTCGATGCTACATCAACAGATTTAAAAATCAGCATGAAAATCACCAACGTTTAAAAAAAATTGTTCATATTTTATACATAAGAAAATTTGAAGTGTCGAAAATATGCTCCAAAAAAAAAGGTGTATTCTGAATTAGCACTTTTCAAAATCGGATGATTTTTTGCTACCTCAAAAAATAGGTACTCGATACAATTCCTGTTTGATAGTTTAGATTGTTGAGGTGAGATGAGGTGCCTTATATATTTTTAGAGAGCACCAAATAGGGAAACTAACTTGATGGGTTTTAGGAGAGAAATCCTTATTTTAAAATTTGAATTTTTAAAAGTTTGGAGCCCAAAAGATGAGGCCTTCTGCCTTTAGGGGTCAAGGTTTAATTTTTATTTGAAATCAAAGCTCCCTCATGTGCTATAATAATCTTTGGAACCCTCCATGACATATTTTAGCCACATACTTTTGATGAAACTCCTACTTTCATGATATGAATAATATATTGGCTAATGATAGGTGCCACATCATTTCCCTTTGGGGTTTTTTCCCACAAGTTGGGTCTTTCAACTTCAAACAAGAATATTTATCAAACTGTGAAGGTTCTTGTAGCATGCCATATACCATTGGAATTGACTGGATGAGGATAATGCAAAAAATATGGTTCAGACTTGAAAAACTATGATTTTCCATTTTATTTTGGTCAACAAAGGTGGGAATCTTCTGGTGTTTCTTGGGTTGACATCAATGAAAACCTCATTTCAAAAATATCCCCCTTTATCATTGATGATAACACATGTACTCCCCTTGTGATCATTGCATCCCCTAACTCCATGCCTCTGATCTTTCTAACATGTTTTCTCTCCCCGTTTGACATCAATGGAAAAGGTTGACTCCCCCTGATAATTGGCATGTTGTTGTTTACCTACAACCTACCTTTACTCCCCCTTTCTACTAGGTTGTATGGAAAGGACATGAATGTGAACATGGAAGAATCCCAAGATTCTACTGAATATACGCAAACAATTTATCACAATAAAATTTTGGTGAATATTTCAACTATTTACTCCTTTGTCCCAATATATCCCACCTTTATGATCCTTTTTGCAACCTATTCTCAAATAGAGTGATACTTGATAAGAATGTGTTTTTTTTTAATGCATGATAGGATTCTTGGAGATTCTTATGGCATTGGTGTTGTCACAGAACATTTGAATGGGCTCATCAAACTTCACCTGAAGATCCTACAACATGTGTTTCATCTAGAGGACCTGAGTACAACATGTTGTTGTTGTTCTATATTTTGCTTCTACTATGGATAAGGAGAATGAATATTGCCTCTTGCTTAACCATGATACAAGTCAACCACCTAGGTAAAAGGTTTCCCCAATAGTTCTTTTACGATCATCAACATTGCCTGCCCAATTTGCATTTGTGTAAGTTGTGATGGTTATATCATTCCCTTTTGGATACCATAGGCCAAAATATGTTGTTCCCTTGAGATATCAAAAAATTCTCTTCACTGCAACAACATGGGATTATTTTGGTGTTGCTTGAAAATGTGGTAGTTGTCCAACTACCTACATCACATCCATCCTTGATGTTGTTATGTACAATAAACTTCCAATCATTGACCTATACATTCTATGATCTGCATCCTTGGACATATCATCCATGCTCATCTTGGAACTACTCACCATTGGAGTGATAATTGGTTTGTTGTCTTCCATCTGTAACATTTTCAACATTTCTTTAATGTACTTGGTTTGACATATGAAGATGCCCTTATCTTCCTGAGATATATGAAGTCCCAAGAAGAAAGTCAACTCACCAAGTAACAATATCTCCAAGTCACTTTGCATGTCTGAAGAAAAATTCTTACTTAACCTGTCATGATCATTTCCAACGATGATGTCATCCACATATACTTCAATGATAGTCAAATTTTTTTGTTCAACTGTTACATAAATGTTGCTATCAACATTTCATCTTCTAAAACCTTGTTTCTACAAGTACTTATCTAGATGGGCATACCAAGCTCTATGATCTTGTTTGAGACCATATAAATCCTTCTTTGACCTGCAGACATAATCCTTCTTGTCAGTAAGAAGAAATCCTTCAGGTTTTTCTATGTACACCTCTTCTTCCAATTCTCCATTAAGGAATGCTAACTTTACATATGTTGAGTATGTTGTCATTGATGTCAAAGTGGGTGTAGGTGCAATAGGTACAGGAAGGTGCAGGATGTACATTGAGTGAAAATATCGTCATTGATTCCAAGGAGGTTCGATGATGTCCATAGGATTATGCAATTAGATATAGCAGTGATGATACCCTAGCCCCAAGGTTTGTATCCTCTACACAATGTTCATACCCCACACTTTCTTAGAGATTTTGATAATGCAGATAATTGAGTTCGTCTTAGATACCGTCGCCAATGGATTCTACTTATCATGCTGATTTCGTTGATATGTGAAATATCTCGGGGGGATTCATGGTTCGAGAGAAAATTCAAGTCAAAGCTAATGACTCCAATTAGTGGTCCAAAACCCCAAGGGTTGATAATGTGGCAGATTTACTTTGACCCCAAAGCATGGATGATGTGGCATCACATTTTTGGTTATTGATGTGGCATAAAATTATTGAAGGCCTCAACACATTGGTGATATGGCAACATATTATTGCTAAAAGGAAAGGTCCAAGGACATTTAATAATTAAATTGTGGTAAAGAAAAAATTAATTGTTGACATATAAATTGTGGGAAAAATTATTTAAAATTTATAAAGGTTTTGTGGAAAGATTAATTTGTGGCCCCAAAAAGTCAAAAGCAAAAAATAAATAAAAACAATGGAGGTCAATCTTAATTTTTAGGCCCATAAAATTTGAAAATTTTAATTTCAATACCTCTAAAAGGACTAATCACCCCTACTTCCTTAAGTGGATTGTACTCCTATTTAAAAACATCATTTTTTCCTCTCTCTATAGAGCAAGCAAAGGAATTCCAATCTTTGTATCCAAGAGTAGTTGAGTGTGTCCTTGTAGATCAATGTTTCTAAAAGGTTTGGGTTATCATCTATCATTTTTTATGGATGGGATTTGTTTGGATAAAATGTTCCAAGTTGCACTAAAGATAATATAGAAATAAATCAAGGACATTGTCTGCAAATTGGTTAGAGTTATGTGTCAATTTTCAGCCTTGATTTAATAGCCATATCCTCTGTGGTCTCTTTTTTCTAACATCGAACCTATATGTGCCTGAAGCTCCCAATATGTCTGCAATATTGTTGAACAAGGATACCCTGGGTTGATACAACGAATTCTGGGAACTTGTTGAGTTCATGGAGTTTTCTCTACAGACAAAATAGTGTGGCGTTGTGGGGTATTTTCACTACAAGGAAAAGACCCTCTAGCGAATGTTTTTGAGGAACCCCATAGAAAAATACCCCATACATCCGTTTCTAGCGGAGGTTACTAGAGGAGGTTGACAAGCGGAGGGTTTTGCAGATGTTTTCCTCTCGGTGCGCTTATCATTAAACGTCTTCGCGGTGCTTTGCAATACCGAAAGCACCGGTGCGCACAAAAACATTAGCACATTGGACATCATGCACTCCGTCCACACCCTCCCATTGCGTTGTATTATTCTATGGCACCGGTGCGTCTCAACTCTTCCGCACTGGTGCATTATAAAACACCGAACCAAAACCGAAACTACCTAGTGCGGTAGAAAACACCGCACCAGTGCATCATAAGAAAACGCGCCAAAACACAAACCGACTGGTGCGTTTGTAAGAAAAAGAATCGGTGCGCCTATAAACCACGCGCACCGGTAAAGGTTTAAAAAAAAAAAAAATTACGGCAAAAAACCTGGATTTTTCATTTTCCAGTGTTCCTGAGCTCTCAATTACCAGTGCACGCTCTACCATAGAATGCACCGATGTGCACAAAACATTGGCACACCGGATAGCGTGCACGACGTACACACCTGCCTAGGGCGTCCTATTACGGTCACGCACCAGTGCTTCAGTACTCTTCCGCGCCGATGCATCATAAAACACTGCGCCAAAACAAAAACGTGTTGGTGCGTTCTTATCCAAGAGTATCGATGCGCCTATAAAATTCACGCACCGGAATAGCGTTAAATAAAAAAAAATAAGGCCAAAAAACTGGTGCTTTAAGACTATTGCGCACCGGTACGTTACGAATATTCCGCCCTGGTGCATCATCAAAACTTCACACCAAAACTAAAACATCTCGGTGCGATGTTAGGGAACCGCCCTGGTGCATTATTAACAACGCGCCAAATCTGAGACTGCCCGGTGCAGTTTTAAGCTAGCGTATCGGTGCACCTATAAAACCCTGCACACCGGAACAGGGTTTTAAAAAAAAAAATTACGGCCAAAAAACCGCATTTTTCACTTTCCTCAGTGCTCCAGAGCTCTCAAGCACCGATGCCATTTCCCCTTCTCTGAGCTGCCCTGACATTGGTGCTCTCATTGCACCCATTGCACGCACTGTTGCTCTGCATTTGCCACCAATCTCTAGCTTTCATTTTGAAAAACGGTGGTCAAATTTTCATTTGCAAATTTTACAGCCAATATGCCTCCTTGACGGCGAAATGTATAGGTATTTTTCTAGTTTTTCTATAATTAAACCTTTTAGCGGATTAGAATTTGAAATAACCTTAAAAATAACCATTAAAAAAAAAAAATTTGTCACACGGTGCGCATGAGCTGTTTGTCTCGCACCGGATAGCGGTGCTGCCTGTAAAATTTACAGGCCGCACCATCGTCGGTGCTAACGGTATCCGCACCGTTTACAGGGCGGTTTCGAAAGGTGCCATGCATAATTTTAAATTAAAAAATAAAATAAAATGTAGTGCGCTCATTTAACCAGGCGCACCGTTGACCATGGTAATCCCAGTGCGGTGCGTTGATGGAATTATCCGCCCCGGTGTATGTCAGTGCACCGCATTCTATATTCCGAGAGGGTCAACGGTGCGGCCGGGTAAAAGACCGCACTGTCGACTATGTAATTTTCATGAAGTCGGTGCGCTGACATGATTATATGCTCCGGGGTGTATATTTCAGTCAACGCACCGCTATTCTGAACTTAGATATAGTAAACGGTGCTTGAAAAATAGACAATTGCACCGAGGCCGGTGCGTTGTATTTCATTAGGGGCACCGGCACCAGTGCACTATAAACTTAAGCCGCACTGCCACCGGTGCGTGACTGTTTTTGTGGCACACCGACTGGGCTTTTTTTTTCAAAAAAAAAGATATATGTATATTCCTAAATACATGTATGTTTTAATGAAAAAAAATTATTTAATATCTCAATGATTCAGAGAGAAGAGGAGGAACAGCAGCAACAACAGGCTGAACAGTATGACATGATTCGCCAATGGGGGGCCCGAGAGAGGGAGAGACATGCATATCCTCGCCCTATTATAGCAGATACACAGGGGATCCTTAGGCAATTAGGCCTCCTCAAGTTCTATGAGGAGGCTACTTCCCTAAAGACCCATAGTGTGTTTTTGAGATATCTTATCCGCAGGTGGAATGCCCACCGACCGGCTTTCCAAGTTGGTCCTGACCAGTGGTACACACCCACTGAGGAGGATATTTATTTTATTACAGGACTATCGAGGAGAGGGGTGGATTTTCTCTCATTCCCAGATGTGCCAGTTGGTTGTGTAGCAGGGAGTCAATTAGTTTACTCCCAGAGATACATTGGAGCACATGTACTGTCTCCTTCAGAGTTTCAGGTACTTGGAGGTCAATTACGTATAGGTTCATTTGGTAGACAGGACATGCATTGCCTCTCACTTATCATTTCGACCATTTCGCACAACACCAGTGACGGGCAACACATTAGTTGCTCGCTTTTATATTATGTTGATTCTTTAGTACAGCAGCCATGACTTGTGAGGTGGTCTGCCATTTTTTTGTGGCAATTTTGTACGGCCTTAGATAGATGACGTCCTCATGCACAAGGGAGGGTCAACTTCCCTTTTTCTTCAAAGTTGTTTTGTTTATTTTTTGAGAGATTTCCAGAGATGAGACCTAGTTTTGTTCGACAGCCTCGTAGGCCGATGTTTGAGGCCTGAATTCACATGTGGGGGAAGATGATGCCCAAGAGGGGAGACACTATGTTTCTAGCCAGGATATCGCATGATGCACTGGACTTACTAGCCAGTGTTGACGAGCTGCATCCATTCATTATGGTCCCAAGTCCTTATGCTGGATTAGATTGGCGAGGGTGTCCCAACATCCTCTTCACAGATGATGAGCCGCCAGATGATAGAGCTAATATTATTGTTTTATTTATATTTATTCTAACATGTTCTTTAACTTGTTTTTATTAAATTGTGTAATGAAATTGTCTAATTATTGTTGTGTACTTGTAAATATTTTGCAGACATTGGCTCTTTTGATGGCAAGGAGGTGACAGATCCACCACATGATCCAGGTGTGGATCCTGATGACGATCAGGACATGGTCGATGCTGACGATGATCATGATCAGGATGAGGCTGGTGCAGCAGAGAGACATGCTCCTGCTCATGGTGCACCGGCACCGCCTTTTGCTAGGCGCAGTCGACCTGAGACTAGATATAGGATGGAGTTGGGCAACCAACTTTGTGCATTGATTGTTGATGCGGGCATGAGGCCCGCTCATTACAGAGACATACAGGCCGATGATAGGTTGTTATGGATGTGGAGAGGCATGCCGCGTGACATGTACGGCCTGATGTGGCATGTCGTAGGAGCTACGACAGTTGTTACGCGACTGAGGAGGACTGTTTGTAGCTATAGGCATAGTCGAGCCGCGGCACGTGATGGACAGTCCGCGAGCAGCAACTCACATGCATCTCATGATCGTTCACCTCGCACAGCGCCTAATGAGCATGAGGCTCCACTAGTAGCATATAGCAGCGGTCATCATGGAGATGAGGTTGGACCATCGGCCACGTCCAGTCAGCAGCCTGCTGCAACATCCATCAGTACTAGTCATGATCATGAACAGGCGCCTAGACCATTGACCATCAAGGCTGCACTATTGACTGAGCAAGCCTCCACTACTACTGGTTATATTGATGTTGTACTACCACCAGTTTTCGATGCATCCATCAGTACTAGTGATCATGATCATGAGCAGGCTCGACCATTGACCGTCGAGGCTACACCCTTTACTGAGCAGGTCTCCACTTGTACTGCTATTGATGTTGTTATACTACCACCAGCTGATCCATAACATTTATATTATAGTTGTATATTTTTAACGTTATTCAATTATATATATATATATATATATAGTCCATGTATTTTATGTTCATGTTGCAGTTGTGCTTAATTTACATGTTGGTGATCATCATGATGTGGCGCATATTTTTAGGTCATGTTAGATATGTTCATTTAATGTTTAGCTTGCAGATAGATGTGTATATGTGATAGCATGAGTTATTTGACATGAGATGTATATTTGATGTTTGTGTTGTGATGATGTTAACATATAATGTTAATTTGATGTTTGAATGTGTTTTTTAGTCGAATATAATGTTTGTACGATGATTATCATGATCGTGATGATGTTTATTAATTAATTTAATATTAAATGACCATGATATTTATTAAATATTATGTCGTGATTGTAATTTTAATTTTAATTTTAATTGTATGTAAAATTGTATTTGTATTTGTACTAATTGTAATTGTATGTAAAATATTTATTAATGTAAAATTTTAATTGTAATTGTAATATTTAATTTATTGTGAAATGATTGTAATTGTATTCATGAAAAATTGTAAAATTCTAATTCTAATTCTAATTGTATGTAAAATTCTAAAATTGTAATTGTATTCGTAATTGTAATTTAATTGAATTGTATGTAAAATATTTGTAAAATTGTAATTGTAATTGTAAATGTAATTCTATGTAAAATTGTAAATGTAATTGTATGTAAAATTCTAAAATTGTAATTGTATTTGTAATTGTAATTTTAATTGAATTGTATGTAAAATATTTGTAAAATTGTAATTGTAATTGTAAATGTAATTCTATGTAAAATTATAAATGTAATTGTGTGTAAAATTAAAATTGTAATTGTAATTCTAATCGTAATTGTATGTGAAATTGTAAAATTGTAATTGTAATTGTAATTCTAATTCTTATTGTAATTTTAATTGTAATCGTATGTAAAATATTTGTAAAATTTTAATTGTATTAATGTGAAAATTTTAATTGTATTAATGTAAAATGATTTTATTAAAATATTTAAATTTGTAAATTTGTAAATAATTGTAAAATAATAAATCTAGAATAATATGAATTTTTGTAACATAATAAAGTTTATAAAATAACGCAAATAAATTCATGTAATTTAGAATTATCATTATTTTATTATGATCTTACATACAAAAAAAAGAACTTTATATAGTCCGGCGTGCTTATCATCATAACACACACCGATGCATTATATTACTTAGATGCATCGGTGCTTCACAACTCTTCCACACCAGTCACGAATAAATGCAAATAAAAAAAAGCGCAACTCTATTTTCTTTAAGTGAAAAAAAAAGCAGAAACTTGAAAAATGGGCAGCAAAATATTTTCGAAAATCTAATTTCATGAAATAATTCTTTAAATACTAAACACTATTCATTATTTCACTATTTTTGGTAAAATTTTTAGCTAGATATTTGCAGGAGATAGACTTGGAGCAAAAGAGCATGAGGGCACTATGGAGCAAATAAATACGTTCTCGAATGCAGGTTATCTCGTACACAATCAGAAACCAAACCTATGGTGATTCCAACCTTGTATCATAGAATTTCAAACCATCTCGTGATTAAATTTGATTTTTTTTTTTACCTTTTCTGTAGTTTTTTTACTTTTTCTGCAATTTTATCCATTTTTACCCTAAACCCTTCAATTTTTAGTTTTTACCCTTTCTTCTCCATGTTTCTGTGATTTCATAATTAGGGTTTTTCATTTTATATTGACGTCCAACCCACAGGATGACTTTCATAGTCGGATCCCAATCCATTTGGCTATTGCGTGAATTTTTCGAAAAAATGGATTTTTCTTTATCGGTGTGCCCTGCGTACGCTACCGCACCGGTACGTTGTATTATACAGCGAACCGCGCAAGTACTATGTAGTAAAAAATTTAAAAACATTTTTTTCTAAATCTGTGCGCCATATCTGAAATAGAGCACTGGTGCTCCATTTAACGAGAAAAGCACCGTACGGTGTATTACACCATTTTTGCAGTGTGTTTATAATACCCAACGCACCGTACGATCTAGTACATTGTTTCTGCAGTGCGTTTATAATACCCAACGCACCGTACGGTCTATTATATTGTTTTGCCATGCATTTTTAATATCCCCGCGCACCAGCTACTATGCGTACCTCATGAAAGGCGCACCAGTGACTTGAGATTTATTTTCTACCTGAAAAGTTGAGAATTTATTTACAAATATATTAATGAATGATATGGTACAGGTTTCAGATTGATAAAGAAATGACTAACAAGAGATCAAGTAACAAAAATATTGTTAACACATCAAGAAAATCAAAAAAGGTAAGTTATTTGTAAATTCTTTATATAAAATATTATTTTTGAACTATATGTAAGTTTAACTAATATCTATTGTTTATTGTGTATCATCTAGAGCCACAAAATGACGAAGCTCGATATGATTATTTCTGATTTAGGACCAGAAGAGCGTAAAATTTTAATGGAAAAATTGCAAAAGGATGAATCAGGTGAATGAAAAAATACTATCGATCCAATATGAATTTCTTTTTTTAATTATCATTAATAATATACTTAAAATTATTAGATAACATGTGTCAAACAGTCTACTAATTCACATTTGTTTAATGCTCTATAGGGACCAACAACACAGAAAAGGAATGTTGTTCTAAGAAAAGAAAAGAAAAAATAGAACATGAAAATGAAAATGAATTGCTCTTTAGCTCATCTGGAGTGGTGTTGGAAGTTAAGGAAAGGGGGAAAAACTTTTACAAAAGTTTGAGAAATCTAGTGGAATGAATGTATAGATGTTTTTTCCACTTACAATACAAAAATCAATCCAATGATTCCAAGAACCAAATTTTATCTAAACTACAAGAAGAGTTTCCGGAGAATTGGTCAATGAGACATGTCAGATTTTTAATAGCAAAAACATACAACAACAAAAAAGAAGGAATGAACAAGTAATATTCCTTTAAATGTTTGTCTAGAATTATTTATAGATATCACTTTTGTTATATTTACTTTTCATATATCAATATAAAAATTAAATATTTTATTGTCATGTTACATTTTCAGGAAGATTATGAAAATATCAAAAGATGAATGAGCTGATATCAAATATATGCCAGTAAGAATGTCCAAAAAGGTGTACATGGAGATGGTCAAATAAATGGCCAAAATTGCATCGCAGGAGGAGCCATCTCAACAACAACGTGCTTCAAATGTAATATGTAATCATTGAATTTTTCGATCATTAGGTACAATAAATAAACAATTTAGCATTAAATATTAATTTTCAAGAATTTTCTTGCAGAAAAGAAAAGAAAATGGAACTCATTCAGCACATAAAACAGGACGACAAGGAAGAAAATGGTTGATCTCTAAGTTTGTGAGTAATTGTTACTTCCTTATAACAACTTAACTAGATTTCATTTTTGTATTTTTTAAGTTGTTTTACAAAAATCATCGTTGAATGTCTTCAAACAGGTGCTAACATACAAAGAAGAACCATTAGACGAATTGATTGAAATTGGGTTAAATATGGGTTGTGAGTATATGTTGGCATATCAGAATTTAATTGTGGAATTTGTAAGCATCTATCGATCTTGTTTTACTTAGCTCCGTTTATAATTAATAGAACAAAAACATCTTTTATATTCAATATATGATTTGTTATTGGGTATAAAACTTGCAGGAAACAAAGTATGGAATTGCGCCAACAGATGAAATTTTGAAATATGGCATGGTACATGGTTTTGAAAGGATGTGTATAATTTATGAGTCAATTGTTGCTATGGTAAGTCATTTTTCTTTTCGATTTACATTGATGTATATTATTTAATATTGTAATTTCATTATTCTCACCAATGTATATACACTCATTTCAGTTTATTTTTATGTTTGTAGATGGAAGGTGAAGAAGAAGAAAACAATCAACGCCATGAACAAAACATTCCTAAAAATAACCCAAGTCATGGAAGTAGCTCTAGCAGTGACAACAGTTCAAGCGAAGAATGATGATCACTATGTTTGGATATCAAAGCAAGGTGTTTTATTTTTTGAAATATGTCTGTGAAATCATACATTTTGTTTAATGTAATGGACATAGTGTCCGAATTGAAAGACAAAGGGATACTAATAACTGCCCCATTTTGTGATAAAGACTGTCTTTATATATATATATATATATATATATATATATATATATATATATATATATATATATATATATATATATATATATATATATATATATATATAATCATAAAATATGTTTTATTTTTGCTCCTATTGCATTCTCCTTTTTCGCTATTATGCTTCCAGTGTATTCGCTTCAAATGCACTAATAAAAATTTAATTCATATGAATATTGTTATAAGATATATATGTGTCAATTTTGATGAATAATGAATTTTAAAAAACCACAATAATTCTGATATGATATAACAAATTAATCCAAACAGCACATTCAAATGCATTAATAAAAATGTAATTAATATGAATATTGTTATAAGATGTGTCGAATTTTTATGAATAATGAATTTAAAACAATCACAATAATTGGACTGTCACAAGTTGATGTTTCTAAAAAAAACAAAATGAAAACCGGTGTGTGTCAATAACTGTTGACCGGTGTTTTTATGTGTCTATACGCACTGGTGTCGTTGTATGATTCATGGGCACAGCACAAATATCGATACCAGTTATAAATATCGGTGCGTTTGTGTGATACTACGTACCGGAGCATTTATGTATCTATAAGCACTGGTGCATTTTTACGATCAATGGGCACTGCACGAATATCGATACCAATTATAAATCTCGATGCCTTTCTGTTATACGATGCATCGATGCATCATAGAGGTATACGCACTAGTTTTTTGATACAACCTATGGGCACCGCACAAATCCCAAGACCAATTAGAACGGCCCTGTGCATTGTATAACCAACAGTACGCTCGGTGCGGTTTTACACCTAAACGGCATGGTGCGTTTGTTCGACTGAGATAGCCCCGGGGTGTCGTCTTCATGTACGCACCAGTGCGTTATATCCATAGTAGCGCACCGATGAAAAAACATCCGTAATAACCTCTAGCCGCCCATTTTTTTTAGTTGTGTTGAATTTCCGTTAAAAGCTCCGCCAAAACCTCTGTAACCATAAACGGATGTTGTAGAAAATGTTTTTTGGACAATTTTAGCCAATTTTATAACACTAAAAACCTCCTTTATAACCTCCGCTAGAGGGTCTTTCCCTTGTAGTGTTTATTTTGAAAATATTTGGGTTTGAGACTTAATTATTTTCTTGGGAGTTGTGGTGTTTGGGTTGTAAGGGTTTGTACTAGAAGAGTTACATGTTCTTTTGTTTATCTCTTTGAAGCTATGTTATCTAATTCAGAATCACGGTTTTTCGAAGTCAAGGTCTATTAATATTTGATGCAGAGAAACTCTTATTTCTTCAGCAATGAAGCACGTCTTGTACAAGCCTATCCAGATATCATAAAAAACCTAGGTATATTCATGCAAAATCTTGGTCAAATTTAAGGTGAATTTCAAAGGCATGCTTGATGCCTCTTTGTTGGTGCACAAATATATTTTGTAAAGCTAATCGTTCTCCACAACAGTGACCTACAACCCTCTATTGACCTTACACTCAGCTTGTGCAAATTTTACAAGTCATATGTACCCTGAAATCAAGCTATTCGGCCTTGGTTGGTGACCCTAATTCATATCCTATCACTTGTGATGATTTAACCATTAGAATAGGGATATTGTGAGACTTTCCACATATCCTGTAATAGAGGTTTCAAGTGAATTCAAATCTATCGATTTCCAACATATCACTTCGGCCCTGCTCAAACCTGTGGTAACATTCACAGACTTGCGGTTTGTTGAGATCAAACCCCTTGATGTATGAATTGAACGCCTGTAGCATCAATGTTATGTGATAGCATGATTTAATCCTCAAATTTTAGTTGTCAACTATTGTAACATCCTCAGATATAATGTGTTAAAGAAGTTTTTTGCTTGCATTACTTAGATCTGGGACATTTATTTGTCAAATAAATTGCTGGAGTACAAACCCTAAGTATGGATTATTCAAAACACCATACCTGGGATATGTGTTGTGTCCTTCAGGGCTGAAAATTACATGAAGTGTTTCCCTAAGCACATCACATTACCTTGAGCAAATGTTTCACTGCTTAAAAGGATTTTCCAATAGTAAGGATTACGTTAACACTAGTCAGTAATCTCATTGTCTTGTAGCAACATTAAAGTTCTAGCATTATTTCCAGTAGTAATTTGAAATTTTGTAACATAGCATGTGAATACAGTACATACAGAGTGTTAGGGTTTCACATCTATGTACAATGTAAAGCATAGAATAGTAACATTGATAAATATAATGATGATAAAAATGCTTTCGGATTAATCACATCATTAGGATTAATCCTAAAGCATTTTTATCTACATTATGGATCACAAAGTCTTAGGTCTAACATATAATGATTTTGACAATGCATATTGACACCATGATGATACGATTGTAGAATTATATGACTGAATGTTGTTGCCAAAAATTGTTCTGTGATTATTGCAGTGTCATATATTTAGCAGTAGTTTAGAAATATGTCATACATGTGATATTTGTAACTGTTGTGCAGGTAAATCCCCTCTACGGACAGAGGCGATCCCTCTAGCCCTGGGGTGGATCTAGAAACAAGGGAACATGCTAATCCTTCGGATTCCTAGTTTATGAATGAAAATGAGTTGGGATAGATGACCTACCATGTTCCAATGCTCTTGTCGTAGCTTGTGGTAGCAATCCTCTGATCTTCGTCTTTACACGTCGCGTTTCTTCAGCGGTAATATCCGTGTACCTGAACAAGGATCAGAGAATGATGAAAGCATATGAAAACATACTTGCATTCATAACTATTTGATTGGTCAAGGAGAATCAAATGTATTGCATAGGATTAAACATATCAAATGCAAAATGGGAACCAAAAAACCAGTCATGTATTAATAAGAAGAGAGAAGAAGCTTACAACCAAAAAATCCTTGACATTGCACCCTCCTTCGATGGGTCAGGTCAAATGCGTCTCAAGAATTTGTCAGGGATAGCGTCTCAAGAATTCGTCGGGGATTGGACTTGGCGAAGCAAAGGGCCTAAACTCTCTCTCAGCAATGGATTCCTCTCTGCTTTATTCTCACACCAGCTGTTAGTATGAATCTTTCGTCAGAAAAAGACCACTTTAGCTACACATAACAAATAGCCCTAACATCAAATATGGCTGCCAATATCTTCAAATCTGCATTTATTTGATCATGATAAATGCCGCACAAATCCAGATCTATGCATAAAAAAGACATTAAGCAGTAAAAATAAGGTTTTTCTCCATGCATCCAATAGACAAGACAAGAACAATATTTTTGAAACAATTTTTATATTAAGGGCACCTGAGAGGAAAACAAGAAAGGTGTTTCCAATTCTCCTCAATGGGATGGGTTCTTGAAAGTCCTCAGCGCTTCAGATCTAGCATTTCTCTCTCTTGTTGGTGTAGAAAACCCAGACAAACATAGAACTCAAAGGGAGCTCACAAAGCAAATAATAGAGAATGTGACAATGATAATGGTTCAAAGTCAGACCAAGAGTATAGATCCAGAGTGATCTAATAGGCAACAAAAGGTGACAAATGAATAGGAAAACCCTTCTATTTATAACAAAATATTAGGGTAGTCTAGGACTTGGTGCATGAATAAAATACTATTAACCAAATTCTAGAACCACCTTTTAGGAATATTTTATTATATTTGTTGGAGGGAAAAGTTATTTGACTTGGGTCAAATCCCTTTATTTGTAAATAATAAATAAATAAATGATTTATTTATTATTTTAAGGAAGTGGTTGAATGATAATTAAATAAATAATGGTTTATTTAATTATTTATAAATGATTTAGTCATATTTAACAAGGAATATTATTTAAATAAAATTTAAATAATTATTCCTAGAAAATAATAAGATAAATGAGGATTTATCTAATTAATTTCCTTGTTTTGGGTTAAATATAACTAGGAATAATAATTAAATTATTGTTTAATTAATTATTCCATGAGGAAAATCAAACAAATATAGATTTGTTTAGTATTTCCTTTTGGGGTTTTCTGTTTAGACCATAAACAACCTAATAAATGTGTTTCATTAAGTTATTTCACATAGTGAAAGCAATTTTACTTAGGGTAAAATTGGTCTTACATGGTGTACTTGGGTTCATCTAATGATAATAGGTTAGATGACCAAAAAATGGTGTAACACCAGCTATAGTAAGGATTGTTAAACTAGCTGCAACTATGTGAGAAGGATGTATTTATAGCAGAGGAGGAGGTGGTTTGGGATCCCTCATAAAGTGGAAGGGAGCCCTTATCCTTTGGGGAGTTTCACAAATGTAGTAAACAAGAAGCCAAAGGAAGGACTTCGACGTTATTCAGTCGAACAAACCATGATGACTCTGCTCACAAAGTAGTTAGGAATGGAAACTTCGCTTCTATTTTAAAAAACTTTCCAAAAACAGCTCGGTATGGGCAGTCCACTGAGACAGAGCGCCAATGGGCGCAAGGCCCAGTGCTAATTTCTCTATTTGCGCAAGGCCATAACTGCCTACTAGCACCAACCCAAAATCATATGTTTTTGAGAGCCTGCTTCAGGAATGATCAACCGAGGAAATGTTCTTCACATGGCAGGGGATGCAATGACACTTTTTGTAAGGTATGACAATACACAGAATTCACTGAAATGGTCCTGTAATGTGCAGGATGGGGATTGCAGGGATGGTGGAAAAATATTGTGTAACAGATGCCCCATAAAGCATGAGGTATGAGAGAGAGGGAGGAGTGAAATGCTTTATGAGAATGTGTTCAAACCAAACATCGTCGTTGGAAGACCTGCAAGTACAAGTACAACTGATATCTCTGATACATGAAAATGTGGTATGGGTGCAGCCATCCATAAAAGAGTATATATAAAAATGAGATCCGAAGTATGGACGCATCTATCCAGCAAGAAGGATCAAGAAATAGACTTAGGTATGGTCGCAACCATCCAATTAAAAGAGTCATGATAAACCAAAACGTCTCACAGCCTGGATTTTATCAGACAAAACGCAGGGTCTTGCGCTCCATCTTGACTCGAACAAGTACAAATTCAAGCATGTGAATGAGTGAGCTAAAGTCAAACGTGCAATCAATTCACCTGATTACCAGCCAATGATGAAATATGTTAACGGGCACGAGAGAAACCACCAATAATGATAATGGCTCTCAAGGTACAACTAGTAAAGTCTGCAAAATCTTAACAGTTAGTTGGCATCGAACACCCGTGGAATCACTCGATCGAAGGCCAATGATGAGGACTAGTCGTCGAATGTGAAGAACTTGCCATTGAGGCATGCAAGCTCCAAGGTACTGGAAGGGAGTCTCTAGATTAGCTTCCCGGATAATGAGCTGAAGTTGATAGGAAGTGGCATGGTTGAAGGAGGGCATAATGTTTCCCACATCATCGACACGAGACGAATAAGATGATAGTGAATCAGGACCAAAAAGAGGATTAGAGGTTGAAAACTGCAAAAGGAAACTTCTCTTTAACATATTGATGTCACGACTCCGGAATTTGGCAGTATTTGACATCAAGGGATCTGAGGTCATGATGACATGGAAAAGAGCAGATGAGAAGTCAAAACAGATTACCCAAATCTATGGAGGCAAAAAATGACGAAATGGGATGTCCCCAACCTGACACGAATGCAGATGAGTCTCATGTTCAAGAGAGACATATTGCCGACAAGAATGTGAATTGGTTCCATTTTCCCCCACCATTGCTGGCAAGTACCCCAATTATTTTTGGAAACAATCTTGAAGGGGATAGAATATGCTTGTTATATAAGTTTGTCCTTTCGAAAAATCCATCCTAGTACATTTTACGAGCCCTAGGAAAGAGGAACTCGGTTACATCATGGTGACGGTTTCCGATGTCGTGTATGTTTAATGAGTCTGAAAAAGGAAGAACTCGACATCTTTTCATGTTTAGAGATTTTGAAAAGAAGCGAAAAAGAAAACTCTATCAAGTCCCTTTTCGTAGGTAGTCTCACAGACACGAAAAGGTAGAAAACCAAATCTGAGAGAACCTCTTAGTCGCGATAGGAAAAGGTATACCTTTTTCGTAAATAATCTATCCCAGCCCGAAAAAGGGGTAAACGTATATTGGGCAGATATCATTTCGCAGCGTTTAATGAGTTCAAAATGACAAGAGTCTCAGCAATCTTTTCAGTTTTTTAGAGTCAGAAAAGAGCTGAAAGATGACTCCAGGGGATGACTTTTTCGTGTTTTTACCGAGTCCGAAAAAAGTATAAAATACAACTCGTCACGTTGAGGACCTGTTGCTGCACAAGAAACGCATGTAAAACCCATTTTTCGAGATAAAATAGCAAAATAATTGAAAAATATGCTCAAAAACCTAATTAGGGTTCTAAAAAGTTTCTAAAATGCCAAAAATAGTAAAAATAAATTACTTTTCACTTTTACCTCTTGTGAACACTTTTTTACCCTTTTTTCACTGTGATTTTGCGAAACTGACAGCGGTCAATATAGGGGACTAATCGCGAATTCATCTTTTCCAAGTAAGAGCTCATATCCTTGCCTGCATTTTGATATAATTTTCATTGCCTGCAACCCATTTTTTAGATTTGTGGAGGGGTTTTTGTTCAAATTAGGGCACGGCGGTTGGCGCGGGTTCTGGGCATGGACTCGCGCAAACCTGCCGTGAATCCAAACGGGGGCGCACCACTTGGCGCAATTGTTTTTAAAACAGTCGCGCCAATCGTGGCCACTAATTTTGTGTGTAAATTCAACTAATTAGCTCATTTTAAACACTCTGATAGAAAATAATTTGACTAATTATGGCCCCATTTATGTTTTTGCAGGTGTGAAAGAGAAAAATGGTGATCGAATGGAAGGAAAGAGAACATAGTGAAGAAGATGAGCAAGCCTTGGGCAATGTAAGATGCATGGACGTTCTCAGGGACTGCGGGCTTAAAAAATTCTTCATGGCACCATGTCTCCAAGCTCAACCGGAGCTATTACAGTACTTGATCAGTGTATGGGAAATTGAACGCGAAAGATTCATAATCCACAATCAGGAGCTAGAGATTGAGGTCTCGGATGTTTACTTCATCACTGGATTATCACAGAGGGGGGCAGTACCAATCCTGACAGGTACCCAGCCCACGATGGAAAACATGAGCATGGTCATTGACAGAGTTTCATGAGGGGCAAGGAAAGGATCCAAAAGCAAGAAGGTGGATATCAGAACCATTCTCGATTTGAAACTAAAGGTAGTGTTGCGCGCCATCACGCGAGATGTTGGATCTCAACTCCGCATGAGGCCACAAAAACACAGTTACTTCTTGCAGTAGGTTGTATGGCACCAGCTCTATACAACTGGACAGAGGCGGTAACGAACAATATGAAATGCCAATTGAAAAAATGCAAGAATGGCAAGCTGAAACATTTCGTTTATGGGTCCATCTTGGTACCATTCATCCTAAAACAGCTACCAATTTTTCAACGTCGGGAAGTGATAGTTCCTACACCACCAACCTAGGAGCCACGGATGGTTCGTTGGGCGGCTTTGATGCTAAGATCAGGAGGCGGTCAACAGATGTCCTAGAGACTAGATTTATTTGAGTGGCTCCGTCAACAACTGATGGTCATGGAGGACTGGCCCTCTTCTGGCACAGACTTTATGGGTGATGCAGACCTTCCTCTCCCAGCAGGAGAGGATTGCGATGAAGCATTGGGTAAGACTCATTTTTCAATTTTGATGAGTATTATGATTTTTTTATTAAATATGTTCTGATGTTAATCCATGTATTTGTAGATGTCGGCCCAGCAAGACCTGCAGGAATGTCTCCAATAGCACAGAGGATTCCTCATGATTTTGATGTGGCCCCTCATGGTGAGAAAATCGAGAGGGAGGAAATTGTACGCAACCTAGAGGGACTCAACAGCAGAATCCCTGACTATGTGAGATTTGATGATGTTCCTCGCACATACTAGAGGCACACTGCAGGGGTGTTGAATCATGTTCACCGCTTATTGAGGCGGCTTGTACGGGAAGTGACATGCTACCATGAGCATCATGCCGACTAGACACCTAGGCTTCGATTTCTGCATATTTTTTTAGAGACGTGATGTCTTAGGATGTAACCAAAACATACATATTTTTGAAATTATGATGCACATGGATGCAAACACGCGATATATATATATATATATTCCTATTTTCTTGTATGAATCTTATCATGTGATGATGATGTTTTACAAATTATGCAAACGTCTATCTAATACAATATTGGCTACTGTATCAGTTAATGCATTCATTCGTCTGGGAATATGCTAATATGTGATGTAATCAAAATTCCATTATAATAAAAGAACACGCAAATAAAACCTTAATATTTGAGGATTTCTAACAGAATAATGCCCATTAAGCTGAAGAACAACAAGCTGAGAATATAGGTTAACAAGCAATGCATGAATGTCAAGAGAAATGGCCTCAGTTAAGAGTTCAATGACAACACTATATTCAGCAACATTGTTTGTGGTTCATCCTAGAAAAATACCTTGAAGGTATATCAACTCACCAATAGGATTATAAATCACCTAGGCTGCAGAAGACAGATTCAAGGTACTGTGGGAGGCACCATCCGCGAAACCAACATAAGGAGTGACAGACATTTGCACAATAAGTAACAACACAATAAGCAGGAAAACGCTCGCAAAGCACATCAAGCCAAAAATGTACAAAAATGAAAAAACACCTATGTATAAAATAAACATGCACAAGAGACTCATGCATAGTATTTTTTGAGATACAACCCATTTCTGGGCTAATCTAGAGGATAACCTTCATAATCAATTAGATCATAAGCCTCGTTCTGCAAAACATGCTTATCAATGTTTGGAATTTTCCTGTCCCTAGCTTATCGTGAGCTTGATCGTATAGGAGGACGAGGTCCCCTTCTACAAAGAAACGAGGGGAAACCGACTGGTCAAAATGAGATTTGACCCGCTTTTTCTGTGCTTCTATGACAAGAGCAGCAAAGCGGCAAGTTTCATCAAGCCTCTCTAAATATAGAAGATGCTCTTCTTCTGGCGAAGTATTAGGCAGCAATTCAAAATCTATCTTGAGAGAAGGGATTTTGTATTCAATTACAAGGGTAGCTTCCAGACCATAGACAAGCTGGAATGGAGTGAATCTGGTCACATCCTTCACTGAGGTTCGGTAAGCCCAAAGAGCTGAAAACAACATGAGATGCAAGTTTTACTTGTGCATCCCAATCATACATTGTAGCATAGTGACTAGAACTTTGTTCACGGCTTCAACCTGGCCATTGGCCTGAGGGTAGTCTGGTGTTGAGTTGTTGTGATGAGGACCCAACTTAGAAGTCAACTCAGCCACCATGTAATAACGAAAATGAGAACCATGATCGGTAACAATGGCTTGAGGGACACCAAACCTAGTAATGACATGATTGAACAGAAATTGTGTGGTTGTCTTACCGTCAGCTGTAAGTGTAGGCATTGCTTCAGCCCATTTCATGAATTAGTCAACGGCTACGATAATATAAGCATGCCCCCCCGCCGAGTGACAGTTACACATCATAAAATCGATGCCCCACTTCGCAAAGGAACCAACGGTAATGATAGGATGAAAATGGGTGGGTGGCGCGCACATCTTGCGCTAATAAATATGGAAATCGTGACATTTACAGACAACAACAATGCAGTCTTTAAATATGGTGGGCCAGAAATAGGCAGCACAAAGAATCTTTTGTGCAGTAGCATATCTA
The DNA here is from genome assembly GCA_034641835.2 of Pinus albicaulis. Taxonomy (NCBI): domain Eukaryota; kingdom Viridiplantae; phylum Streptophyta; class Pinopsida; order Pinales; family Pinaceae; genus Pinus; species Pinus albicaulis. Next base: position 1,592,119,682 of record CM076584.1, on the reverse strand, counting down.
GACATGTGACCGCCACAGGCACCAGAGTCACAATCATTGAGGACCTTTTCAGCCTCCTCGAGATTCAAACATCAGTGGAGAATGGAATCAGCTCTGATGCAGTAGAGAGTATCTCCGACTATGCAATAAGGTTGCGAATGATGGTGGATGCGTCGACGAGCATCCTTCTTCAACTCAGATCGGAAGGTGGAAGTCTGAAGACATACGATGATATCACCGTACCAAGGATCGAGGGTGCTAATAAGAAAAACTAGTGTGTCGTCCGGAATGCGTTCCTCGGAACCAGATGGAGCAGAATCAGAACGAAGAGAGGAAATTAATCAGTGAAAACCAATGATTTCTTCGATTTGGCGGTAGTAAAATCCAAATCTAACTCTTGGAGGATAACAATCCACTTCGAGTATTTTCCCCCCAGCAATTGACGAGTCAATATGTAGGTCATAGGGTTACAATCAGAAATCAAGGTCATTATGCGCAAGAGAATGTAATGACGAAAACGTTGAATAGCTTGAACAGAAGCCAATGCCAATTTCTCGACATGTGCGTAACATGTTTCGGTATCAAGAAGATTGCGACTCGAATATTAAATGACGTGCTCGTCACCATCATCGTCGTCTTGCACCAGAACCATGGAAATAGTGCTAAACACAGCAGCCAAATAGAGGGAGTAATCGTGATGATAATTGGGAGGATGCAACAGAGGAGAATTGATCAATAATGTTTTCATTGCATCGAAGGATTTTTGAGTGATCTCATCCCAAAGGAACGGGACGCCTTTATTAAGTAATCGTGTAAATATTTTGGCCACTTCAGCATAGTTTGGTATAAAACAGCGTAGGAAATTAGCTTTTCCTTGTAGACTCTGTAGCTAGTGTAAGGAGGAAGGGTAGGGGAGATTAACAATAGCTTCGAATTTGAGGGGATCGAGACGAATTCCGTCTTTAGAGATGATAAACCCTAAGAGCCTACCAGAATCAACGCAGAAGATGCACTTATGCGGATTGAGCTGAATGTTATAGCATCGACGGCGAAGAAAGATTTGACGGAGATGATCTCGGTGGTCATTACGCTTAGTCGAATGAGCCGAAAGGTCATCCAGGTAAGGTTGAAAAATGCGCTTGATATCATGGAAATCATATGAAATTGATCTTTGGAATGTAGCCCCAGCATTATTAAGACCAAAAGGGAGCTTCTTATAAGCGAAGGTACCCCAAGGACAGATAAAGGCGGTCTTGTGTTGATCATCCGGAAGAATATTAGTTTGGTTGTACCCAGAAACCCTGTCCATAAGGGAAAATATCTCACTCCTAGCACATTCATCAATGATCTGGTCAATAAAAAGGAGTGGGATAATTATCCTTAGGTCAAGCATGCTTGATATCATGGTAATCGACACAGACACGAATATTACCCTACTTCTTATCTACAAGAACAATATTAGAAACCCATTCTGTCAAGGCAATCGGATAAATGAAACTAGCTCTAAGAATTTTTTCAACTTCTCCTTTAATAGTGGTCGCCTTTCTAGGGTGCACAGAATGAAGAAGTTGGTGAACAAGCTTCGCACCAAGATAAGTAGTAATCTCATGCACAACTATACTCAAATTGATGTCGGGAATTTCTTCGTAAGACCAATCACAAATGTTGTGAAACTCACGACAGAGACTAGTATAGACCTCTATCTCATCAAGAGAATAGGTCACCCCAATGTGGATGTTCTCTACCACCCCCGGTTTGACAGAGATGTCGATAGGCATCGTTTGTGTGATGTTTCCCAAGTTACCTTCCACAAAGACTTCGTATGTCAAGATAGGAATTTGAAGTGGATGAGAAGGAAATTGAGAAGCGAACTTCTCGAGACAAGTAGACATGGCCCCAAGGCTAGGCATGAAAGAGGAATGATGATGAATATCATCCCAAGGAGGATCCTCAAGAGACATAGTTTCCACGATGGCCTCATCGGTGGGAAACATCTAGTTTACGGGATATGGCGAATCTGAATATCCGAGCCAAGGGGATTGAGAATAAGTTTCAAGAGACATACTCAAAGGAGCATGATCAGAGGTTGGAGGAGCCGAAGCCAAAATAAGTTCACAATAATCAATCTCTATTGGGCTTAACGGCATCGAGTCACCAAATGGATCAATCTTCTCGGGCGAAGGGATGACCCATGGATCAGAAAACCTAGAGATCATGTTAACCTAAGCAGTGTTGGGTGGAGGAAGAGGAAAAATACCCATGAGGGCAAGATATTTGAAAATACCTGGCCCTATGCTCTCATAAGGCATAGGAATACGATCTACATATGGGATGTTTCTCTCAGAAGAAAAAGAAGTGAAAAAGGTCAACTAATCGACTATGATGATCTTTCCTTCGTGCGGAAATCGAAGAACATGAAACAGAGTGGATGAAACACACAGCATGGCATGAGTCCAACTGCGACCAAGGAGAAGATTATAATTGAGCTTTGCGTCAAAGATTTCAACCTCAACGTTAACTGTTTTCCCTTATAATGTAATGGTTAAACTAGAGATAACACCAGGAGGGTGAGATTCCCTTCCATCAAAATCTTCTAAAGCATTCGAGAGATGAATTGAGGGCTGGAGAACCGATAGCTTTCCAACAGGAAGATGACATGATGCACGTAGATGAACCCTCGTCCATGACCGGTCGATGGATATTCTTTCCATTAATCCCAACTTGGATGATCAGTGCAAGCTGGTGAGGGAGACATGGGAAAAAAATTTCCAAATCGAAAGTGATAAGGCTCAAATTGGCGGGATCAACCCCTCCGATAGCAGATAACAAAGCCTTCCGTTGAGATGGACAACTCTGAAGTACTTCCAATGCAGACATAGCAGAGGGCGCCTAAGCCAAATCCTCAACAATACTATAATGTTGAGCAGCACGAGCATTAGAATTGTAAGAAGACTTACGGAGTACACCTTTGGAAGGTGGCCATACAACGGGCTCAGTATTGGGCCTTTCAATATAAAGAGGACCAGAAGCAGGCGAGGGAGGAGGACCATTAGCGATTTCCTTCCCTACTGCCTAACACATTTCAGTATAATCTTTCGATCGGTTAGCAATAGAGATGGATTTAGGACCATTCATCATGAAAACCTGAGAGCCAAATGGGGTGGAGGACTGAGGTTGCTCCACCAGCTAAGTTTTTTATGATGGAAATGATTCTTTAAGAACATCCAGAGTGCCTTGGTTGCAATTGAGCAATCGATTCACCTCGGACCGTTGGGGACAGTCCTTGGTGTAATTCTCTTCGTCACAAATCAAACAAGGGTACTTCAGTTTATGTTGTGAACCATCATCAGCATGAGATTTCTGAGAATCCTATTTCAAGGTTTCGGCTTTGGCCTAACCTTTACCCTTATTTTTTCCCTTGGAAGTTTTATCCGCCAGATTGGACTGGACGGCATTCACTTCCACAGTTTTACTAGAATTCGGAGGTGGCTGAGAAGCAATATCATTGGAAGGAGTGGATTTTTGCTTCGCATGATTTTGAGAAGACTTCCTAGAATTCTGAGACACAGAACCCATGATGCCATCGACGGATGGCGTCAGCAGTTCTTTGGAAGTTCTAGGTCGAGGGGCATCAAGCAAGAGTTCGTACAATGTTCCAGACTGAGAGTACATGAGATCAAGGTACTAGGCACGAGCAATGGCTTGTTCCTCAGTAACATATGCCCCTATAGCAATGTCCTTAGCGATCGGAGCAACGAAAGAGGTAGTGAACCAATCAGTTAGAAGTTGATCAAGAATCTCAAACTTGATCAGACAACGACAACGCCTCCATTCATGAATATGATGAGAGAATTGAGCAGCTCAATCTTGCTTCAAGGATGTGAGGAGGTGCGTCCCAGTTTCATATTGAACTAGTAACTGAAAGTGCGTGAGAAATTCCATGTCTAAAGAGTTTAAATATTGGAAGATGTCGTGGGAGATTTCAATGTACCACTTGGCAGCGGCACCAGTGAGAGTTCGTTGGAAAAGACGAATTCGAATGGAATCGTCAACCCAAGAGTTAGAGGAACACCAAAGATAGTATGTCATAACATGTGCTTGGGGGTCTTATCTGGACTTGCCCTCAAATTTGGGACAATCGTCAGGAATTTTGGTCGAAAGTAGAGGCCAATATGGATTATGAAGGATAGGATCATTTGTCAACTTCAACATATCGGGCAGTTCCAACGTAGCAAGGAAAGGTAATTGAGGATTGAAAGGAATTGCAGGCCGTTGATAGAGACTAGTATTAGGATTCCACCCAGGTTGAGAGAAATTTTTCCCCCATATGTTTTGTCCAGGAGGATTCTGTCCATAGGGGTTATAAGCCTGAGAATTCTGCCCATACATGGGTTGAGGACCAGGATATTGATTCTGAGCATATCACTAAGATCCTGTCTGAGCAAAATATGGATTTTGTTGCGGAATGTAAGCAGTGCCTTGAGGTGCATTATACAACACTTGAGTTTGACCTTGAGGAACGTATGCAGTGCCCTGAGGTGCGCTATATACCATCTAGGATTGACCTTGAGGAATGTAAGTAACGCCTTGGGGTGCACTATATACCACATGATATTGACCTTGGGGAATGTAAGTGGCGCCTTGAGGCTAAATGGGTTGCCCGTGGGGTGCAGGTTGAACTGGATACTGTGGTTGGACAGGTTGTCCCTGCAGAGCAGGTTGGCCTAGATGCTGAGAGCCACTGGGTTTCCCTTATGGAAAAGGTTGGCCCGATGGTTGGGATGGGCCAGGTTGCCCCTAAAGACCAGGTTGACCCAGTGCAGGACCATAGGGTTGTCCTTGTTGTACAAAAGTTTGGCCTTGCTGAACATAAGGCTGGTGCTGTTGCACAAAATTTTGTCCTTGTTGTGGATATATTTCCCCCTGGGAACATAAGATGCACCCTGTTGAACATAAGGTTGACCAGCAGGACCGTAGGGTTGTCCTTGTTGGACCGAAGGTTGCCCCTGAAAGGGTTGTCTTTGTGGACCGTAATTTTTTCCCTGTGGACCGTAGGGTTGTTGTTGCACTAAAAACTGTCACCCTGACATTCTGCTGACTATATGAGCTCATTGAAACTCATACTTACCTCCTCTACAAGTCTTACAACCTTTACTCCTCATTTTAAGCCTTAAAACAGGAGAAAAAACCCTAAAAACTCAAAAACCCTAGGGTACACAGGTAATGTGAGGCTTACCTGCGTTCCTGGCTAGGGTACGTAGGTAATGTGAAGAGAAACTGCGTTCTGGAACGCAGCTTTCCAGTGTTATGCCTGTGTACCCCCTCCAAAGTCAAAAAAGCGAGAAACAAAATTTTAAAAGCTGATTCGAGGTCAATTCTAGAAGCTTCTAGATGAGAATTTTTGGGGATGAGTACGCTTTAATAAGATGCATGTATCCCACACCTTAAGGAACTAATCCCTTGATGTGAGGAGCCTATCCCTTTGAAGGAGGATTCTATCCCTTCATAGGTGGAACCCTAACCTCCTCATCTGCTCTATAAAAGGAGGCATTGGGTAGCCTCAAAAGGATTCAAGCTTTAGTGTGTGATTGAGTTGAAGTGCTATTGAGATTTAGACTTCTTTCTGCTGAGCTTTTGAGAGGAAAGATCACATACCTCTATGTGCTTCTGGAGGAAGAGTGCAAGACTTATCAAAGTAGAGGAGACTCCTGCTTTGGACCCCGGGAAGGCCTATTCAACATCAAGGCTAAGGTTGTAAGGTTCATCTGTTATTTTAAGATTAATACAATCAAGTTTTTTTTTTCTCAATAAATTGTCGTTCGATTTTTTATTTCAATAAGTTGTCGTTTGATCGTTTATTTCATAGATTCCTTGATCACTATGATAGGTATGTTTTATAATTATTTGTTATACAGGTGCTATTTAATATTTGCTTGTTTTTTATTGCAAGTCGACAAAAGACGACACTTTGTTGCAACAAAAGATGACACTTTGTTGCGACAAAATACGACACTTTGTTGCGACAAAAGACAACACTTTGTTGCGACAAAAGATGACACTTTGTTGCGATGAAAGACGACACTTTCTTGCGACGAAAGAACTATTTTTGCGACAAAATAACTCTTGTTGCGACGGAAGGATTATTGTTGTGACGAAAGAACTCTTGTTGCGACGAAAGGATTATTGTTGCGACGGAAGAACTACTGATGCGACAGAAGAACTACGGTTACAAATAAGCATTTGGATCTAGGGTAGGATCGACACCTTCATAGAATTTACTTGTAAAACGAATATATTTAGAGAAATACAAACTTAGTTGTTCGTTCGTTTCTAGATTGTCTTCTGACACTGGGGAGATCGATCTTGTCCGCAAGATCGATTTATCCGGCCAAAAAATTGGCGACGCCGCTGGGGAAAGAATTTGATTTTTTATTTTCCTTTGTTTTGATTTGAGAAAATGATTTTTTCTGATTTTTGATTGATTTGTACGGGCTTAGGTAACTTAGATTTACTTTTCTTTGAAAATTTTTGAAGTCTTTTTTGTTTTTCTTGAATTTTTCTAGGGACTGCACATCGTTGCAGACCCTGTTAAAAGTCTTGAAAAACTTAGATTTCTTTTTTCAGTTTAGATTAGATTTAATTTAGGATTCTTAGCATCTACCCAGATCTGTATTTTTCTGTCAAAAAGCCTTGTTTATGAGTTTCTTTCAGCAAATTTTTCATCTCATCAATCTCCGTTAAGTTAATTGGGTGTTTTGAGTCTCTTTTTTGAGAAATTCTTAATTTGATTTCCTTTGGTCATTACTTGGAGGTTTGTCTCAGTATTTTCACAATTTTGCATCTTTTTGCTTTTGTGTATGAGTGTTAATCATCTTTAAGTGATTTTATTTTTTGATCTTTGGAACTCTCACCCAATTTTCTTTACTTGCACTTGATTGGTTCTTATATTACATTAGAATCATCTTGTGTTTGAGAATTCTCTTGCATAGATCACATTTGCATAATTAGAATTCTCATTTTCAAAATATGAGTGAAATGTGCATAGATTACAATTGCATAGTTTACATTCTGAAAAATCAATTGTAGATTTAGATTAGTTCTCTTTAATTTGAATTTACATGTTTTTATGCTTGTTTTTAAAACACAAAAATAAAAAATGGAATTGATTTGCATTAGTTTTTCTTGATGAAATTAGTGCATTAGAGAATTTGTTATATTTTCTCTTAGTGATCAATTTTTTGCATTGTTGGAAGTGAATGGAAACTCTCTCCTTACTTTAGTTAGGATTCATCGAATTGAAAAGATTACATTATCATATTTGATTGCATTCAGTTTTGGGTCGGGTCATAACACCATTGGTTTCATATCCATTTACCCTTTTGAGTAATAACAGCCTAAATAACACAGCACTTAATTAAAATTCATCTAGTAATTTTTACATTTTTAGGGCTCTTTCCACCAATCTAGCTCAGGATTAGTGCTTTGTAATAGGTTGTAGTTAACTTTCCAAAGCAACTAAAACAAACAAGTAGATAAATCATGTGGTAGGAAATAAATCCAATTGTAATTGGTACAATCTGGGAAGCTTCTCTTAAAGGAGTTAATCACGAGATCGTGTCCAAACCTTTGAGACAATCAATTTTGTTTCATTGGGGAAGATAGAAGATCTTCACGCATTACAAATGGTAAACCTCGGATTAACCATTGTCGAGGAGCCCGGGGTCACTTGTCGGTAAACCTCGGATTAACCATGTCGAGGAGCCTTCAAGGGGATTGAGCTTTGTTACTATACCCTTGCGTGTGGAATCGGATCGTAGACTGTTCCCCCAGTTGTATTTGTTACTTTTGGTAACCTTAGTGTCCATAAACTTAAGATTATTTCATAAGCTGACGGTGAAGGAAAGATCTCACTATACCTAGAGCAGACGTCGACTAGACTCACTTGGACTCTCTGGGGGGTTATCTTCACTCGAGATGGTTTTGTGAAGAAACTTGTGCCAGTCTGTTTCATTAAGCAGGTTTTTGGGGTAACTGTTCCAACCGCAATTTCTACATTAAAATTCTATGATGTTGGATTTCATCACCAACTAGTGTTTTTAGTGCATGAATCTATCGTTTGTGTGTGGTTTGATTCCTAGATTTGATAGCACGTGTTAATTTGTTTGTTTTTACTTTTAGAGACCATAGGTGTGAATTGTGAATTTTAAATGTTAGGTGTGAATTGTGAATTGTTAATTTTAGTTTTAAATTTTTAATAAAATTCGCTGAAGTTGAATATAATGGCAACTGTTCTGGAATTTACCAACCAAGGAACCCCTCTTAACGAGAATCCTAGTACTTTTCCTTGCTTTGGAAATGTTGGTCCTCCTTATATGGCTACTTTTTCATTACCTGGATTTACAATAGGTTTACCGATATGGTTATTTTCAACTTCGTTGGCCCCGAATACTCCAATTTTTCCACCTCAACCAGATGCTTCACCTCAACAGAGTTCACCATCTCAACATCACCAACCTTCTGTTGACCCTTTACCTTCTTTGCCTAATATTTCTTCCTCCATTTCTTCCTCTTCACTTGGTAAAAGCCTTGACGCTAGTAACCAGGTGGCTAAGAAGAAGAAGAAAGGGAAGAAGAAGAAGAAGAAGCAAGATAAGAAAGAATTCAACCAACCAACCATGGCTGTAAGTGTTAGTTGTGTTGAGGAAACCTCCAACATGCATCGTAAACCCAAATACCCTTGCAAGCTTTGTAAGGGTGACCACTTCCTTGTCAATTGTCCTGGTATTCCAAAAGTCTTGGAAGTATGGTCAGAAAAATCTCATCAACTTTCCGTTGATCCATCAACCAGTGATAGTCAGGTTCCTGGGAAAAAGGGTAAAGTTAGGTTTCCTTGTAAGTTATGCAAAGGGAGTCATCAAACTCACATTTTCCCTCACTCGGATGAAGCCTCAAAATTGTTGGAAAACCTTACTGTTCCACAGCAAGAATTTCTAACTGGTTACCGTAAACTTTCTCCCAAACTACCGTCAACTGACAGAGTGATTGATCTAATTTCAAGTACATTCAATCCCACTCTTCCATTGGAGAGTGAAACTCATATCACTCGAGTTGATGATCCATTAGTTGATCAAGTGGTCGATTCGATTTCACATTCGGTCGATCCCATTCTCCCTGTAGAGAGTGAACTTCATACTGCTCAGGTTCTTTTTGTTACATCAGATCCTTCTATGCTAGGGGGCATTTCACCTGTTTCTACAGAACCCCCTCCAAGTACTGAGGTCTTTTCCTTTGATTGGAATAGACTGACAGAACCTCGTCTTCCTTCCTCCATCCCTTTCCAAATCATTGTGAAGTTTGGTGGTAGGGATATACACCGCACACAGGTAGATGAAGGTGCTTCTGTTAGTATTTTATCCTCAACTTCTTGGAAAGCTTTGGGTTCCCCTCAGCTTGTGCCTATTACACAGAATCTGAAAGCTTTTAACAGAACCATTAGTGAACCTTTAGGGATCCTTCCTAAGTTTTCTATTACTTTGGAAGGTAAAACTGCCTATATTGATCTTATGGTAGTTCGAGGCCCCTTGGATTTCAATTTACTCCTTGGGCGAGACTATGTCTATGCAATGAAAGTTGTAGTATCGACACTCTTTCACATGATGTCTTTCCGTCATAATGGAAATATTGTGACTGTAGACCAGCTTTCATTCCCTAGCCTTGTTTCGACTACCAATAATATGACACCCCTAAATGTTCCTGATTCTAAAGTGGTATCTACCCCGCCACGGGTTAATTATGTGGCAACTAGTCCCATGTTTTCAATTATCGATGTAAGTGAGCCTCTCACTGTTTGCTCGTCTTCCTTTGACTTAGATCCAGTAATTAAAATGAAAACTCTATGATTATTTGAACGCGATGTTCTTATCCCTTTTGAGTCCCTTGACATGTGTTCCTTCCAGAGAACTATTCTTCCTTCTGATGAAGACCTCATGGAAGCCATGATCAAGGTGTGTCCATTGACATGTGTTTCTTCCAGTTGGAAGCAATGATCAAGTTCCCGAGGATATTTCCTTTTATTTTGTCAACCTCGTTAAAAAATGAATCAGTGAGTATGAGGAGAGTTCATGTTACTGTGTCAACCTCGTTAAAAAATGAAACATGCTGTGCCGAGGAGAGTTCCTTTTACTGTGTCAACCTCGTTAAAAAATGAATCAGTGAGTGTGAGGAAAGTTCCTTTTACTGTGTCAACCTCATTAAAAAATGAATCAGTTAGTTCAAAGCATAGTTCCTTTTCTTGTGTCAATCTCGTTAAAAAATGAAACAAGCTTCTATGAGGACAGTTCTTTTCCTTTGTCAACCTCATTAAAAAATGAATCAGTAGGTAGATTGTAGAGAGTAGATTAATATATTAGAAATAAATAGTTTCTGAGGATAGTTCCTGTTACTGAGTCAACCTCGTAAAAAAATGAATCGGGTATGAGGAAAGTTCCTTTTACTGTGTCAACCTCATTAAAAATGAATCAGTGGATCAAGAGGAAAGTTCCTTTTACTGTGTCAACCTCGTTAAAAAATGAAACACGTTTCCATGAGCATAGTTTTTTTCCTGTGTCAAGCTCGTTAAAAAATGAAACAAATCCTCCCCTAATTGAGTCGAGTCTTCGACTAGATCTCGTAAATGTTAAGTCATATATTTAGGTTATTTATTTCAGTTTTTGCATAATTTTCTTACAATTTTAGGTCGGGTCTTTCATATTATCTCGTAAATGAACCTTCATTCCATCCAACTATTAATTACCAGCAGTGTACTTAGTTGAATGAAATGAAGGTGGGGGGCATGCGCTCTAACAGTTACGCTTAGGGGGCATCAAGCACATTTTTCTCTCTGTTTCAAGCTTTTGTAAAAATGAAACCTATCTTGAGTCAATTTCGGTTATTTTCAAGACTCGTTAAACTCATGAAAATCTCGAGATTATTTTGCTATCTTTCATTCTCATAAAACACATGAAAATGCCAAGTTCTTTCCGTCTTTTCATGCTCGTAAATTAAATTGAAAGTCAGCCACAGGAGTATATTTTTATCCCTTTTTCGAAGTCGTTAAAACTTATGAAAAATTGAAAACCATGAGTACATTTTTATCCCTTTTTCGAACTCGTTAAAACTTACGAAAAAGTGCAACCCTTGAGTTCTCTTTTAAGCCCTTTTCAGACTCTCTAAAAATGAAAAGATTGTCGAGTACTTGATTATTCGAACTCGTTAAAGTAAATGAACAATCATCCCTTCAGTATAAGTTTACCCCTTTTACAGACTGAAATGGACTATTTACGAAAAAGGTATACGTTGACTAATTACGGTCAATAGAGTTCTCTCCCGCTTTATTTTATCCTTTTTCGGGCTCGAGAGACTAAATTTACAAAAAAGTACACCCACGGAGTTTTCTTAATTTTTTTCTTCTGACTCCCTAAAATTCCTGAAAACCATCGAGCTTCTCCTATAATCTTCTACCTGCTAAAATTTAATAGTGGGCAACTACCACTTTTAGAACAGGAACTAACCACTCCTTCTTAGGGTTCGAATTTTAAACTAAGTTGGACTCATCCGAAGGATGAGCTTATAATCAAGCAAATGTTATCCTCCTCAAGCTTGTCAAAAATAAAGAGGTACTTGCCAGAAATGGTGGGGGAAAAGAGAGAAAAACGAACCTGTTTGTTACATTTTGATTATTCAAAAAACCATTAACCACTCTTGAACACGACACTTTTGTTCACCTGGGTTGGGAAAATCCTTTTCCTAACAGTTAATCAAACCATTTTGAAAGTCTTCAACCGGTTTCTGGGTATTAGCTTTGGGTAAATTGTCACCAATCCATCTGCATTGTCGTTATGTGTTCAAGAGGACAGTTCAAACAAATCATTCATCTGCAAAATATCTATCATCCATTTTGACCATCCCTGAGTCAGTCCTTGCCGATATATTTCTTCAAAACTTAATCTATGATTTTGTGTTGTGGGCTTGCCTACAATGGATCACTTTCTATCGACGACAGCTTATTATCTAGGAAGTTGATCTAGAAATCGTCAGTACCTTGAAATCTGCATGCCTCAATGGCAGGTTTCTCGCCTTCGACGACAGGTTGCATCATTGAACTTCGATCAAATGATTCCGTGACATGTTCGACTTCAGCTCATTTATTCACTTTTCATGGATTGTACTGAGTGCTTTGAGAGCCATTGACATTACTGGTGGTTACTCTCACACATGTTAATAGTTTACATTATTGACTGGTAATCAAGTGGTTTCTACCATGTTCGACTTCGACACATTCATTCACATGGATAGAATCGTACTAGTTCGAGAAGCGGAAATCAAGACCCTGGATCTAGTTTCTGCCATCCACGCTGTGAGGAATTTTGTTATTCACATTGGACTATTCATAAATATATGATTGCATCCATACTGTTTCTACACATGTCTATAATGTTGATGTATTGAAAATCATTCCTGTATCATAATAGTTTAAATTGGTTTTCTAGTTAGTTTTGATCTGAGTATGGGAATGCCTACCTCAGCGATGATATGATTACATATATATATTTTGCATTGAATGTTTTTACAGGTTCCGACTGGGGTGTCCACAGGATGATCATTGAAATGATAAAGTACTTCACTCTTCATATATGATAGACTTCATCTTCATCTATTCCAGACTTCGCACTTTAGGGGGGAATCTGTTGCACTCAAAATTGTCACCCTGACATTCTGCTGACTGTATGAGCTCATTGACACTCATACTTACCTCCTCTGCAAGTCTTACAACCTTTACTCCTCATGTAAAGCCTTAAAACAGGAGAAAAAACCCTAAAAACTCAAAAACCTTAGGGTACGCAGGTAATGTGAGGCTTACCTGCGTTCCTGGCTAGGGTACGCAGGTAATGTGAAGAGAAAATGCGTTCTGGAACGCATTTTTCCAGTGTTATGCCTGTGTACCCCCTCCAAAGTCAAAAAAGCGAGAAACAAAAGTTAAAAAGCTAATTTGAGGTCAATTCCAGAAGCTTCTATATGAGAATTTTTGGGGATGAGTGCGCTTTAATAAGGTGCATGTATCCCACACCTTAAGGAACTAATCCCTTGATGTGAGGAGCCTATCCCTTCGAAGGAGGATTATATCCCTTCATAGGTGGAACCCTAACCTCCTCATCTGCTCTATAAAAAGAGGCATTGGATAGCCTCAAAGGGAGTTCAAGCTTTAGTGTGTGATTGAGTTGAAGTGCTATTGAGATTTAGACTTCTTTATGCTGAGCTTTTGAGAGGAAAGATCACATACCTCTATGTGCTTCTAGAGGAAGAGTGCAAGACTTATCAAAGTAGAGGAGACTCCTGCTTTGGACCCCAGGAAGGCATGTTCAACATCAAGGCTAAGGTTGTAAGTTTCTTCTGTTATTTTAAGATTAATACAATCAAGTTTTGTTTTTCTCAATAAATTGTCATTTGATTGTTTATTTCAATAAGCTGTCGTTTGATCATTTATTTCATAGATTCCTTGATCACTATGATAGGTATGTTTTATAATTATTTGTTATACAGGTGCTATTTAATATTTTCTTGTTTTTGATTGCAGGTCGACAAAAGACGACACTTTGTTGCGACAAAAGATGACACTTTGTTGCGACAAAATATGACACTTTGTTGCGACAAAAGACGACACTTTGTTGAAACGAAAGACGACACTTTCCTGTGACGAAAGAACTATTGTTGCGACGAAAGAACTCTTGTTGCGACGGAAGGATTATTGTTGCGACGAAAGAACTCTTGTTGCGACGGAAGGATTATTGTTGTGACAGAAGAACTACGGTTACAAATAAGCATTTGGATCTAAGGTCGGATCAACACCTTCAATGAATTTACTTGTAAAACGAATATATTTAGAGAAATACAAACTTAGTTGTTCGTTTGTTGCTATATTGTCTTCTGACACTAGGGAGATCAATCTTGTCTGCAAGATCGATTTATCCGACCAACAGTTGTCCCTGTTGGACCGAAGGTTGTCCCTGTAAGGGTTGTCCTTGTGGACCATAGGGTTGTCCCTGTTGGTATGTGAACTGATTAGGGTCAATTGGAGGCAAACAGATGGGATTTCCATACTTTTCATAATGATGGGGAGGATTAACAAAAGCTTGTTGCTGCTAAGAACCCTAAGGGGCAGAATTTTGTTGTTGAATGGCCAATAGATACTCATCGAATGTCAAACCTCCAGGAATGGAAGTAGAGGCCATAGGCACACTACTGGCATGTTGGGTTCCTGAAACGTGAGGCTATGATCTAATCACAGTGGGCCTAACAGGTATCATGGGATTGATAAAAATGGACCTTCGAACATTAGAAGATGTTGATGATAACTGAGTCATATTAACAGTCAGTGCAGACGAAGTCACACAGATAGTGGGTTGGACAGGAATAGAGGTTACAATCATCAACGTCATGGGAGTCGAGGGGGATGCCCTCGATACTGAGACAGACAAGCTCCCTGAGGGAGTCGATGTGTCCGACCATTTCGGGTTTTGATACAACGATGCAACACCATAAATGATCTAACCCAAAGTATGATAATTGTGCAGGAGAGATACCATTTGTGAAGAAGTTTGACTTGAGACATAAGGAAAATTCTTCGGAGGGAGATGATGATCTCCTGTAGAAACATAAATCTCTTCACTAGTGACAGGACTCAAAGAATCCATGTCGGATGAAGCCATGTTATTGTCGAAAAGGGGACGAGCAGTGGCAAGTAAAGATGGTTCTGAAGTAAGAGGAGGGGACTCTTCCTCGTTCCCGAAACCAGACCAAGAATCCTGAGGTTGCCAACGATATCAAACGGCTCTTCAAGAGGAGATCGGGTAGCGAGAGGTAAGATACTCGAAAGGATAGACTGCTAGAAATCGATAGACCTAGTAGGCTGAGATGCTCTGGAAGAAACTTCAAGAGAAGGATCGCCACTAGGAGGAAATGAAGAGGACGACGAAACTGGTGGTTCTGCCACCGTGACATTGTCTCAAAATAGGAGGGAACCGAGATGAGAAATTTGAGGCTCCAAGATCAAAAACTAAGGAATTTCTTAAGAACAAGCCAAGAAAATATCTTTAACGGGCATGTGATCGTAGGCAATTTATTTTATGACATTGAAACAAAACTCAGTCATTTCATATTTTAAGAGTCAAGAAACAGGCAAAAGGTGACTCTAGCCACTTTCAAGTTGAACGAGCATGAAAGGACAAGTGCTCGATGATCTTTTCAATTTTAGAGAGTCACGAAAAGACGAAAATGACTACTCGGGGAATCTAAGCAAGAGTGTGTAATAATTTTCCGTGAACTACAATATACACCTTAGTGATCAAATGAAATAGAAATGACCAAGGACTTGACGTACGTGCAGGCAGTCTCTGTGAATGTTGTGTTCGGTGTATCACGGTTACAAGATGGCAGACTTGGCTTCCTATGGATTAAGGATTGCAACCTATGAGGGTCTCCCTTTATATACTCGATGGTACGGGGAGCACAAGTTCGTGCTAGCGCTGTCTAATGCCAGATGGCGAATGAAAAATACTAGGTTTAATGACGCTAGAACATGTCACTAGCCTAGACCTCTAAATATATGTGTGTTAGGTTTCAATGCTTCCTTAGGTTGATTGAATTCATTTTAAAGTTGATCTTGAATTAATGTTGCAATTTAAAGGCCTTACCGAATGTAATCTTGAATTCTTAATGCACAACTACATCCAAAAGAAAATCATTCTCATTCAATGAATGCTAGTTAAGAGAAGGATAGTAGTTCATAACAAAGCAGCGATCAATTGAATCACAAGAAGAATTTCACTAATGCATCTAAGACAACAAAAGAAAAAAACGAAAAATTCTTTCCTTGTTCACTACAAGCTACTAATGCAAAAGAATGTTTTTCATTTTCAAACTAAGAGAAAGAATGCAAATTTTCTCTTTTTAGATGAATGAGAAGAAAAATACACTATTACACTAAAAATCAAAATAGACACTAGTTTTGAGAAATTTGAACATAACGATATAAAGCAAAGAGATCAATCCAATACAAACATCAAACACACTCAAAATAGAGTTGTATTCCTTCAAACAAAAAGAGGGCTTTCAAACCGATTCAGTGAGCAATGTAATCTATGCTCAAGGTGACAGATGGAGAGCTAAACGAAATCAAAGGCGATCATTCAACAAACCAATAACACATAGAACCGAAAGAAAATCTAAAACAATCAGTCGACAAACTGAAATGATAAAGACCAAACTGACTCAAACTAAACTCAGAAGGCTCAGTGAGGAGAGAGCCGAACAAGCGGCAGGAGACACCTAGAAACCCTAGGATGACAAACTCCACTGATTAGATGAAGGACAAACAGTTGAGAAGAACGAGACAAAAGAGTCAAAAAAATCCCAGTGGACCAATTGAAAGATGAAAATCCAACCCAGAGGTAAGGAAAACTGACAAAACTCAAGAGAGAGGCTAAATTTTAACCTACAGGATTCGGTGCATCTATTTAGCTGTAATCTGCGCTAAAAAGAGGTTGGCGCACCTGTGACAAAAGAAACAAGTGCCAATCAGCGTGAATGTTCAAGCAGTAGCAGCGCCAAGCTAGAAAACCATGGAAAAAATAAAAAACCACTGAGCAAAGGTCAGACTTGACATTATGAGACTGAAAAGGATGGCTGAAAATAGTCAAACAAGAATAACAAAGTAGAAAAACAATGAAATGACCAAATTCGACTCGACAAGAAAAACACTAGATGAACAACGAGAGACGATAAACACACCGATCCCCAGTATGGTCGCCAACTTGTTGTGCAGGTAAATGCCCTTTACGGACAGAGGCGATCCCACTAGCCCTGGGGTGGGTCTAGCAACAACAGAACATGCTAATCCTTTGGATTCCTAGTTTATGAATGAAAATGAGTAGGGATAGATGACCTACCTTGTTCCAATGCTCTTGTCGTAGCTTGTGGCAGTGATCCCCTGATCTTCGTCTTTACACATTGTGTTTCTTCAGCGGCAATATCTGTGTACCTACACAAGGATCATATAACGATGACAGCATACGAAAACATACTTGCATTCATAACTATTTGATTGGTCAAGAAGAATCAAACGTATTTCATAGGATTAAACATATCAAACGCAAAACGGGAACCAAAAAACCAGTCATGTATTAATAAGTAGCGAGAAGAAGTTTACAACCCAAAAAGCCTTGATGTTGCAGCCTCCTTCGACAGGTCTCGTCAAACGTGTCTCAAGCATTCGTCGAGGATTGGACTTAGCGAAGCAATGGACCTAAACTCTCTCTCGACAATGGATTCTCTCTGCTTTATTCTCACACCAACTATAGTAAGGATTGTTCAGCTAGCTACAACTATGTGAGAAGGATGTATTTATAGGAGAGGAGAAGGTGGTTTGGGATCCCTCATAAGGTGGAAGGGAGGCCTTATCCTTTAGCGAGTTGCTAAAATGTAGGAAATAAGAAGCCAAAGGAAGGACTTCGACGGTATTCAGTCGAACAAACCATGATGACTCCACTCACAAAGTAGTTAGGAATGGAAACTTCGCTTCTATTTTAAAAAAAATTCCAAAAACGTCTTGGCCGGGGCAGTCCACTGAGACAGAGCGCCAATGGGCGCGAGGCCCAATGCTAATTTCTCTATTGGCACAAGGCCATAACTGCCTACCAGCGCCGACCCAAAATCATATGTTTTTGAGAGCCTGCTTCAGGAATGATCAACAGAGGAAATGTTCTTCACATGGCAGGGGATGCAATGACACTTTTTGTAAGGTATGACAATACACAGAAGTCACTAAAATGGTCATGCAATGTGCGGGATGGGGATTGCATGGACGGTGGCAAAATATTGTGTAACAGTAACTTACATTGTAAATACAAGCAATGGTTAAGTCTTTCTTGGATGTGTTGATATCAGTGAGATCAAACCATTAGGAGGTATGAATATGTTGAATTGACCAAAAAGAAACCATATTGATGATTGGAAATAGTTAAGAGGATATAAGTAACATATATTGTTGGGGGGATTCCTCATGATGGCATGGTTGTATTCATAGAAATATTCCTTGTTGAAGGATAATGAATGTAACATGTGAATTTGTAGCAACCTTGTATAACAAGAACTTGGTACAATGAAACCTTGATTTCCACCATAGATGTATGGAATAACCTTGTGACTTGTTGTGTTAGTATGACAGTGAGCAATGTTATGATAGTAACAATAGACAATGATGACAATGTTTCTATGACCGATGTGATAATATCTCTATGGAAGATGAAGTAGCAGTGGACAATTGCAAAAATTGCAGTAGGGAAAAGTTGGTCAATAGTGATCAATGATAAGGCAGTGAGAGTGGTAGCAACAATAATAGTAGAGGGTGTGGCAGAAGATAGAGGTAGTAGTGGGTACAACAATAGTGACAACAGGAAGTTGAAGTTGAAGTGTGGAGCATGAGAGTTGTTTTGTACTAGGGGACTGAAGATCCCTTTACATTATGTTTGTAAATTATTCATAGACCATTAGGGAGTCTTGTACTTCCTTCCAACTTGACTGGTAAAGTTGTATGTACACCATACATAATGTAAAGCGCTTGTTGAAGACAAATTCTTTGTGTATTGTTATTTATTTGATGATGATGTGTATATTTTTTCTGTTGCTTTGAGTAATTAAGTAATTCCAACCAATTATGTTAAAGAAAGGAAATATTAGAGCGGGTATTTTGGTTTAAGCTTAATCGTTTGAAGGAATATTTGTAGCATTCAGAGTTGACTGATGGAACCTACAGTTGAAGCTAATATTGTTGTTGATATCAAAGAATATGTTAAATCCCTAAAAGATAAAAAGAAAAAGAAAAAAGGAATGGGACAAGGATTTGGTCAAAGTTTGGTATAGTAGTGCTTGTAAGTAAATCGAGGATCTTAAGACTGAGAAGACAAGGTATTACGATAACTAGAGATGGTTCATAGTTGAAATCATGGATCTTCAAGATCAAATTAATAAACAACAAACACCAGAAAAGGATCATGAGATTGATGAAGCAAATAAGGAAGTGGATCATCTCAAAATCATGATAGAAGAGGCAAACAAGAGGGAAAGCACGTTGACAAGCCAACTCAAGGAAAAGGAAAATCCAAATAAATGGAACAAGCAGGATAAATAACTTGGAAAGAAAATCACCACTTTGAAAAGGGAACTTGAACAATCCAGAAGGATTGAG
The DNA here is from genome assembly GCA_034641835.2 of Pinus albicaulis. Taxonomy (NCBI): domain Eukaryota; kingdom Viridiplantae; phylum Streptophyta; class Pinopsida; order Pinales; family Pinaceae; genus Pinus; species Pinus albicaulis. Next base: position 1,592,100,424 of record CM076584.1, on the reverse strand, counting down.
GAAGCTATAAGGATTAAAATGAAGCATAAGGAAGAATATTGCATGAAACATGAACATGCAATTGTCATATTGAGAGCAGGAGTGGACAAGTTGAAACAAAAATTTAGGATTTTACAGGTCTTGGATGACATTATAAATTGCCAGAGATCACCACTTATCAAGACATGTCTTGGATATGTTGGTGAATCCTCATGCTCCAAAAATGAAGAAAATCCACATGTCAAAGAAGAGAAGCCTCATCCCAATGATGAAGAGCAACCACATGAAGAGAAACCTCATCCCAAAACGAAGAGTATCCACAGATCAAGGAATAAAATAAGTCTCATGAAAGGAAGCCTCATGCCAAAAATGGAGAGAATCCCAACCTCAAAGTCTTGCACAAATAAACCAACACACGAAACTAGAATACAAATTCCTTAACCAATCATGAAAATGCATTCAAGACACCAAATTATAATAGATCATTCAAAAGTATAGAGTAACAAAGATATTCTTTAGGACAAAACACCTTCAACAAATCTTGACCATATACACCCAGCTATACAACACATTTTATGGTTATTATTATACATGTTCTAACTATGTTCATTGAGTTGTAGACTACAGGGGATATAAAAAAAGTATTGATAGAGGTTTTTATAAAATCCCTAAAGGGATATTTTTCTCGAATACTAGAAAAAGTCCCATATACGTATCATAGCATAAGTTACAACAACTTCGCTCCATTGTTGAGACAAGATGTAGAGTGATACTTAAGCCATAGTTTTGGCCATTTTGTACAAGACTATAGAAGCAACTTGACGTGGACTTCGCAAAACTAGGAAGGGAAATAATTCACTAGGAAAGAAGACAAGACCACCAAGGTCTAGAAGAGAAAACATGATTCACAATGAATTCTCATGCAATTGGTAGATGCACTGAGATAGGGGGAGTTTATAGGAGAGTATACTTTTATGGGGAGCCTATGTACTAGAAGAAATGATGCAGTAGGAAACGTTATTTGTTAGGGAAATTCTAGAACAAATGATGCAGTTGGAAGGCACATTGTCAGGGGGAGCTTGTAAAGATGATGCAACATGTAAGCATGGTCTTAGGGTGAGTCACATCACTCGTAGATATTACCAAGGATGTGTTAGCCACCCATTTCCATTGATGTTAAAGGGGGAGAAAATATTGGAAAAATCAAGGTAGAGAGAGAGATGCATGATGCAACATGCCTTGTCATGCCAACTGTGTTAACATCAATGACAAAGGGGGTGATTATTGAGTATGTTGTCATTGATGTCAAAGCAAGTGTAGGTGCAGTAGGTACAAGATGTAGAGTTGTTATACATTTTTTTGTCACACTCCACTTTGTGTCATCATACCACCAGTGTCACAAAATATGTTATCCATCAAGCATGCATACAACATCCCTGAAGAAGTGAAAGAAGACTTGATTTAAAATATTTTGGAAAGCTTGTCAAAAACCCTGTTTTACAAGCCCAGGGCGTTCTGCACTGCTAATGACCCGCACTTGTCACCTTTTGAAACACATGTGTCTAGCGTTGGAAGCATGAATTTTGTAAGGAAAATACGTGTTGGTACTCTTCAGAAAGTTTTCCCAAAAATGGAGGATAAGCTTCCCTTAATAGAAGCCTTGAGAAAATAAACGTGGCTTCAGGTTGTTGATGCTAGGAGCGAGACCTCCCATTCATGGCCATGGATCCTATTTCCATGGATATTTACCTTAATATGTGCAACTCCTACCACCTTTTATGGCTCCTCAACTACCTCTCCTTCCCTATAAATTAAAACCCTACCATCCACTAATGTTTGGTTGCCATCCTATGAGTTGAAGCATGCCCAATTTTTGCCCATCTATGAAGGATGAAGATGTTTGAAGAGTTGAGGCTAGGACTTGGACTCTCACCTGAAGGAGGTGTCCAACATCAAGGCTTTTGGTTGTATTGCTCTCTTTATCATTCTATTAATAACACATTTTTTTTCCCTTTCCATAAATGTGCCTATTATTGCATGTTTATTGTAGTGCTCCTTGATATGCTACATAGTTTATACTAGAGATTCTTATTCTTTGTATTCATTTTTTGTCTCCACTTGTTCTTCCTTGCAGGCATTTGTTTTCATCAACAGAGAGGAAATTGTGAGCATGGAAGTGAAATAATCAAGACTGACACCAAACACAGGCATTAGCATCGGAAAGAGGTAGGAAATATATCCTGCTTCGTGTTTTTAAGAATAAGTTAGGAAAGGTTGCATATATTTGGCTCATTCGTTGCAAGATCCTCTCATTAGGACTAGAGGGATCATTTTTGTCTGCAGAAAGGATTGCATGCACAACAAAATGGTGACTCTGTTTGGGAGCCTATAACCCTTCAAACCTCCTTTCGTTTTGGTCTGTTTCGATTAGTTTGGATAACTGCCTTATAGTCCATCATTTTGATTGCTTATAAGCTTGCATTATGAGTATTCTAGTATTTAGAGTGTCGAATCTGGATTTATGTTCAGTTTTGATTGTTTTTTCCTAAGCTTTCCTCACCCAACATGTTTTCTTGGGAAAATAGAGCTTTGTCAGTGCATTCTTCACTGTGAACAATTGTGCTTGACTCTCTGGTTACCACTGTATTCCTGTTTTGGTCTTTAAAAGTGAGATTTTTTAGGATTTCTTGACTGAAGTCTGGAATCTTTTGATCTATAAGATCCTTTTCCTGCTCTGTGTTCTTTACATTCTAATTTATTGTTGTTAGATTCTTCATGGTTTGCAAAATTGTGTCTCATGTTGAAATAGTGAAAATAGCTTAAGGTGAATGTTTGGTTCTTTGGGTACTTAGTGTTGGCATGCATTACTGATTTGTTGTTTCATAGGAATTTTAGTTCTTTTGGAATATAAAAAAATAATTGCATCTTGCATTTGCTTTGTTTTCTCTCAAAAAATTGATCATTGCTTACGAAAATTGCATTAGTTTGCATTGCATTGGAAAATTAATTTTTGGGATTATCATCAGGCATAAATTACATCGCTTAGTGATTTGAAAGCTAATAAGTGCATCTTTTTCATTTTAAAAAAAAAAAGCAAAAAAATTTCATGTCAGTGAACTTTGGTTAATTGAATTTCATTTACTCTTTCATTGTCGTATTTGAAAAGTGAAAGTGAAATTTCTAGTTTGGAAGCTCTTTTTTTCTGCATCTTTGTTTGATTGCATCAATGTTTGAATTCCTGCCTTATACTAGATAGCTTTCATCAAAATGAAAATAGTATTTTTCTCATATTATTTTCATCATAGGTGTTCAAGTGACATCGATATTTGAGCCTTAAAACTGAAACATAAATCAAGATCAACTTAAAATTTGCCTCAATTAACCTAAGGAGAATTTGGAACATTAACACAAACATTTATAGTTCTAGGCTAGAGATCACGTGTTCCAATGTCGTAAAACGTAGGAGTTGTCATTGTTTTCCAGCGTTGTATCTAGGGGGTGATATCTCGTTCCACGTACGGAAGTGTATAGGACCATTCTCCAGTAATTTTGGGTATATCGGAGGCACTCCATGCATGGTAAGTATATGGGAACGCTCTCATCAAACAGTTACACATTAGACAATACTACTACGGACTACACTCCCACGTATCATCGCGTATATTTTGGGAGTCCCCACTAGGTTTCTATCCATCCATAGGTAACTGATTCGGCCACCTTGTAAACTGTGATACACCAAACGCAACATTCTGGGAGATTTGTTGTCGTATGTTAAGCCCTTTATTCTCCAAAGTGTATATTGCAGTTCACCGTTGCTTCGTAATCCTTTATGCCTAGCTTACCCCCTTTTTATTTATTTGTTTTTAATTTCTAAAAATTATTTCCCACATAATAACATCCTATTCATGGAACACCTCCTTAGTAGATATTAGGTGATACTAATGAAAAATTTTCCCGAGTCTACCAATCAAGGAAGCCACTCTGACGGAAATCCTGGTCCTTTTCCTCCTTTCAGAAATATTGGTGCTCTTTATATGGAAACGTTGTCCCTTCCTGGATTTACCATTGGTTTGTCATTTTCGCTATTTTCGACCCCTATGATTCTGAATGTCAAAACTACTTCTCAACCAAGTTCAACTCCGCTTGAACAATGTTAACCTCATGTTGATCCTAAAGTTGGCCCTTTGCCTTCTTCACCTATTTTTTCTTCCTCCCTTTATTCCTCCTAGTTTGGTGAAAGTCTTGATTCTAGTAACCATAAGCTAAGAGGAAGAATAAAAGGTTGAAAAAAAAGAAGCAAAATAAGGAAGGGGGAAACCAATAAAACATTGCTACCGATGCAACTATTATGGAAAAATATTCCAATCATCCCCACAAAGTTAAATTCCCTTGCAAGTTATGTAAGGGTGATCACCTTCTTAGAGATTTTCCTGGTATTCCAAAGGTATTACAAGTGTGGTCCACAGGCTCAAATCAACCTTTGTCATTGGCCTCTAGAGATCATGTTGCTGATAAATCCTCGACTAGTGATAGTAAGGTCCATGGGAAAAAGGTTAAAGTCTAATTTCCTTGTAGGTTATGTGAAGGGAATCATCAACATTTTTACTTATATGGATGAAGCCTCAAAAGTGTTGGAAAACCTTATAACTTCTCAACCATGACTTCTGGCTAGTTACCAGAAGCGTTTCCATGATCCTTCGCTAGTTGATGAAGTGATTTTCTAGGATTCATCTATAATCAATCCCACTCTCTCTGAAATTTAATCCCATGATCATGTTCTTAACCAACCATTGGTTGAAAATATGGTTGAATTGGCTCCACCTTCATTTGAGCGTACCTTTCCCTTAGAGAATGAACTTCATATCGTTCATGTTCTTCTTGTTTCTTTAGATTTGAATGAACTAGAGGGAAATCCTCCCATTCCCAAGGTACAGGGGGGAAATCCTCCCATTCCAAAAACAAAAGGGGGTATTTTTCCATTCCAACGACACCCCCTCCAAGTAGTATGGTCACTTATTTTGATTGGAGTCGACTGGCAAGATATCGTCTTCCTTCTTACGTGCCCTTTCATATCAAAGTACAAGCTTATAATATACCGGTACCTGGAAAAATAATAGATGAATGAGCATATGATAGTATTATTTTCTAAACTACTTGGAAATATTTAGGTTCTCCGTAGCTTGTTCCTGTCACCTAGAATTTGTTGGCTTTTAACAGAGGAACTAGTCAATCTTAAGGGATCCTTCCTAAGTTTCCCATCACTTTGGGAGGAAAAATCATCTATGTCGATTTGATTGTTGTCCAAGGCCCTTTGTATTTTAATTTACTCCTTAGGCGTGACTGTTTTTATGTCATGGGAGCTCTTGTCTCTTCTCTGTTTCATGTGATGTGTTTCCTGCATGAAGGAATAATTGGGACCATTGACCAAATTTCATTGACATTGGTCCTAATATTAATCCCAATAAACCAACATCCCTAAATGGTCCTTGTATGCAAGTGGTATCACCCCCACCACAGGTTAATTATGTGGCAACATATTCCATGCATGTGTCTACAAATGATCTAGTCATTGTTATAGTGCATCATGTATTGGGGGCATTGGAGCCCAATATTTCCATTAGATCCCTTGATATGTATCCCTCCTAGAGTATTGTTCTCCCATCTGATGAGAACCTCTTAGAAGCCATGACCACTTGTGGGCCATGAACAAGGTGTCGGAGCATATTTCATTTTCTTGTGTCAAGCTCCTTAAAAAATGAAACAAAGTCTTCTGAAGTGGAGTTCTTTTCTTGTGTCAAGCCCCTTAAAAAATGAAATAGGTCTCTGGAGCAAAGTTGTTTCTCTTGTGTCAAGCTCCTTAAAAAATGAAACAAGGTGTTGGAGAAAAGTTCCTTGTCTTGTGTCAAGCTCGTTAAAAAATGAAACAAAGTATCGGAGTAAAGTTCCTTTTCTTGTGTCAAGCTCGTTAAAAAATGAAACAAGGTGTCATGAGGATAGTTCTTTTAATGTGTCAACCTTGTTAAAAAATGAAACATGTTCCTATGAGGATATTTCCTTTACTATGTCAACCTCGAAATAGGTCCCTATGGGCATAGTTCTTTTACTGTGTCAAGCTCGTTAAAAAATGAAAAAATCCCCTTTCAATTCGAGTCTTTGATTAGATCTCGTAAATTCCTAACTGAGTCTTTCATGTGATCTCATAAATGAACCATCATTCCATCTGCATGTTAGTAACCAGTAGTCTACTTAGGTGAATGAACTGAAGCTTCGGGGGCATGTATCTCGAATTGATTCATTATGCTAGGGGCATACAAACTTATTCCAAGCATAGTTTGTCCCTGTTTCAAGATTTTGTAAAAATGAAACCACTTTCAAGCATAGTTTGTCTCCATTTCAAGTTTGTGTAAAAATGAAACCAATTCAAAGCATATTTTTCCACATGTTTCAAGCTTGTGAAAAAATGAAACCAATTTCAAGCATAGTTTCCCATTTTTCAAGCTTCTGTAAAAATGAAACCATTTCCATTTTAACTCTCGTGACTGCCATTTTATTAACCTCTTTTTGCCAAATGATCCTTGGTTTTCTCATTCCATCGACACCATTTGCTTGGTCGATCATACACTTTCACTTGGTTTTTTTACCCTTTCCTGAGGAACCGTTGCGATGATTGGTCTTATTAGCCAACCTCTTGACCTTTACGTGTATTGAGTAGTTCCATCATGATCGGAACCAGTCGCTGCCCTTTATACCACTTGTTCCTCCAGCAGGAGTCCTCTTTTAGCTCCTTTTAGAATCATAAAATATGAAAATATTGTCGAGCACTTGTCCTTTCAACCTCATAAAATTAAATGAAAAGACGTCTATTCAGTATAAGTTTAACCCTTTTCTGAACTGAGATAGACTAGTTACGAAAAAGGAATACCTTAGTTAAACATGACTAAGTGGTTCTCTTGGATATTGTTTTCTACCATTTTGGGTTCAAGAGACTATTTACGAAAAGGGACATTTGGAGTTTCCTTTTCCGCTTATTTTTCAAACTCCATAAACATGAACAAGATGTCAAGTTACCCCTCTGTCGGACTCGTAAAACTTAAATGATGAAGGAAATGTCACCATGACGAGATCGAGATACTCCTTCCTAGGGCTCGTTAAACTTAGTATGATGGATTAATCCGAAGGGTGAACTTATACGCTAAGCATATGGTATCCTCTTCAAGATTGCGATAAAAAATAAAGAGCTACTCACTAGAAATAGTGGGGGGAAATGGAAGGAAACACCTATCATGTATTTCATCTAAAAGGCAGCATATCACTCTTGAACATGACACTTTTATGTATCTCATGTCGAGTTTTGGACATCCTCACTATGTAACTTGTCCTGTCGGGTTTGGGAAATCCATTTGCCTCTCATTCGATTGTATCATTTTTTCATCCTGACCTTTGATCTTATTTTGAGTCAAATGTTGCCAAATTCTAGATTTTTGTCGTCGATATGTTCAAGATACCTGTCTGCATATCATGAATATAACACTTATACCTTGTTTGACATTCTTTGCATAATTCTAAATCATTCTTATCAATTCTGAAAATCCTATGTTTTGTGTTGATGATGTGGGAAACATTATGGCCCTCCTTCAATGGATATATTCCTGTCGAATCCAGCTCATTATCCAGGAAGATGATCTAGAAACACCCTTTTAGTACCTTGGAGCTTGCATGCCTCAATGGAAAGTTCTTAGCATTCGATGATATGCTCACATCATTGGCCTTCGATCGAATGATTCTGTGAGTGTTTGATTTCAACTCCATTGTTCACACTTGTAGATTGTGTTGTTGTACCTTGAGAGCCATTGCCCTCATTGGTGGTTTCTCTCATGCATGTTAGCGATTTACATCATTGACCTATAATCATGTAGTTTCTAACATGTTTGAATTCAACACATCTATTCACATGGTCAAATTCGTACTTTGGATGAGTCACGATAGAGGTGAAGACCCTGGGTTTCCTTTGATAAATCTAGGATGCGTGGAGTTATTCATGATTGTACAAATGATCCTTTCTGGTTGGATGGCTACACCCATGTCGTGGATTCATGTCTTCATATATTCATGATCCTTTCTGTCAGATGGCGGCGTCCATGTCGTGGATCCATGTATTTTTAGATGCCTGCTCAGAGATGTATTTCTAGGCATACTAACATCCGAGATGTCTTATATATTGTATCATGTTTCATTTGCAGGTATCTTGACGGTTGTTCTATAAATTCCTTTTCTTTACTTTTAAATCACTTCGGCCATCACTTTCCATTCTAAATTCATGCTTTATGGGGCATTTGTTATATATTATTTTGTCACACTCCACTTTATGTCGTCATGCCAACAATGTCGCAAAATATGTTCTCCACCAAACATGCCTAGAACATACTTGAAGAAGTGAAAGAAGACTTGATTTAAAAGGATTATGAAAAGCTTTTCAAAAACCCTGTTTTACAAGCCCAGTGCACTCTGCACCTCTAATGACCCATGCTTGTCACCTTTTGTAGAACATGTGTCTAGTGTTGGCAGCGCAACTTTTGTCAGGAAAATCCTCGTTGGTCCTCTTCAGGTAGTTTTCTAAAAAATGGAGGAGAAGCTTCCCTTAATATAAGCCTTGAGAATGATGATGTGGTTTCAGGTTGTTGATGATAGGAGTGAGACCTCCTATTCATGGCTATGGATCCTCTTTCCATGGATCTTTCCCTTAATATGCGGAACTCCTCCCACCTTTTATGGATCCTAAACTCCCTATCCTTCCGTATAAATGAAACCCCTACCATCCACTAATGTTTGGTTTCCATCCTATGAGCTAAAGCATTACCAATTGTTGCCCATCTGTGAAGGAGGAATCTGTTTGAAGAGTTGAGGCTAGGAATTTGAGTCTCACCTAAAGGAGGCATCCAAAATCAAGGATTCTGGTTTTATTGCTCCCTTTATAATTCTATTAATAATACATTATGTGTTCCCTTTCCATAAATGTGTCTATTATTTCATGTCTATTATAGTGCTCCTTGATCTGCCACATAGCTTATACTAAAGTTTTTTATGCTTTGTATCCATTTGTTATCTCCACTTGTTCTTGATTACAGTCATTTTCCTTCATCGACGAAGAGGAGATCATGAGCGTGGAATAAAAAGAAGCAAGGCTGACACCAAATACATTGTTAGGTCCCTATATTATTAGTGTAGTCCCTTATTGGTGTTATTGTAGCACCATTATTTTTATTGGTGTACCCTTGTAGCCCCCGTATTGTTATTATTATACCCTATAAAATCCGCTATTGTTATTTTTGTTCCCTTATATTATTATTGTTAGGTCAGCTAGGATTATATTGTGACCGCAGGGACTCCTATATATAAAAAGGAGGTTTTGTCATTTGTATATTCCAAGAATTGTTCATTTATGTAATGTAAAGGAGGTTGACCCCTCGAAGAGGCTGATATCTTAGTTATTGATCTATATTTTCTACTATTTTGTGAGCTATTTTCATAACATTTGGTATCAAAGCTTTGGATTCTAGGGTTTCGTTGCTTCAAATAGGTCATCATGGAATTTTCGCTATAACTTTTTTTCTACAAAGGTTCAAAAGCTAAAAAAAAACCCAATTGCGAAGAAATTCTAAGGAACTTCGTGTAAACATTTGAGATATTGGTTCGCAATATTTTCGGAGATATGATCTGTGGAAGTTAGGGTTTTTGCAGGATCCTAAATTTCATCTCAAAGAGGTGACCTTGGGAAAATCATCATAACTCTCTCTCTGAGCATCGGATTGGAATTTTGTAGAAAGTGGTCGAAATTTCACAGACTATAGTTTCTTGTGTATCAATTTCAGAGCCGAAGGAGGAAATAGTGACACATGGCATGTCGTACAAGTTCGCTCTACTGGACCAGTCCATAATTAGGTCATTGTGGGAGATTGGGCATAACTTTTCCTTGAAGAATCCAAATCAAGTCAGACATATGGCATTGGAAAGAAGATTCATAGGGCTACTAAAGGATTGAAGATAAAATATCGTCGATCTGAAACTACATAGATACATCAATTTCAATATCGAGCTCCTCAAAATCAAGAAAAAGGTGTGAATTTTTTTTCAAATTGCATAAGTGTTATTTTAAAAAATCAGTTTGAAGTGATTCCAAGGGCATATTGAAGCATAGATATCAATATTGGGTTCTAAAATTCCCCTTATAAAAAATTCAAAATCTATTAAGCCCTCGGAAGGCTCTACTATGACTCATGAAGAGGAAGAATTGCAACATGATATATCAAAATTACAAGAGCAAGTGCAACAACTTTCGTTGTCGCAAAGAGCAACAAAAAATGAAATGGATGTTTTGAAGAAAGGTTTGGAAACTAAGATGGATGGTTTGAAGAAAGGCGTGGAAGCTAAGATGGATGGTTTGAAGAATGGCATGGAAGCTAAGATAGATTAAAAAATGAAAGAAAACATGGAAGACTTGAAGAATGATCTAAAAGCAGACATGGAAGGTTTGAAGGAAGGTTTGACAAAATTGATACAATAAATGGTTCCTAATGGCGAAAAGTTAGTATAGGAAACTCATGATGAGAACAAAATAATTGTTAAAGGTGATTTCATAAACTCTAATGTTGGATTGAAGACCCACCATATTCCAAAGATCGATATGAGGAAGTTTGATGGCAAGGACCTCGTAACATGGATACTACAGATGAAGCAATACTTTGATCTCAATAATGTTTAAAACACACAAAAGGTACGCATTGCAACTTTATATTTAGAACAAAATACATTTCTTTGATATCGATGGATTTACTCCCGTAAAAAAATTGTCACTTGGTCAATTTTTACAGAGGAAATGATAGCACATTATGAGGATACAAAGAGCAACAGCTTCTTTAGCCAATTGATAAATCTCAAACAAAAGGGTTCAATGGTGGAGCACATTGAGGACTTCCAAAAATTGAATATAAGGGTAATTGATATTTTAGAGGAACACATGATTGATGTCTTCATAGGGACTTTAAACGATAACATCCAACATGAGGTTCACCTTTGGGAACCTGATTCATTGGAGAAGGCATTCAGGTTGGCAAGAAAAATTGAATGTAAAATTATGGTGACAAGGAAGCCTACCACTCACATCTATAAAGATGGAAGTGTTGCTACTCCTAGACTTCCACAACCTACAAGGTTGACACCACAAAAATTGGAAGAAAAAAGACAAAATGGATTTGCTACATTTGTGATGGAAAATACACTAAAAGTCATAAGTGTGCTGAGAATAAATTGTTTTACATAGATTTTGAAGAGAAGGAAGAAAACGAACAAGAAACTCCAAAAGAAGAGGATATACACCAAGAACCAACCCTAGATAAAGGAGAAATGAGTTTGACCATATCCTGTAATGCATTGGCAAGAATTACCACTCCTCAAACTCTTAAGGTAGAAGGACATATCAAGAAGAAAAAGGTAATAGTGTCGATTGATTCGAGTAGTACCCATAATTTTATTCATTGTAAGGTAGCCAAGGAATTGAATTGCTTCCTATACCCAGCACCAGAGTGTCAAGTGATGGTTGCAAATGGAGGAACTATAAATTACTCTGGAAAATGTCATAATATCAAGTTATCCATGGGGGGAATATGTATTGAATACTCCAATGCTTTCCATTCCAATGGTAGGTGTTGATGTTGTAATAGGATTACAATGGTTACAATCTTTGGAGATGGTAGCTTTTAATTTTCAAGAACTTTTCTGGAATTTTTTTTCGGAAGGAAAGGAAGTTGAATTACGGGGTATCGCAGCGAAGCCAGAAAAGATAATAAGCTCTAATGTCATGACAAAGCTTCTGAAGAAAGAAAAACGAGGCATAATTGCACAATTATGCTCACTAGAAGTTCCAACATCAGAATCATCTATTTATCTAGATCTCCAAAACGTATTGGAAAATAATTCCAAGGTGTTAGAAAATCCTAAAGGACTCCCACATATTCGTGATCATGATCATGTTATTCATTTGATTCCAGGAAGTGTTCCTCCAAAAATCAGGCCTTACAGATATCCTTGTGTCCAAAATAGAAAAATTGAACGTATGATTGTATAATAGAGGCCAGTATAATTCAACCTAGTCAAAGTTATTTCTCTACTCCAGTAGTATTGGTGCACAAGAAGGATGGATCATGGCGGATGTGTCTGGATTATAGGGAGCTCAATAAGCTCACTATTAAAGATAAATTTCCCATTCCTGTGATTGATGAATTATTGGATGAATTACATGGAGAAATTTGTTTTACAAAGTTGGATCTTCTATCAGGATATCATCAAATTAGAATGAAGACTGAAGATATTCCGAAAACAACATTTCGAACTCATGACGGTCATTATGAATTTTTGGTCATGCCCCTTGGCCTTACCAATGCACCTTCTACATCTCAAGGGTTGATGAATTCCATTTTCAAACCCTTAATTAGAAAATTTGTGTTAGTATTTTTTGATGATATACTAATCTACAGTAGGTCTTGGAAGGATCATGTTCAGCATGTTGACAGGGTGCTCAAACTATTGAAGGAGAAACAATTATATGAAAAACCTCCAAATGTTTCTTTAGAGTACTTGAGGTGGAATATCTGGTGACGCGAACAAAGTTCCCTCTCAAGTTAAATACTCCAGAACACTTGGAATACAAAGAAATCCATGAGGATACAAATATTATATTATAAAAGGTATGAAGAATGAGATGTTGAATGTTACAAATGAGGCTTGCTTATATACCTACACAGGTGCCTCTTCACGAAAGGTCATGTCTTATCAAACATGACCTTTCAACCTAATTAATAATTAACTAATTTATCATTTATTTACATTATTTATTCATTACATTTCCTTCCCCTCAAAAAGCTTTGTCCTCAAAACTATGTAAAATAATTTTCTTATCGTTTTTCCATGATCCCCGCGCGTCGCTCTCGCGAACCCTCGGGCCCGATCGGCTAGTCAGGTCGTCTTGCTGCTCGTTCCGTGGCGCCCGGACCTCGTGTGGTCTTTGCCTGTCGGCGGGTCTCTCGTCTTGTTCCTGCGCTTGCTCCTGCGCATGGGATTCCAAGCAGTTTGCAAACAAGATAGCATGTTTGGCAAATTAATTGTAATGCTCCTATTTGGCCTTGCAGCTACACCCCTCATCAATAACAAAATAAACAGAATCAAGCTTAAAAAGCTTTGTCCTCAAAACTTGTCGGTGAAAGGCCTCGATTTCTCTTCCTGCTACGAACATATTCTCGTTTCGGGCAGTCATCGTTGTTGATACAAGTTGATATGATCCTCTAAGTGAAAAACAAAACTGTCGCACTAAGAATGGATCGGACCATCCTAAATCAATCTTCTATGGAATCTTACGATGACTAGAAACTTGTGATGATTCATTAGTATTCTTCAGAATATCAGCTTGTTTCTGTTCTGAATAAATAGCTTGACTGAGCTGTCTGCTCCCGTGATTTGGATGTCGATAGGAACTTTTTTGGTTTGACTTTGATTTTCTTTTGGCAAGGATGTTATTGAGTAGGTTACAGAACCTTCATGTAGAATGTTCCTCATTCGTCTGGTATCTAAGTTTGTTTCTTCTACAACTTGCTTGTCGTCTTCTTCAATTGAGACATTTATTGGATCAACATTCGATTTTTCATCAACTTGAACTTCTACATTTGTCGGTTTCGACGATTCTTTTTTGACAAGTTGTTGCACCTTGTTTTCCAACGAATTCTTGTCTTTATTTAACTTCTTAATTTGCATTAGTAATTTATTGTTGTGATCCTTGAGGTGAGCAACCTCTTCATTCTTGTTAGTGGTGATTTTTTCAATTTCCTTCTGCATATTTTGTATCACCTTTTTACCTTCTTGAGAAATTACTTTTGAAATTTCTTGAATGTCTTCAGGTGTCACTGAATTTGCCTTTAAGTTAACGTCTTGTAGCGTTATTTTCTTCTTTTTGTAGGAGAATGTTAAAAACTTCTTTTTTGTATTAAGGACGAATGACCCTAGTGATTCTATCCAGAGCGAACCCAGAATTATATCACTATTGTTACAAAATAAGGTTTTAACGGTAAATTGTGAGACCATGTAGTCAATTTTTCAATACTTAGGTGTAGTAGATTTCCGTGTCGATGTTTTGGCTCTGCATTAATAACTTGTTTCACATATTTGGATGTAGATACAGATATGAGAACTTCCTTTCCCACAAGTGACCCTTTGATTCTAATTAGCATATGGACAAACATACTATAATTTTCAAGAAATCTTCCTTCTTTCCTTTCCGAATTAGATTCAAATTCCTTTTCATCAATGATTGATTCCATTTTGTCTGTTGAATTGACTTTTTAGGGTTTTTAAGGTAACTCTTCCTAACTTTCTCTTCTTCTTTTTAATGAAGTTATTATTCCTTCAATTTTTTTTTTAATAATTTAATTAATTATATATATATATATATATATATATATATATATATATATATATATATATATATATATATATATATATATATATATATATATATATATATATATATATAACAATTGATTTTATTTAACCTTTTTTTTATGTTGAAAGGTTACAACACAGAATCGTACTTATTCGTCACAGTATATTCATAGAAGGTAGCATCCATTTTATGTATTTGACTTTATTAATGTTTCACGAGAAGTAAAACTTACCATTCACACAAAGATTTTATTCTCATTTCTTATTTTATCTAAATACATGGAAAATTACTGTATTTCAAAACCACGATCTGAACCACCGAAAGAATAATAAAAACAACCTTACCTACTCTTTTCTTTATTCTCTTTTTTCCTTTTTAATTTTAAATATCTTTGGTGAAGGTAACGTATATGTACTTCTTTATATATATCTCTTTATTTTCTTTTCTTTTCTTTCTTTTTTTTCTTTATATATATATATATATATATATATATATATATATATATATATATATATATATATATATATCTTTTTCTTTTCTTTTTTTCAAAAATTTCCCTTTTTTTTCCTTCAAATTTTTAATTTTGGCCAGAGGCCTACTAGTGAAATTTCTTCAAATTTTTAATTCTGGCCAAAGACCTACTGGTGAAATTCTTCAAATTTTTAATTCTGGCCAAAGGCCTACTGGTGAAAATGGAGAAACTCCAAGACTGGTAGCGAAACGCTTCGACGACAACAATGTTGACGAAATTTTTATGGCCAAAGGCTTGGACTGAGGAGCGTAGCTCTGTGCAGCGATGAGCGGCCAGAAGATCGAACTTCTTTGATACCAAATGAAGCGAACAAATTTCCTTCTCAAGTTAAATACTCCAGAACACTTGGAATACAAAGATATCCATGAGGATACAAATATTATATTATAAAAGGTATGAAGAATGAGATGATGAATGTTACAAATGAGGCCTGGCGAGTATACCCAATATTGTGCAGCCCTTTCACGAAAGGTTTGGCGTCGCATATGACCTTTTCGCACCAATTACAGGAGTGGTTATTTATCATTTATTTATATATTATTTAGTTCATTACATTCATTACATTGTATCTCACGAGGGTGTTAAGGTAGACCCTAACAAAATTAAAGCCATTAATGAATGGAAATTTCCCACAACCATAATGCAGTTATGAAGATTTCTTGGGTTAACAGGGTATTATCGCAAGTTTGTTAAGAATTATGGGATAATAGCAGCACTCCTAACAACATTATTGAAGAAAGATGCATTTTCATGGACTCCTAAAGCAACTAAGGCCTTTAAACATCTTAAAGAGGCAATGTGCCTAGCACCGGTCTTAGCTATGCCAGACTTCACAAAAACCTTTATTATGGAATGTGATGCCTTAGGAAATGGAATTTGAGCTATTTTAATGCAATAAGGAAAACCCATTTCTTTTGAAAGTCGTCCAATCAAAGGAAATTATTTACAGAAAGATATTTATGAGAACGAAATGTTGGCAATACTACATGCACTAAAGAAATGGAAACCTTACCTAATGGGAAGACACTTCAAGGTAAAAACTGATCATGATATTCTTAAATACTTTTTGGAACAAATACTATCTTCAAAAGAGCAGCAAAAATGGGTCACAAAGATGTTGGGTTATGACTTTGAAATCATCTACAAAAAAGGGAAGTTAAATGTTGTTGCAAATGCACTCTCAAGAAAGAATGAAGAGGTGGAAGCATTTCTTTGTGCCATATCTATTATTCAACCAAATTGGATAACCGAAGCAAGGGATGAATGGAAGAATGATGAAGAAGTGTGGACACTCATTCAAAAATTGCAGCAAGATCCTAGTACATCCGATACATTTAGTTGGAAAAATGATTCCTTATGGTACAAAAATCGCTTATATATTTTTAAGAATTCCTAACTAAAAGAAAAGATGATTTTGATATTGCACACCTCTCCCTTAAGAGGGCACTCAGGATTTTTTAAAACTTACCACAGGGTGAAGAAATATTTTTTTTGGATGGCCTTAAATCTGATATTAAAAATTTTGTGGCGGGTTTTCCAACAAAATAAATTTGACACAATTAAGACCCCAAGTCTGCTACAAGCTTTATCCATTCCAAGTCAACATTGGGAGGAGGTTTCAATGGATTTTATCACATGTTTACCTAAGTTCGAAGGAAAGAGTGTCATCATGGTGGTAGTTGATAGACTTGCCAAGTATGCATACTTTTGTGCATTATCCCATCCATTTAAAGCAAGTACAATTGCTACTACATTTATGGAAACAATTCAAAAGCTACATGGAAACCCAAAGATTATTGTAAGCAACAAAGATCCCATTTTACTGGAAATTATTGGACAGAATTATTTACTTGTTTGGGTACTCAACTATCTCATAGCTCATCTTATCATCCTCAATCCGATGGGAAAACTGAGATAATGAACAAATGTTTGGAAGGATGTCTTCATTGTTTTGTATCTGATAAACAAACAAAATGGGTAGTGGTTACCTCTGTATGAATGGTGGTATAACATTTCTTTCCATACTGCAACAAAAATGACCCCATTTATGGCACTTTATGGATATCATCCACCGTCCATCACATGATCTTTAAGAGAAAATTCTAAGGTTCAAGCAGTGGAAGATCACATCGAGCATCAACAACAAGTTCTCCAACTCTTAAAGGATAACCTAAATTTGGCACAAAATCGAATGAAACAACAGGCATATCAACATCGTAGCAAGAGAATTTTTGATGTAGGAAACTGGTTATTTTTACGGCTACAACCATACAAACAAATGTCCCTCATGCAAGCTAAGAAGGATAATAAATTATCGCCAAAGTACTATGGTCCTTAAAAGGTGTTGCAAAAGATTGGTACTATGGCATACAAATTGGAGCTTCCTGCTTCTTCTCAAGTGCACCAAGTGTTCCATGTTTCATGCTTAAAGAAGGTTATAGGTGACAAAATTTCAGTTCAAACAATATTTCCAGAACTTGATGAGGAAGGAAATATCATATTGGAACCTGAAGCAGTCACGGAAACAAGAACTCGACAGCTATGAAATCGATCAATTTCAGAGTATCTCATCAAGTGGAAGAACTTGCCTACTAAAGGTTCCACATCAGAGGATGACAATTTTATACAGAAGCATCCAGAGCTACTCAAGCATTGAGGAAAAAAAAATTTTGAAGGAGAGGGGTATGTTAGGTCCCTATATTATTAGTGTAGTCCCTTATTGTTATTAGTGTAGCCCCCTTATTGTTATTGTTGTACCCCTGTAGCCCAAATATTGTTATTATTGTGCCCCATAAAATACAGTATTGTTATTGTTGTGCCCTTCCAATATTATTTTTAGGTCAGCTAGGATTATATTGTGACCCCAGGGACTCCTTTATATAGAAAGGATGTTTTTTCATTTGCATCATACAAGAATTGTTCATTTATGTAATATAAAGGAGGTTTCCCCATAGAAGAGGTTGATCTCTAAGTCGTTGATCTATATTTCCTTCTATTTTGTGAGCTGGCTTCATAACATACATGCATTAGCATCATAAATAGGTAGGACATCTATCCTCCTTGTGTTTTTATAGCATAATTTAGGAAATGTTGCATATATTTGTCTCGTTTGTTGTTAGATCCTCTCATTAGGACTTGAGGGATCGTTTCTGTTTATAGAAAGGATTGCCTGCACAACAAGAGTGAGTGCAGAGATCGTCATTAATGTTAACAAGGTTTGATGATGTAACTAGATGAAGCGGTGATGAAACCCAAAACATAGTGTTTGTATTTTTTGGACGATGTTCATACCCCACACTTGCTTATAGATTTTGATGATGCATATCACTGAGTTCATCTTAGATACCCTCGACAATGAACTCTTCTCATCATATTGATTTTTTTGATATGTGCAGCATGTCGGAGGCCTTCACCATTTGATAGAAAAGTCCTGTCAAAGTTAGTGACTCAAATTAGTGGTCCAAAACCCTAAGGGATGATGATGTGGCAAATTTTCTTTGACCCAAAAGCATGGATGTTGTGGCATCACATTTTTTGTTGATGACATGGCATAAAATTATTGAATGCTTCAACACGTTGGTGACATGAAAACATATGATTGTTAAAAGGAAAGGTCCATGGTAATATTTTTTTAATGATTAAATTGTGGTACAAAATAATTTACTTGTTGATCTATAAATTGTGCAAAATTTTATTTAAAATTTATAAAGGGTTTGTGGAAATATTAATTCGTGGCCCCAAAAAGTAAAAAGTGAAAATTAAATAAAAACAATGGAGGTCAATCTAAGTGTTTGGCCCATAAAATTTGAAATTTTTAATATCAAATTCCCTCCAAAAGACTAGTCAGCCCCACTCCCTTAAGAGACTTCTACTCCTATTTAAACATGGCATTTTTCCTCTCTCTATAAAGCAAGCAAAGAATGTGAATCTCTATGTCCAGGACTAGTTGAGAGTATCCTTGTAGATCTAAGTTGCTAAAAGGTTTTGGGTTATGGTTTATCATTTTTTATGGATGGGATTTGTTTGGATAAATTGTTGTAGGTTGCAATGAAGATAATATGGAGATGAATCTGGGATATTGTTTGCAATTTGGTTAGATACATGTGTTAATTTGCGGCCTTGATTTGAGAGCCATATCCTTTGTGGTCTCTTCTTGGCAAACACCAAACCTATATGTGCTTGGAGCTCCCAATATGTTTGTGGTCTTAAAGTTTTGAACAAGGGTACCATGGGATGATACAATGAATTATGGGAACTTGGTTAGTTCATGGAGTTTTATCTGCGGCCATAAAAGTGTGGCCCTATGGGGTATTTTTTTTTTTTAACCTTTTGGGTTTGAGACTTAATTATTTTTTTGGGAGCTACGGTGTTTGGTTCGTAAGGGGTTGTATTGATAGAGTTACAGGTTCTTTCGTTGTGCTCTCTAAAGATACATTAGCCAATAAATAAGCACGCTTTTGTGGAGGTCAAGATATGTTAATATTTTACACAAATAATCTCTAATTTCTTCAACCATGAATCACCTCTTGTACAATTTTATGCAATTCGCATAATAGACCTAGGTCTATTCATGCAAAATCTTGGTCAAATTTAAGGTGAATTTCTAGGACATGCTTGTTGCCTCCTTACTGGTGCACAGATCTATTTTGTGAAGCTACTCGGTCTCCACAACAATGACCTACAACCCTCTATTCACCTTACACTCAGCTTGTGCAAATTTTACAAGCCATATTTACCCTACAATCAAGGTATTCAACCTTGGTTGGTTACTCCAATTCATATCCTATCACTTGTCATGATTCAACCATTGGAATAGGGACATTTTGAGCCTTTCCACGGGCCCTGTAGTAGATTTTTCAGGTGAATTAAAATTTGTCAATTTCCATTGTATCACTTTGGTCATGCTCGGACCTATGGAAAAATCCATGGACATGTGGTTTGTTGAGATCAAACACCTTGATGTATGAATGGAACACCTATAACATCAATGCTATGCTATGTGAACACCTATTACTTTACTTGGATTTGGGACATTTATTTGTCAAATAAATTGCTAGAAGACAAACCCTAAGTTTGTATTATTCAAACACCATACCTGGGATATGTATTGTGTCCTTCAGGGTTGAAACTTACATGAAGTCTTACCCTAAGCACGTCACATCACATTGAGCAAATGTTTCACTACTTAAAAGGAGTTCCCAACAATAAGGCTTAGGATAGCACCAGTCAGTAGTCTCATTGTCTTGCAGTAGTAGTAAAGTTATAGCATTGTTTGCAACATTATTTTAAAATTCTAGAGCATAGCATTTAAATATAGTACATACACAGTGTTAGGGTTTCGCATCTATGTACATTGGAAAGCATATAATAGTGACATTGATACATCTGACTTTTCACAATGACTATTGACACCATGATTATATGATTGTAGACTTATATGACTGAATGTTGTTGCCAAATTTTGTTCTATGGTTGTTGCATTGTCATATCTTTAGCAGTAGTTTAGAAATATGTCATAAACTTGATATCTAGAACTTACATTGGAAATACAAGCAAAGATTAAGTTTCTCTTGGATGTGTTGATATCAGTGAAATAAAACCATTAGGAGGTCTGATTATGTTGACTTAACAAGAAAGAAACCATAATGATGATTGGTGAAATATTAAGAGCATATAAGTAACAATTTTTTTAGTGAAACTTCCTCATGAAGGCATGGTTGTGTTCATGGAAAGAGTCCTTGATGAAGGACAATGACTATGACCTGTGAACCTGTTGCAACCTTGTATAACAAGATCTTTATATAGTGAAACCTTGATGTCAGCCATGGACATATGACAGAACTTTGTGACTTGTTGTTGTGTCAGTATGACAGTGAATGATGTTATTACAATAACAATAGAAAGTGATGACAATGTTTCTATGACCGATGTGACAATATCTTTATGGAAGATGAAATAGTAGTGGATAATTGTAATAGTTGCAACAGAGGATAGTTGGCCAACAATGAGTGGTAGCAGTGATCAGTGGTAAGGTAGTGAGAGTGGTAGAAAAAATATTAGTAGAAGGTGCAACAACAAATAGAGGTATCAGTGGGTATATAAACAACAGTGAAAACAGGCATAAGAAGTTGAAGTGTGGAGCAGGAGAGTTGATTTGTACTAGGGGACTAAATACCCCTTTAGATTATATCTATAAATTCTCCAGAGACCTTTGGAAGTATTTTACTTCCTTGCAGCTTTAATGGTAAAGTTGCATGTACATCATACATAATATAAAGCGCTTGTTGAAGACAAATTCTCTATGTATTTTTATTGATGTGATATTGATGTTTATGTTTGTTTTGTTGCTTTGAATAATTAAGGAAATCTAACAAATTTTGAAAAATAAAATAAATAATTATTCACCCCCCTCTAATTATTTCTAACAACATCCATCTGATACACCTTGATCCTTTTTTAACAAGCATAGGCCAAGATCACCCTGATGGATTCCATTATGGAAATGATTGAATATGTCTCTTTACATTATATTCCCTCAACCTGTGCATATCATTTACATGCCAATCTTAACTTGTTTTTGGTAACATGTCCATCCTAATTCAACTTATTCTTGAAGATCCATTTTGTCCCAATGAAATTATTATCTTTTTGTCATGAAACCAATCCCATGTGTCATTCTTTTCAACCTGATCCAATTCTTAATTCATGGCTTCTATCCAATTTTCATCATTTTTGGCTTCTTCAAAGTTTCTAGGATCATATGTGGATAAGAGCACAAGATGTGATTATTTTGGCATGAATGCTTTTTTATTTCTTTTGGTTCCTGTGCCCTCATTGATGTCCCCAATGATCTGGTCTGTAGGATGGTTCTTTTGATATAATTTCTTGGGAATATTTGAAAGTGTTTGTTGATCATTTCCTTTCTCTTCATGATGGGAAATTGTTTCCTCATTTTATTATCCTTACTTCGAGGCTTCCTCTTTAACCCTTTCTGGTTCTAATTCTTTTGTCTCTGGTTCACTTGAGGATGAAATTTTGTGTTTGGAATTTGATTCATGAACTTCATCAAATGTTACATTGGTGCTCTCAACTCCGATTGATTCTCTGATTATAGAATATTTTTGCTTTACTTTTGCATGAGTACCCAAAAAAGATGCCTTCATCTACCTGACAATCAAATTTTCCAATATTTTGGTCTTCCCTTTTAATGTGGCATTTGCTTCCAAAAGTTCGAAAGTGTTTGATGTTTGTTGGTATTCCCTTCCATAGTTCGTACATATTTTTATCACGGTTGCTTCTAAACAAACCCTTATTCAAGATGTACCTTGTTGTATCAACTACTTGAACCCAAAATTTGGTGTTCAATTTTGAATCATTTAGCATCATTCTAGCCATCTCTTCTACTATTCTATTTTTCCTTTAAACAACCACATTTTGTTGAGGTGTCTTGGCTACTGAAAACTGCCTATTTATGCCATGCTCCTCGTAGGAGTGTTGAAATTCTTTGGATCTGAACTCACCTCCATTATTCAATCTTAGACATTTGATCTTCAAATAATTTTCATTTTCAACCATTTCCTTGTATATTTTGAAACATTCAAAAGCTTTAGACTTCTTATTCAAAAACTAACTGATGTGTTATGGGTATAATCGTCAATCATTGGCATGAAGTATTATTCATTGTTCAGTCCCTTGGTCTTCATTGGTCCATATTGATCAGTGTGTACCAATTCTAATGGTTTTGATGTGGAGTGTTCCTTAGTATCAAACTCAATTCTTGTTTGTTTTCCATGCTTCCAATACTTACATGAGGTGATGGTTAGTTTTGATCATGTATGTACTTGGGGTTGGGAGAAATTGTAACTCTCTCATGGGGTGGCATAAGAGAGCTTGTTTATATTATAATGATGATCATGCTCTAATCTTTGTTGAAAACATGAGAGGAAGGATGACACATTGGGTGAGTATGTCCTTTGGGAATGAAATCTCCCATATTCATTCATGCTTCAAGAGGAGGGTAGAACAATGTATGGTTGCTACATTATATCATTTGTTTCCTTATGAAAGGAGCCATATGTTGGGCTTATGTCATTGGAAGGAGTCTCTCACTTGGGAGAATTTGCAGCAAGACATGTGTTGCTTGAATCATATTCAGCCAACACCTATGATCCTCTACTATTTCCAAGCTTTCAAGAAGCTTTTTGCAACAAGAAGGTGGTGGGATGGCCACTTATTGCACTATGATTTGAGGCAGCAAGTTGAAGGACGACGCGGGTCTCAAGGGAGGGACTATTGTCACCATCCAATATGTCATATGACACTTAGTCCATGTTTCTTTTGGAGCACACATGGTGAAGATCCTCTAGTCATTATATGCATGGAAGATTGGGTAAGGAGGCTCACTAGAATCCATGAAGGGAATCATGAAGTTCCAAGTCTCTTTTGGCTTCATGAGGACTATATTAATGCAGCCCAGGATCATCAGCTCCATATTTAGCATAAATGGAGGGAGAGACAGCGTGAGTTGAGCATTCTTATCTCTCATTTCTAGCCATGGAGCCCCTACACATTGCATATGGTGGGGATTGGTGACTATTTCTTTGAGCTACCAAGGATGGCTCACTTTATTTGGATGATAGCATGGAGATTGAAGTTTCTCATGAGGGTTGAAGCACCCACTATTTAGCATCTTCCATCCCTTGAGAAGACCAAAGGAAAACACATGATTCTTTCTATGTATCTCCCACTTTTTCATAGTGACGGCTATTTGGGTTATTCACCAAAAGCATACTTATATTCTTGGGAAGAGACAATTCCATTGGAGATTTTGCAAAAGTCCTTGTGAGTTTCTTGAGGACAAGCAACATTTTGGAGGGGAGGACTGTAATATTCCCACTTAGCCCAAGCTAAGGGGAGATATTCAATTTTGCTTTGCTTTGTTTTTTTTTTCATGTTTATGAATAAATGACTAATGGAGGACATGTAAAACTCCTTAGATCAATGAATAAATCAATGCTCAATGTACACAAAGCTATATATGAGCCATTTACATAAAATCCACTTGCAAGTGTGAAAGGGGTTAAGCTGTGAGACTGGGTCAACCTTGACCAAATCTACAGCACTGTCTAGATTCAGTGTATCTCATAAAGGGACAGCGCAGTTCTAGAAGGAGGACCTCATGTGAAAGGGGTTAAGTGATTCAAGGTGGTTTAGGGTTTTTCACATCCTCGTCTTATAAAAGGAAGGAGAAGGCTCAAGAAAAAGGTTGTTGAATGTATTATGATTTTGGAGAATTTTTCTGCTTAGACAAATTCTAGTTCTCTGGGCTGTTTAGCAAGAGACTAGTGAGGATCTTCTGTCGAGGGTTCTCTATCCTTCCATTGAGTAGCTCTTGGAGGGTTTTGTGCTTCTTATCCACTATCTGGCATATGGCCAAGCTTCATCTCTCTTTAGTAGCGTAAATCCAATGAGGGTTTCATTTTCTAAGTGAGCTGCAGCAAGTGGAAGCTAGATCTATTCAGATCTAGGAAAATCTAGTGCCTCTTCTCAATGAGTGTGTCTTTTAACCTCCTGGAAGAGTGTATTGGATAATTAGTGCTACATTTTCAGACCTAGGCATTAGGCCTATTCAGTACTGAAGAAAAAAACACAGTTTCTCTCCCTGATCTACATAATTTCTGAAGAGCAGAGTTGTAGGTGTTTTGGAGTTCTCCTCGAGGAGAGATCTCTATTGGAAAGGATTCCTACCTTTCACTATGGTGATCCATGGATTGGCCAAAAAATCCATGTAACCTTCAGATATGATCTATTACTGTTGTATGTACTGCATAATTTCTGAATACTGCTGCATAACTGTGACTTATATCTCAGATCTACTCACTGTCGTCCATCATTTGCTGAGATCCCCAAGGGGAGTGTAATAAAGAGCCTCTTTGGCTTCCAGATATGTTGTAGATCTTTGTTTTCATGCAAGGATATATTGTAGATATGATTCATAATAAAATGAAGCTTCATCCTCCTGAAAATTACGCTAAAGAGTTTTCTGGTTAATCTCATGTGTTGCAGCACCTCAATCTTCAGGGTTTATCCATGTAAAATCTCTGTTTTCATCTTGTAAATGCATAAGTCTTGCCCCAGATCTGATTAATGATATTCATACCTATTTTCATCTATTAGCTTCATAAAATCACGCTGCTCAAGCTTCAGTAATTTCTGCATACTCAAGGTCATGGGAAATCGGCCTTTTTAAGCCCTTTTGGGAGTGGAGGAACTGTTTAACTTAGCTAGAATGATTTTTTTGACCTTAAATTCGGTATGGGAGTCCCTCACAGCCTAAGATAAAATAAAATCTCTCCATTTCCATTATTTTTACACGTATTTCTGAATACACTCATTTTAGGGCATAAATCACTGGTTTTCCCCATCCTTTGTCGGGAGAATTAATCTTCTTCTTGTTGTTGTACATGAAATTTATTCTGAGGTGTTTCTAAACACATTTCAGAGTTATTATCTCATTTATACTTCATTATTTTGTTTTATACTATTGCAGCCCTTCATTGGGAAACTTTCTGAAGACAACTAGGTGTGGGAGATCTGTTTAACCCACCTAGAGTGATTTCTTTTGAGCCTCCTCTTGGATTTCGGTCTTATATACTCTGGTCTAAGGGATCCAAGGGCTGGTCCTGGTTGCTGAAGCACACATCCCTAAAAAATGCATTTTTCATGCCTGTTTTGCTAAGTAGTCCAGATTGGGAACATTACATTTTGGCTTTCAATCTTGTTTCAAGTATTTTACATAGATACCACAGATCTTGGAATTGTGTTTCTTCTTTCTTTCCATATATTTTTGAAGTGAAGTTTCCCCATTATTCCGGTAGAGCATTCAACACCACTGTAGTCATTTCTCTTTCAGACATTACTTCTCCTAATTCCTGCAGCTGGTCTCATATTTCAGAAATGATCATAAAATAGGAAGTGATTCCTTCCTCTCTTGAAAATTTCATCTTGTATAGTTCTTGTCTCGGAGTTATTACTTCTCTGGCAATACTTACAGAGAATAGCTCCACCAACTTTTCATATATTTCTTTTGCAGTTTATAGTTTTGGTACATATGGAATGAGTGAGTCCTTAATGGATTCTATATGAATCCTCTAGGCTCTTATTTTTCCCTTCATGTACTTGGCATGATATGGATCATCTTATTTTGATGGTTGAGTTGCAATTCCATTGATGTAGACCATGACTACATTTTCAGTTAGACTCAAATATGTCCTTTTCTTCCATGCATGAAAGTTTGATGACCCAACCAATTTGTTGCTTTCTTTGCAGAAATTCATTTTAACAGTTTCAAATGAGTTCAGAGAAATACTTACTTGTGTAGATTCATTTCTCCCTTCTATCAGCTTCCTTGATGATGATGAAGATGATGGCAGTAACTCCCTCTTAGATTGATTTCTTCAAAGGATGTAGGTGATCTTGGATCCTTGATGATCAAGGATGGCTTGATTATTTGTCTTCAAACAACGTTGATTAGGCTTCAATATCAAGAATCTTTGATGGAAAATATTACCACCTTGATGTTTAGGTCCTTTGAATATGGTTGAAGGTCTCCTTGAGATGGCTTGAGAGTTTTCTTGCAAGATGCTTTGAGTCTTCAATGTAGACTTTGACTTTTTCTTTGATTCTTTCTAGAAAATTGATTCTTGATATTTCATCCTTGAGTGTCTTCTTGTCAAATAACCCTTTGTCTTCAGCACCTTAGCTCTAATACCATGTTGAGAATTTGGTAGGGCGTAGTTTAATTCAATTCTATGCTTGATAATTACTCGTGAACGTATTTCTCTTACATAAATCTTCTCTTTATTAGCATATTATGTCCTTCATCAAGTGAATTATCAAAACAAAAGAGACACGAGTTTTAGGCTCTTCAAGCTAGGGACAAAACCTCTCCCTCTTGGAGAGGAAAATCCGCAATTAATTATTCTTATAGACTTTCAGTTGACAAGTAACATGACCATGACACAGACCCTTGACCCTTGTATGACTCCAAGACCCTTGTTACTGCCCTTCTTGGCTTCTTCTTTTTTATCCTTCCTTATACACTACTCTACACCAGAAATAGGAAACTCGTTCCTATCTCTGAACTATGAACTCCTTCTTTATCTTTACTTGGAATTATCTCAATCTCCTAAAGACCTCTTTATAAGCCTCCTATTTCTGCACCCTATATGTACTGAATAAAAATCCTTACCTATGTATCTTTCATTCCTTTTCTTATATACCAGCAATGTATTACCCTCTGAATTGAACCTTGTATAACCTTCCTCTAGCACTTATTGCAACTTGTTCTCCTTCGCTAAATATCCTTCCTTCTTCTCACCATAGAAAAACCTTCTCTTCGCAGTCACTATAATTCTGGTCCTTCTAATACATATAGAACCCAAAGACAGATCCTAGACATTCCTTCTTCATTGGTATGTCACTTCTCTTTGAACCTTAACCTCACACTTTATTGTAGAATGTACCTTGCACTTTATTGCATACTGATCCAAATTTCTGTTTCTTTCATTTATGTGAATTCATTGGGGTATTTATAGTTGTTCATCCTTGTAATTAGCTGACTTCGCCTAGTGAAAAATTGTTCCTTATTTTAGTGAGCCGACATGATATAGGTCGACTTCTACAAGGAGTATATACACCATACTTTGAGCCAACTTGGAGGAGCGTATTTGACATGGTCTTGTAGGCATATAATTACATCAATGAATGACCTTTACAAATGTAACAACACTTCATATATATGACTCTAAATAATACATTTATGACAAGATGACAAATCCCTAAAATACATAAAGAAGAAGTCTTTGACCTATAATAAAAACTCTTTTCTCATGAAACCCATGAAGCAAGCTTTACAAAAATACATTTTATTATCTTTGTCTTCTTCATTACATAAATTCATAGTTACATAGCCATTATGAAGACCAAACCTAGTTACACTTTCTAACATTATCAACATACCACACATTCTTCCTGCTTTGAGCTTCTAGGGAAAGTGCGCAACTCTCAGTTTTTTTCTTCCATACTTTTGGAGGAAAATTTTGATTTTTTGTTATTCCCTTGGAGAAGCGATTAACTTGCAATATTTAGCGAAATGTCCAAAATTGTTGCATTTATATCATTCTATCTCATTGCTCAAATGACCAAACTTGTTATATTTTTCTTGTAATATTCTTGATAATTTCTGGGATAGTCATTCCTAGAGTAGTTTGCAAGGTTGCTTTTGTTCCTATTATATGCTTAGCAATTTACAACTTTATTTCCAAAATTTCTACAAGAATAACAGACACCAAGAAATATGGTTTGATACCTGAAAGGGGGATATCTTTTTTTCTCCAATACCCTTAATTCAATAAGGACTACCGATTTTGTGTCTCTTGAATCTTTTGTTCTATTGGGAAGCCTTTCGCCTTTTTGATAGGCCCTTTTGTAATTTCTGCATAAGTATTTTTCCATCTCCTTTTTATGTCGTTGTTGGACTTGAGCCTTTTACAAATGTTTTCCTGTAGCCCAATCCTGTCTTTTCACCGCATGGCCTTTGAATGTTGGTGATCTCATTCAAGCTTTGGAATTGTTTGAAAATTTATGTTGGACATTCCTTCTTTGTGCTTCCTTTCGTAGAGAGATGATCTTTGCTTCTAAATCTTCCCTTGCCTTGTCGCTTTCTTCTAGTTCTCTTCCCAATGAATTTTCAAAAATTTTGGCTTCTTCCAATTGTACTTTAAGGCTGATGATGGTATTTTATGATTCTTTAATATTCTCATTGGGGCTTCTGGCATGTTCATTTAATTCCTTTAATTAAACTTCTAGTGATTTAACATTTCATCATTCAACCTGGAGATCCCATAGAACTTTTACAATCTCCTTTTCAAATTCAACTTCATCCCTCTCTTCCTCAACATCTTCTTCTTATTTAAGAGCTTCCTTCCTTTTATCCCTAGCCATGAATAACACTCTTCCTGTGTTAGTTATTCATCACTTTTGATTTCTTTTTCAGATAAGGAACTACTTTCTTTTGAGTAGAAGCTTTTATTAATGTCCTTCTTTCTACCTTTGTTGAATCTTATTTGATTCCTATTTGCTTTCCTGGGAACTCCTTCTTCACCATGAGGACACTTAACAACATAGTGACCAATCTCACCACAATTGAAATATGGGAGGATTACACTTGAATTTATTTATTCCTCTTTTCAACTTTCTCACAAAGTTAGCAACTTCTTCATCTGCGTATTCATCTTCATAGAAATTGGAGCTTGGCTTCGATTCCTATTTGTTTTTCCTGATATTATTGGATACTATGAAGGTCCCTTCTCTATTAGATGGAATTTCTTGTTTTTTTCTCATTTTGTAAGTCATAAGTATTCCATGTAATTCTTCCATTCTGGCCTTTTCTAAATCCTCTCTTTCTTATAGCACTTAGACTTTAACATCGAACCTCATTGGAAGTGATCTTAAAACATTTTGGACAACTACCTTGCAA
This sequence comes from Pinus albicaulis, assembly GCA_034641835.2. NCBI lineage: Eukaryota > Viridiplantae > Streptophyta > Pinopsida > Pinales > Pinaceae > Pinus > Pinus albicaulis. The sequence goes on along the minus strand of CM076584.1, from coordinate 1,592,070,889 downwards.
TCAATTGGTTCTCCTATTGCTTCTATGGAATTCTAGAGAAAATAAGTTGTAATGTTTTCATCTTTTTTCATTTTTTGTTGCTCAAATTCTCCTCGATAAGTTTGAATCTTACCCTCCCTGAACTTTTTGTCCCCTTCGTATATATTTTGGAACTTGTCCCAAATTTCTTTCATTGAGTCTCAATGCATCACTTTGATGTATACTAATTCTCTCAAGCCACTTAAGATCACATTCGTAGATTTAGCATTAATGTCATAGAGCCTTTTATTATTCTCATCTGCTGGAGGTGTTGCGGGTTCCATGTATCTAGTCTTTACAGATTACATCACATCATATCCTTGTGGTTTCACATATGATTTCATCCTTCCATTCCAAAGTTCATATTTTTGTCCATTAAATACTAGAACTTCAGGCTTTGTGCACTCCATGATCTCCCTTTTAGTGGCTAAAATGATTGTGAAGGGACCTTGCTATGTTTCCAATTGTTGGAATTACTAAGAGGGGGATGAATAAATGTTTCTTATCAATCAATAAATTATTAAATTTTCCATAGAATTAACAACATATAAAGCATCAACACATCAAAATAATAGTGCACGAGAATTTTTTAGGTGGAAACCCTTTTGGGAGAAAAACCACCAAACACTTTTCTAATAATTTTGTGAGTGCATAAAATGCTTCACCTCCAAATGAAAAGAGAAGCCACAACTCCCTACTAGTCTTGAAAAGAGTTTAGTTTTCCAGCTCCTATTGGAAGGATGCTCCAACACTATGGTTTTCTCAACTGGTTTTGAAAGGATGCTCCAACACCCTTGCAAGCTCCAACTTTCCCTAGCACCACCCTGCCACCCTGAAGCGTTTCTAGGCTACAAATTAAAGGTGACTTCAAACACCTACCTAGCACCACCCAACCACCATGAAATGGTAATGAATTTGACAGCTATTGTGGGATCTAGTACCATTGAAAATGACCCACTTACGGTGAATAGACTTCTACACACTATTGTGGGCCCCTGTACCAAGGAAAATGACCCACTAACAATGAATAGACCTCTACAATGATATAGCAATGAAACCATTACAATTAGACTTCTTAAATAATGACAATAGGAATAAATTACTCACAACTGAAAAATAATTACTTCGGATGATGAAACCCTAATGCAATTTTCCTCAAATTCATAGTAATACAAATAATTCCCTTAAGGCCTACTGTAAGATGACAAGACTATCACAATTATATGATAGTGAGGAACTACTTGAATAATGAAAAAAAACCGTTACTGTTGAATGATAATGAGACAACCACTACAAAATCCAAAATGTCGTTGGATGACTACATGTTGATGCCTTTTCTTGTAGGTGTCAATTCCTTGTAATACTATTGTTATAGTCTTGAATACTCCAGTCAACGAAATTTCTTATAGAACCCTAACTACAAAACCAAGCTAGAAACAAACTACTTATTCCAATCTTCCTTAATGATTGTAAAAATGAGTACTTGTACGGTTTGTCACCAAGACAAGGAGGACTCCATGTGCTATTAGATGTTATCAAGATCACTTATATCACCGCACTTGGATGTACACCACATGTCAAGATTATTCAACATTGTCATTGTAACGAATATAGGTTCAGACTAATTGTACTACAATGATCTTCCAACTAGGTTGAATTAATTAGGGCTTTAGACACATGTATAAATGTGTATACTTTTATTTCCAACCTTCAACGAGATCAAGGTCTTCAAGAAAAAAAACAAGTATGCCACTGAACTAGACTGAAAAATTTCAGAAGTGATACAACATATGTAAGGCCAAAGTGTACCAATCTCAAGATAATGCCTCAAAACTACCATAATAAGTGGGTCGAACAATCCTTGATTTGTTTCAAAAGAAGAACAAAAATCTCCAGAGATAATGCCGCAGGAGATACTATTATGCCTCTGCCCTAAATCACTTCATATTTTAATCAACCTTGGAGTAACATCAATCTTAATAGTGGAGACCAAGCCATCTAGCTACAAGGAGGTTTCTAGTTAGAATATATGGAGGGATTCCTTGGTGGAAGAGTATGCTCCCATCATGAAGAATGATGTTTTGGAGATAGTTTCAAGACTCGAAGTGAAGTCAGTGGTGACTTCCAGGTGGATTTACAATATCAAACATGTTGTGGATGGCAGCGTGGAGAAGTTCAATGCTCAATTTGTTATGAGGACCCAAAAAGACAATTGATCGAACCCTTTATACGCAAAAATATTTCCCTAGAGAGGGAAAAAACACTTGGAGATAAATTCTCAGAATTATGCCGCAGAGGTTAGTTAATAATTCCACAAGTTTTGTTGCAATTTTGGTCATTATTGTTGCTTTAGAATTTACCTTAACAAATACACACTTCAGAATAGGCCATAATATAATCAAATATATGTCCTTAAGGATCATCGAAGGCTACAAGAAGATTTCTCAGGACTACAATTGGGTTTGACAATTCATCTCCTGCAATAAAACCCCAAGGAATCCCAAAAAAACAATAAATAATGAGCCCACGAACCCTCATTATTCAAATATCACAATAGATTTAGGCCTATCGTGGGATTAACTTCTTCTCCAAAGGGTCGAAAATATTTTAGAGCTCAATCACATCAAATAATATACATTAATTGCATACCTATGAGGTGAGATGAGTTGTCCTTATAAATTTTTGGAGGGCACCAAATAAGGTAACTGACTTGAAGGGTTTTAGGAAGGAAATCATGCCTACCTTTAGGGATCAAGGTTTAATTTTCATTTGAAATAAAAAAACCCTCATGTGCTAAAATAAGCATTGAAACCCACCAAGAAATATTCTAACTATAGAATTTTGATGAAAATCCTACTTTCATGATATGAATAATATACTAACTAATGATAGGGTGCCCAATCATGTCCCTTTGGGGATTTTTTCCACAAGTTGGGGCTTTCAACTTCAAACAAGCATATTTCTCAAACTATGAAGTCTCTCGTGGTGTGCCATATACCACTAGAATTGACTTGATGAGGAGAATCCATCAATGATGGTACAGAATTTAATGAGGAGAATCCATCAATGATTTTCCATGTCATTTTGGTCAACAAAGGTGGGAAATAATCACATGTTTCTTGGGTTGACATCAATGACAACCACATTTCAACAAGGGTAAGGAGGATTACTGAATTTTGGAGTAATAGGTTCATAGGTTTGAAGATCGCAGGGCACAAAATCCTAGAGTAAAGGTTCACTGTAGGCCATAGGGGCATCCTCACCAGGATCACAAGCTCTAGGAGATGACATTCCCACACTAGTATAGGAGGCTACTTCAGGGTACAGGAAGCCAATATGGCTTAATGAGACCTTGAAGGAAGCACATAAGTTAGTGGGAAGACCCAAGTGGTCAGTTAGGGAGAGCATACCACTATAGCAGTTTGGTGGCTATGTGGCTAGTATAGTGTAGACCAAGACAACTAGCTACGAGGAGGTTTCTAGTTAGAATATATGGATGGATTCCATGGTGTAAGATTATTCTTCCATCATGAAGAAAAATGTTTTGGAGATAGTGTCAGACTCGTAGGGAACTTAGTGGTGACTTCGGTGGATTTACAATATCAAACACGTTGTGGATGGCAGCGTGGAGAAGTTCAACACTCAATTTGTTATGAGGAGCCACAAAGACAATTGATCAAACCCTTTATACAAAAATATTTCCCTAGAGAGGGCAAAAACTTGGAGACAAATTCTCATAATTATGACGCAGAGGTGAGACAATAAGTCCACAAGTTTTGTTGCAATTTTGGTCACTATTGTTGCTTTATAATTTATCTTAACAAATACGCACTTCAGATTAGGCCATAATATAATCAAATGTTTGTCCTTAAGGATAACTGAAGGCTACAAGAAGATTTCTCAGGACTACAATTGGGTTTGACAATTCATCTCATGCAATAAAACCCCAAGTAATCCCAAAAAAACCATAAATAATGAGACCATAAACCCTCGTTATTCAAATATCACAATAGATTTAGGCCTATCGTGGGATTAACTTCTTCTCCAAAGGGTCAAAAATATTTTAGAGCTCAATCACATCAAATGATATACATTAATTGCATACATATGAGGTGAGATGAGGTGCCCTTATAAATTTTTGGAGGGCACCAAATAAGGCAACCGACTTGAAGGGTTTTAGGAGGGAAATCCTGCCTTTAGGGATCAAGGTTTAATTTTTATTTGAAATAAAAAACCCTCATGTGCTAAAATAAGCATTAAAACCCTCCTTGAAATATTATAACTAAAGAATTTTGATGAAAATCCTACTTTCATGATATGAATAATATACTAACTAATGATAGGGTGCCCCATCATGTCCCTTTGGGGATTTTTCCCACAAGTTGGGGCTTTCAACTTCAAACAAGCATATTTCTCAAACTGTGAAGTCTCTCGTGGTGTGCCATATACCACTAGAATCGAATCGATGAGGAGAATCCAGAAAAGATGGTACAAAATCAAAAAAATTATGATTTTCCATGTCATTTTGGTCAACAAAGGTGGGGAATAATCTCGTGTTGCTTGGGTTGACATCAATGACAAAAAAAATTCAAGAAGGGTAAGGATGATTACTGAATTTTGGATTAATAGTTTCAAATGTTTGAAGATCACAGGGCACAAATTCCTAGAGTACAAGTTCATTATAGGCCATAGGGGCATCCTCACCACAATCACAGGCTCTAAGATATGACGTTCCCACACTAGTATAGGAGGCTACTTCAGGGTACAAGAAGCCAATATGGCTTAATGATACCTTCAAGGAAGCACATGAGTTAGTGAGAAGACCCAAGTGGTTAGTTAGGGAGAGCATACCACTAAAGCAGTTTGGTGGCTATATGGATATTATAGTGGAGACCAAGCCATCTAGCTATAGTGACTCGATACACCTTGATTAGGGCAGTGATCTCCATTGCAACATAGATGGCTTGGAAGATCCACCAGATGGATGTGAAGACCACATTTCTCAATGGATTCATATAGAGGAGGTTTATATTGAGAAACTACAGGGCTTTGAGGTGCATGGGGGAGAGTCTCAGGCATTCAGGCTTAAGAAAGTCTTATATGGTCTAAATCATGCACCGAGAACATGGTACTAGAGGATTGTCTCTGACTTACAACACATGGGTTTTGAAAAGAGTGATGCAGATCCAAACCTATATAATTGCATTGTGGTTGGTGAGGATCCACTCATTCTTGTAATGTATGTTGATGATTTATTCATTACATGAGAGGAGAGAATCATTCATCACTACAAGAGAGATCTTTCTTTCAAGGTTTGAGATGACTAATATAGGACTGATGCACTATTTTTTGGGGTTGGAGGTTTGGCAAGAGGATGGGAATTTCTTCTTGGGTCAAGGCAGGTATGCAAGGGACATATTGAGAAGATTTCATATGGAGAAATATAGTCCTATGGCCACACTAATGATTACCAACTGGAAGAAGCTACATGATTCTGATTCCAAGTTGGTAGACTCCACTTTATATCATCATTTAATCAGGTCATTGATGCATCTGGTGAATATTATAACATGTTGAGTTAGCTTATGATGGAACCCAAAAAGGTGGATTGGGTGGTTGTGAAACATGTGTTACGATACCTACAGGGCACCGTGGATTATGAACTTGATTATGTCTAGGGGGATGGAGTCAAGTTGACAAGTTGTACAGACTCAGATTGGGTAGGAAGTAATAGTGACATGAAGAGTACATTTGGATGTTGTTTCATGTTGGGTTTGGAAGTGTTGTCACGGTTCAGTAGAAAACATAGATCAGTGGCATTGAGTTCCGCGGAGGTTGAGTACATTGAATTGATGGTCAGTATCGTGTGGATATGAATTGATGTTATATGTTTGTACTATGCCTATGTTTATGTTATGGATAGGTAATTTTGAGGGATACATCAGCAGAATGGAAGCAATGTGATTGATGGCATGCTCGAACATGCATGAGTAGTGAAAGGACTCTAGAAGCAAGGTTGCTTCATAGAGTCAGTGTGGTCTATGGATGTGCAGTACTATTGTTGTGCATATGTTGTACATGTTGTACTTGTGATGTTGTGTACATGTGGTTTTGTGTATATATGATATTGTGTATATGTTTTTTATGTAGTGTTATGTACAAATGATGTTGCGTACATGAAATGTTATGTACAGTTGGCGTTGTGTAAATGTTGTTTATGCAATGTTGTGTATAGATGGCGTTGTGTACATGTTGTTTATGAAATGCTATGTATATATGGAATTGTGTACATGTTTTTTATGCAATGCTATGTATAGATGGCGTTGTGTACATGTTTTTTACACAATGATATGTATAGATGGTGTTGTGTACATGTTTTTTATGCAGTCCTAGGTATAGATGGTGCTATGTACATGTTGGATATGCAATGTTGTGTAAATATCGTATTGAGCACATGTTGGATATGCGGTGTTGTGTGCATATCTTATTGATCACATGTTTGATATGCGGTGTTGTGTAAATATCGTATTGAGCACATGTTGGATATGCGGTGTTTTGTGCATATCGTATTCAGCACATGTTTGATATGCGGTGTTTTGTGCATGTAGTGTTATGTACATGTTTGATATGTGGTGCTATGTACATATGGTGCTTTTTTCATGTTGCATATGTGGTGTTGTGTACATATGGCGTGGTGTGCATGTTATACATATGGTGCTATGTGAATGTGGTGTTGTGTGCATGACTGTACATGTGGTGTTGTTTACATGTTGTACATGAGGTGTTATGTGTAGGTGGCATTATGTACATGTCGTGTATGTGGTGTTGAGTACACATCGTACATATGGTGTTGTGTACACATTGTGCAGGTGGTGTTGTGTACATGTGGTGTTGTATACACGTTGTGCAGATGGTGTTGTGTACATGTGGTGATTTTTACATGTTGCGCAAGTGGTGTTGTGTATAGGTGGTACTATGTACATTTTGTACATATGATATTGTTGTACATGTGGTAGTGTGTGCATGTCGTACATGTTGTGTTGTGGGCATATTGTACATGTTGTTTTATGTACGTGTGGTACCATGTATGTGCATTACATAGTCATTGTATCATGACATTTGTATTGTGTTGTGTCATACACAAGGTGTAAGTGTATGTATTATGTTGTGTCGTACACTGGGTGTAGGTGTATGTATTGTGTTGTGTCCTACACTAGGTGTAGGTGTATGTTTTGTGTCGTACACCAGATTTAGGTGCATGTGTTGTGTTGTACACCGGATACAGGTGTATTGTATGGTGTTGTATGTCGTATGTGGGTGATGTGTGTGATGTACATTGTATGTATGTGTATGTAGTTGAAGAGAAGGCACTGGGTGTTTGTCGAGTGTGGCAACCGATCCAGTGTGTGTATGGAAGGAATAAAGGATAAATGTAAAAGCTAAGGATTGATTAAAGGATAAGCATCAATATTTCATTTCAGTTTTATTATGAATGTAATATATGATTTTCATTTATGATGGTTGTGTTTTGAGCTAACCGGATGTGATATGTTTATACATGATGATTGATGAAAAAACTAGTTTGACTTCTTGTGACAGGAAGTGAACAAGATTGCAAGTGTACCATGTTGACGAGCTACCAATGAGGTATGGTTTGAGTTTATTTCAATTCATTTTGAGTCTAATGGGAATTATGTGCTTGGTACAAAGAGCATGAACATGCCCTGTTGAGTGGTTGAAATTCACTGCAAGAGTTAGCGGCATCAGTAAAAGAAATCGGAAAAAGCAGCAATATGTTGGTAAAGCATCTCAGGAGTAGGGTCATTATGGGACATTGGTACCTAATAGTGTCCATTGATTTCCATGAGCATTCTATGACTGGTATTATGGTTTTGAGGAAGGGATATGCCTTGGTTTTTGGACCTTTTGATGTGAGGAAGCCTTGCCAAGGGAGGGGTCGCCCAAGGGACTATGTAGCAGAGAAGGAGATGCTTGAGGAACTTGGAAGGTGTGTCACTGCATGGAAGGGGTGACCAGATTTCCCGAGGGATTGTGTAGGAGAGAAGGGAAGGTCGTGGACGTATTTGTTTTGGCCATTAGCATTTCCATATGGAATCATATGCACATTGGGAGTGTGCCCTGGAAAATTAGATGGTAACATTTCACTGAGAGGACAAGTGGCGCGAGATTGTAGCACTGGACATTAGATGCAGGTTTTAAATTGGCAGTGGATTTTGGACTTCCTGGGAAGGAAGTGAATCCTAGTACTACTTTTGAGGGTGTAGGCGTGATACTCTGGATTCCCTTGTTGCAGATACAGGCATCGTATCCTTTTATTTTTTGGCTAGAGAAAATGTACATATGTATATATGTGTATATCATTGTTAATATTGTGACAAGTTGGAGTTATAAATCTCTGTATGCATTATGGTTATTAGTTGTTTGAAGTAAATGTACATAAGTATATGTGGTTGTTATTGTAAATAGTGTAATGAGTTGTGTTATAAAGCTCCAGTAAATAGTATATTATCATGTTTTCAACAGTGGCCATTGTAAATAATGCAACGAGTTGTGTTATAAATCTCCGTAGGCAGTATGTTTTTGTTGAATACTAAAAAGCATTAACACACACCAAAAACACACCAGCAACATAGAAACACAGACATACACCAAACATGGTGGAAAATGCTTGAGAGCCTCACGAAATTCCTCACATATTCTCATTATTAAAATAATGTAATAATACAATTAAATAGATGAGGAGGTTGTCTCAAGATAGTGTGTCTATCTTGGACAACTTGGTTGAGATATTCTCTCAACCACACATACTAATCTAGGAGCTACCTAAACTAACTCCTAACTTAGAGGAACAACCTAATCTAGAGAGTTAGACATAAATTCCAAACTTTCAATATTTAATTTATTTATTTTGGATTTATAATTGTTTTATGAGAGAGGCTAATAGTTTGTTTTTCAATAGTGTGTTGGTTGTAGGTGTCATTGAACACCGAGGACAATGTTCCCCCAAGGGGGAGGGTTCTGTAACATCCCTAGTAAAAAATCCATGTAAAAAAATATAAGACCAAGGTCATGGGACATGTAATCCAAGTTTAATGTTGGGCAAAAAACCCTAGTGGGTGTTCATCGGTTTATAATGGCTAAAGTAAATTAGCAAAGGCAATGGCAAAGGCTTTGGAAAGGAAAAGAGACATTATTGGCATTTAATTATGGAAATAATGGAAAATAGGAGAAAATGAAGGTGAAAGGTCACACGTTGCATGTGAGGAGGAAAACAATGGAAAATAATGGAAAATGTAGAAATTAGAGGCCTCATTGGAAAAAAGGCTTTTCAGGATTAGTTGGCAAGATTTTGCTTGGCTTTTTTCCAGCTCAGTTTTGGAGCTCTCTCTCTATTCTCTCTCTCTCTCTCTCACTCTTGGACATTGTTTGGTAATTAATTGATGTTAAATATTACTTACATAAATTGTCAACCAGGGCTAGTATACTAATGAAGTGTATGTGCAATCTATGTGCTAGAAGTCCTTATTATGTCACTCTTAAAATGAAAATGATCACACTTGCTCAAATGAGGGATCACACTTTGCTTGAAATAAATTTCACACTTGCAGAAAGGAGATTATCACACTTTCTTATGGAAAATGACATTAAAATGAAATCACTTCAAGAATAAACTAACTCTATAATCACACCAATTGGAAATTGAAAGCTTCTTCACTCAATCTACACTACAAATCTACATCAATCCACACTCTATCAAACTATTTTCATGTGCATAAGAGGTCTCGACTTCACTCACTCCTCGTATAGAAAAATAAATAGACAATAATGCTTTAAAAACAGTCATTCGAAAATCAAAACTCAAGAATTTAAACAAACCAATGAATTTCTACATAAAAACACATAATTGAAATGCTATCTACAGTTAATGAAAACCCTACAACTCGAGAGGGCCCTCCTGCGAGATGTAGGCAAGAGCACAGCTCCTCCACAAGATTAAAAATGAATCGATACCATGCACAACAAAGGAATCAAACAAAAACAAAGTTTTTTATTTGAAAAAATAGAGTTTTTCAAACAATCATCTCCTCCCCTCTCATCAAAGGGATTGAAATTTATAGATCTTTGAAGCAACAACAAACTTCGAGTTTTATTGCTACAATTATGGTCATGGTATCAAATCAAATAAAATTTCATGGATTTTTGGATCAAATATCAGCCTAGATCTAATCAAACTTATCTATATTCCATGAATTTTCCAAAGAACAACTCGTTCTGGACTTTTTTTTATTGTGCATTAAATGACAAATCGAAAAACTACCTATCCACATAATCTGCAAAATAAGGCTCCAAAGATCTTCGAAAATCTCTCAAATGGTAATGAATTTGAGAAAACTACTCAAGGAAACCTAATGGGGCCCGTTTTGAACAAAAACCATGTTTCTGATTCCGGAAATTCATTTTCATTTCTCATAAAGCGCGTTCTAAGTTGACTAGTCAAAACTATTGTTTTTTTCCCTTGATTTGATGTTGGAGGTCCACACCAACAAGCTGGGTGGAATTTGACCAATAAAAATCCATGTTGGAACCCTTAGAAACAATGTCCATGTGTCGGATTTCCTTCTAGAGTGGTTCAACTACCTCAACCATGGAGACAGCTACGGAAATTGTAGAAACTTGAACTGTCAAACAATCATTAGTAAAACCATTCATAATTCTCCTCAATTCATTAAAAATAATGGAAATAATAATAATAAACCATGTAAACATGTATGTTGGAATTTGGTGCATTTATGAAGAAATATGGTTAAAAATGATGACAATGGGTGAATGGAATGATGCGAAAATGGATGGTTTCATCAACAAAATGATGAAAATTTGGAGGCCCAAAAGACTCTTAGAGTTTTTCTTGGAGCATTTCAGCATTGGATCAAGAAAGGCAAAGAAGGAAAAGAGGAAGCAAAGATCAAGCAAGGAAGAGCATCATCAAGCAGCTACAACGAGTTTACTTGCAAGTATCGATTTGCATGTCTGATTTCCTTGCTAGATTTGGCATGCATGGTTATCCATGTGTGTTCTTGGTTCTCTTTTTGTCATTGGCATGGGTTTTTTCAGGTGTGATAGTGATTTTCTGCCTATCCTTGTGGTTTTTGGATAGCCATGGTGTGATGGGGTTCTCATGTGTTGGTTGAGCTATATTTCCATATGGATTCGAAACTGAGTGAGGTGGATCTCTAAATGAAAGAACACATGGGCTAGTGATCCTTGAACTAGACTGTGGATTGTGGTAAAGCCACTAGCCTAGTGACCCCTGAATCGGACTGAGGGTTGCGGTAAATCCATGTATTGTGTGCCTCGGTGAGCGTAGGAATCCTCGACTGATGAATGGCGATATATACGGTAACTCCTGGAGGGTGGTGTCTCGATTATGGCCTAGTGATCCTTGGATCGGACCGTGGATTGCAGTAAAGCCTAGAGACTAGGAGACAAGAAAATTCTTCACAGTGTAGGTGGAGAAATACGATGGCATCCATGCTTGTTTATGGCCTAGTGATCTGGTGAGGATTGTAGTAAAGTCGGTTTTTATTGATGAGGGTGAGGCCTTTAGCCTTGAGAAGCCCTGGTTGGTTCTTTCAAATTGATTCCCACATTCATACTTGGAATATGGCACAGGGATGATTCGATGAAGAGATATTTGGCTCAACCAATCTATGGTCAGGAGGAACGTGGTAGTCCCATATCGGGTTGGTTTTTTCATTCATCAATAAGATTTCCTTTCCTTGATATTTTATGTGTAAATGTACTGGATTATATGTAGCATCTATGGCTGATGTATCCTTATTATTTCTGTTGTTTATATGTTGGTTATGAATGTGTTTTATGATAGTGAGAATGTATGATTCTCATCATGTTTTGATTTTTAAATGAATGAGCAATGAATATATGCCCTAATAGATGATAATGAAGCTAATAATATAAGGCATCAGTTCTTCTTTACGATTCTCAGATAAGTATGAGACCCCTATGCTTAGATTTTCTGGTTAAACTTGTACAATGCACATTTGTGACATGTTTGACAGAATGTTTGTCATGGCTAGTAGGGGTCTAGTCAAGTCCTTGTTCAAGTAATTTCATTTGTATCATTATTTTGTTGTTATCTTTCATTCCTGAAAGTGTCATGGAGTTATGGCAGTGACCTGAACCCTGGGCCTGAAAAAATGGCTTAGAAATTAGAGTCACAGGAACATAACTACCTAAGAAATTCCCCAGTCGAATGTATGCCCATGTTGTGGGAGCAACTGGAGGGTCCCATCCGCACTCATGCCAGTGCCATGGGAGCGACTGGGGGATTAATGCAGCAAAATTTAGTATGTCTCAAGGGCTAGTCACATAGAAGGTTTGAATGGCTCCTGGGGGTTATGTTACAGGTGCAAAAGGTATGTGTTGTTGTGTTCTGTCGATTCCACTTTTTTAACTGACACATAGGGAGTTGAATCATATCATAGGAACTCTTCGTCGCATGTTTACCCTGGGTGGCCGGTTACTTGGGTAGATGTGGGAGGAGGGTGTTATATTAAGCACATCATAAAATGATAAAGCAAATTTCTAGTTAGAGAATATTGTTTTTGGTCCTCTATGCATTGTGTACCAACATCTTTTGCACTACACTAAGGTTTTATAAATATAAAAGTGGTGTGCATGCTATATAAAAGTAACCATGAACAATGCATGTGATGTGTGCCATGAAACCTTTTATATGATGTATGATCAAACCTAATGAAAATTATACATTTGTGTGCACTTAGATGGTGAACTATTATTGTTGATGTGTCCCTCATGGCATCAAGGGGACCATTTTGGTGTGTCAAAGTATATTGGTGCAATATTTTAGTTGAAACAAACCTACTATTGTGGTGCTATATTAACTTTTTAGTGCATCACTAGTTAGAGTTTGGTTGTTATGCCATACTTGTGCCTCATCATAGTGAGTACATTAGTTTTCTTTTGAGATTAAGGTGCACCATTTTCCATATCTGGTAAAATTATTCCCTTGCCACCTTTACAAAAAATCTCCACAAGGGCTATATATATTTGAACACAACATTCACATAAAACTCATATAGGTACCTTGTCACTTAATATTGTATGCAAAGAAAGATTTGAAAAGATAAGGGAGTCATTGTGCTAAGTAAAAGCATTTATTGCATTGAACTATCATGAAAAAAATTCCTTCCTTCTTTTTCCAAATGGAGAATATAATTTCTATCACAATGGGTTGTTGTATCTTATTTAACTTGACAACCTGATAAAGTTTGTCTCCTAATTTGGTGATGTTTTGAGAAACAAGGAAAGGGAGTAAGTTAATGCAAATCTTTGGCATCCATGCCTAAGTAGATTTGACAAAATCACAAAACCATGACAAATGTTTTAAAGTTTATTTCATTTTGTAGGGTGTATATTTTGGTTTGGCCACTTGTACGCATTAGTTATCCTATATTCAACCCCATAAGGTGCCTATAATAGTTATCGAGGAGACAAAGAAGATATTGTTTTTCCAAATTAGAGGTTTTCATATGCTTATACACTTGAATCCGGGTTTTTTAATTTGATTCAACAATTTGTGCCTTTCTCAATCTAACATTTAGAGACCGAATTTGATTCAACCATTTATAGCTATATTATTTAAATACCTTAAAAGGATTCCATTTCTAATAGCAATGATCTACCAAGCCAAATATAATCTAGAGCTTATGAAGGACTAGTTCTATGATGTATTGACAATAAATAATGTTGACAACATCTCTATGAGTAAATTCGACCCTCTTTCCCTCTTTTCCTTCGCAACATAGAGAAAACCATTTTGATGGAATTCACACAACTTTGGTGTTGTGTGTGTGACATATCAAGTAAAAAATGGGCCTTATAGGGACACATTCTCTCACATCCATGAAATAAAGAATATGTTAGCTTAGTTTGAGAAACTCATTGTTACTAGTTCTTATATTGACCTACTTTTGTTGTAATAACAAATCAAGGTGTTATTCTTCAAGAGCGTGGTTATATTAAGCCTTGTCAAACCTATTTCATTGTCTTTTCAAAAATCCATTTAACTAAACAATTATTTTTATGATACATGTCTTTTGAACTTGTTGGGGTTATACAAACTAAGCTTGATGTATGGTCATTAGAGGGGATCAACTCTCCTTGGAGGATTATAAGGGGGAGAAATCCCTCTTTATCACTTGAAATATTGACCCTATTAAAAATCACCAACCAAAACCATATAAGCTTTAGGTAATTCATTGACCATATAGTATTAAAAGGCAACACATCCTTCAACATCATTTAAATCATGGATATCATCGATGGAAAGAATATTATCATCCAAATTCAATAATGTATATAACTATTTTTTAGTTAGTTTTGTGTTGCAACACATCATAATTGATGCCATGGTAGATGTTGGGCCTCAAAATGTCTTCAAAATGTCATACACTTTCACCTTCAATCTCATTTTTATTGCCTCATTTCATCACCTTGTCATTACATAACCCTACACTTTCATTTCCATATGGGTTCATATTTGTATTTTCCAAAGTTATTAATTTCATGTATTTAGAGTGAATTTATGATTAAAAGTTAGCAAAATAATATGTGTTTGCTTATACTTAAAAGTGGCTTGAATTTGATGACATGTGTAGGCCATTTGGAAGCTTCCAAGGAACCCTTATGTGGCCTCCAATGAACAAATTCGAATTTATTTCAAGATCTGGAAGGAAATTTGGATAAAGGTCAAAGAGGATATGTGTCTCATCATTAGCTATTTGGTTATAACTATATGAGATTTTTATCGAACTAGGGAGAAAATAATGGATCTCCATTAATAGGGTAGCTTCTTATGTTCTTGTATAAATAGGAGAGCCTTGTCCTCTCAAAGGCATGTGTAAAGTTTGATGAATGTTCATGTTTTGAATAAAGAAGTTGGATTTGGCATCATGCTCATGAGTGATATTCACTTTGATTTGATTATGCTTGCATTTGGAGCCTCTCAACTTTCCATCCTCATGTCCTTTGGATTGGCCATCTAATGAATGTGAGACATATATCATTTTCTTTTCATTTCTTTGTGTCTAGTTTAAATTTCATTTATGTGCTCTCATATATTATGTTTTATTGCTTTCATATGCTCATTTCATTTATGTGCTTTTGCATGTTAAGATTGATTGTTTCACTTTGCTTTCATTTCATTTGTATAGTTAAGATTGCATTGTTTTGAGTTTCATAGATTTGAAGTAATTCCTTGATTACCATTAGAATAGATTTCATTTCATGAGTGGTGTGCTTTTCAATTCTTGCAAACATGATAGATTAGGTTTCCTACTTTCTTATATTAGGTTTAATTTCATATCATTATCATAGATTTACTTTCTTATCATTAGATTAAGTCTGATTTTTAATTTCGAAAGTGTGGAGTGATTTACTGCTTTCTAGAATAGATTTATTTTTATATCAATTGTCATTTTTTTTTTCATTTAATAGATTAATATTTGTCTTTCGAATTGAAAACCGATCTCTAACACATATGGTGCACGTGTGCCTCGCAATTCCACGGACCCCCGGGTTGATAATTTATGAAAAATGAATTTAAGTAATTAAATTACCTCAACATTTTGGTGTCATTGCTGGGGAGGCGTGTATAGAGATCAACTTTTGATTTCGAAATCTTTTTTGTTTAAAATTTTTGTTTCACTTCAAGTTTTTAAATTAAAATTTCATTTCGTTTTTCAATTCCATTTTTACTTTCAAAATCATGCAATTTTTCAGTTTAATTTTTTGTCCAATTTCATTTTTATTTTATTTTATTTTTAGGCAATTTCAATTTTCATTTTTCCTGCACAGTTCAAATTTAAGTTAGAAATCATTTTGATATATATATAATAGAAAAATAAACTCAAACGTTTGATACAATTTTTTTGTTTTTCCTAATAAACTTTTAGGACAGATTAAATCACTTTTTTTTTAAATTTTAGGATAGATTGTTAAAAACAATTGAAAACAAAAAAAAAACAATAAATAAATAAATAAACAAATTAAAAATATAAAACAAATGAATAAATATATATAAAACAAAACAAAAACTTAAAAACAAAACAACATAGGCCCATTGCATAAGCGGCCATACCAAAGGCCGAGGGCAGCCAAAGACCACGCCAACGCTACTCAGCCTCACAACGCGACACCCCAAGGATTAGCCATGATGCGGCTTCAGCAGATCCATGTAACCAATGGCTGGGCTAAGGGCCACCATTCCACACATAGCAGCTTAGCCGTATGCAGCTACACAGTCGCCCTGCACAAACAAATAATGAACACAAAATAAAACATGTAGGACTGAAATCACTAATATTGATGCAATTGCCAAAGGATAGCATATGCGGTGAAGTCCATGCTCAAAATTTAGCATTTTAACCCTGCAAATAAAATTATTGAGAAGTTTGAATCTATTGGGTGATCTATTTTGCACGAAGGAAATGAGAAATAAATTACAGAGCAAGAATCGTTGTGGATCTCTAATCCCCAATTCTGAACTCATGAGTCGTCCCCGAGGATTCATGGGCTTCTCATGGAGCTCAAATTCGACAATTTTAGTCGAAAATTCCGTTTGGATGATCTTGATTTTGCTGAGTGAGCCCAGCAAATGCTTCACGCATAGAAATCCAATCTATGATCCCTCCAATTCTTCCACTTACTACAAGATTTCATGCACGAGCTCTTTGTGCGAAAGCCTTCCACAGTATGAATGTCATCCTCGTGATCGTAGTTGTACATACTTGTATCAATATGGTGACCAATCCACCTCATTCTGTTTGAGCGACAATTATGTTTATGTGGATTACATGTTCCTTAAGAAATACATTTCAAATCTCCAGATCTAGCAGTCGTTCTAGAAGAAATTAATTTTGTTGTATGAGTAGAGGCCAAATACATAGCAATTTTGACCATTCATTTTAAAATGCATTTTATGACCAATTGGAAGCGCATTTTAAAAAAATAAAACATGGGTTTTCTTTGGAACGGGGTCAATTATGTTCTGTAGAGAGAATTTCGGGGTTATTTGGAGCCTTATTTTCCAGATTGTGTGGAAAAACGGTTTTTAAATTTAATGCACAACTGCTTCAGTTGCAGCCATGTTGGAAGAATCAGATCCAGTTTTCCTGATCTACAGGAGGTGGATCCCGAGAAAGTTGCAGATCTGAGGCAATTCGATTGGAATGTTTTTTATTATGTTCCTTCACCTTATCAAGCGATGTTGGGCCACAAATCCAGACAAGCGACCAGATTTTGACCATATTGTACCACTTCTAGAAAAATACCGTGATTCTCTTAGAGAAGATCCATAATTCATTTTGCATTACAAGCCTACAAAGCAGCACAAATTATTTCGATTCTTCGAGAATTTTGTTCCTATTGGTGGCTCAAGTTTTTTTATGGACATAGGGACCACCAACTAAATAGAAATGTTCACCATTTGGTGAAGCATATAGTCATTTTATATTTGTAGAGCCTGTGAATTGAAAGTTGTTGATTGTATGATCTACTAAAGATTCTTCATTTTTTTTTCTTTGTATCATAACTCTTTTTGGAGGATTGTGTTCATCACCAAAAGCAACAAAGCCTGTCATGATTATCAAAGAGATCAAAATTCAAGAAAATATACAAGCGCTTGATGATTCAGTACATCGTTCTAGCTTGAAAAATGATCTTGTCGATTTAGTGAAAGTTGAACGATCCTTGTACAAAAATGATTTGATGTAATTGACATCTCAGAGGAAGTAATTGGGAAATTTAAACAATTATGGGTGCGCTTCAAAGAAAATCCAGTGAAAGAAAAAAAACTTGCAAGCCACAAATACATGGCTTATTCACAACAAAGCTTGCAGTTGCATTAACTTTGATTGGAGGTGTAAAACAATATGATGTTTTTGGAACAAAGATTCTTGGAGAGCCTCACTCATTGTTAGTGGTTGATCCAATATAAGAGGACCTGATAGAGAAAATATACATGAAGCAATGGAACAACAAAAAAATCTCTTTGTCATTGTTCAACCATTAAAGGTTTTACAGGTAAATAAGCAAATCATAAATTCCTTGCCTTTTTTAATAAAAAATTGTTCTTTTTCTTTTTCCAATAAATCAATAAAACTAGTAGGGTATTTGCTAGTTTTCTGAAAGAGGTACTATTTAATTTGAAGAATGGATTGATTATTTTTTCATGACAAAAATGCATAGTTGTGTGTATTCAATTGTCTATTCAAGATTTTAGCTACAGAAACTGTGCACATTATGCAGTTGAAAAACAATTTTGCAGCTTTGTATTCAACTCATTATCTATCTGTCAACAATGCATTATAATCTGAAACTCAAGATCAAAATGCCATATCGTCTAGCTACTTCATCTTTCACATCAACGTCATGATGCCATGTCACACTCATGCATAATTATTTTCATCGTTTCACAAAAAAATTAAATAAGCATCACTTTCTCATACAACATCAGTTTTTGACGATTCAAACGTCAAAGGAAAGATCTCAATGAGATATACACAATGAGAAATATTTCATCAGAATTTGAAACAGTAAAAATAATGAATAAATTTCCAACAAGACATGATAGGTAAACCAAGGCACTAGTTTCGAAACAGGTAAAAATTCATTTAATTTTCTTTCACGAATTTGTTTTATTAGTACCAATTCTCAGTTTTTTGTGTGTAAATGTCATAAATAGAGGGATTGATCACCTCTCTCTTTTGATAATCTTACATTTCATTTTAGAAAAAAATTACTAAGTTTTTGCAGGTTCCAGGAAGATAAACAAATGATAATAAGCAAAGAAGTGTCTCTCAAAGACCACATTTCTTTCAAAAAGAACATGCTCATTATAACATCAAAGATGAGATATCCAATCATGAGCACATGATTTTGGATAAATAATGTCAAATCATATTCATCACACCAATTGAAAGCCTCTCATATTTTACCATTGCATTCCTACTCATTCAATCAATAAAATCTTCATCTCATTTTCCTTCATAGTCATTATACTTTCCTACCTCACTTTCATTAACCTGTAACCGAGAAATAAAACCATTCAGCTCCCCTACAAAGTTGTGTCATTCCATTTCTCTTTTCATTTTTTTCAAATAAACCTTGATCCACTACAAAAAATTTCATCCATAGTCCTTCAAAATTATTGTTTTATGCTCGCGTTAGATGATGGAGGATTCATTAAGGCCTCCCTTCTAACAAGTCTTGGCCTATTGACATCAGCACATTATCCAGGTTCAAGGCTAGAGTCCTTATTAGTATCTTGAGGCTTGTATCCCTTAATGACAAGTTCTCTCGCTGAAAATCATGGGAATACATCAATCTCCCTTGATTGTTGGATTTTATAAGTGACTCGACATCAGCTCATTTATTCGCACTTTGCAAAATGTACTTAGGTACCTTGGCACTAATTGACATTAATGGTGAGTTTGCCTCACATTGGTTAATGACATTCATTAATGGTCGGTAATCCAATGACTTCTCTTCATGCTCGACAACAACACATTTATTCGCATGACTGGAATTGTACCATTGGGTTTTGTAGTAGATGAAGACTATATCACTTCAGCATTTTGTAGCAGATTTAGTAGCAGAAAAAAAGAATCCACTTTCACGACCTTATCCACCATTTATGCAACCAAGAAGCAGATGAAATGATGCATTGACAATAAATAATTTTGACGAAATCTCTATGAGTCAATTTGACCCTCTTTCCCTATTTTCCTTCGCAACATAGAGCAAACCCTTTTGATGGAATTCACACAACTTTGGTGTTGTGTGTGTGACATATCAAGTAAAAAATGGGTCGTATAGGTATGCATTCTCTCACTTGCATGAAATAAAGAATATGCTAGCATAGTTTGGGAAACTAATTGTTACTAGTTCGTATACTTTTGTTGTAATAACAAACCAAGGTGTTCTTCTTCGAGAGGGTGGTTATATTAAGCCTTGTCAAACCTATTTCATTGTCTTTTCAAAAATCCATTTAACTAAACCATGATTTTGATGATACATGTCTTTTGAAATTGTTGGGGTTATACAAACTAAGATTGATTTATGGTCATTAGAGGGGATCAACTCTCCTTGGAGGATTATAAGAGGGAGAAATCCCTCTTTATCACTTGAAATATTGACCCTCTTCAAATCCTCAACCAAAACCATATACGCTTTAGGTAATTCATTGACCATTTAGTGTTAAAACGCAACACATCCTTCAACATCATTTAAATCATGGATATCATCGATGGCAAGAATATTATCATCCAAATTCAATAATGTATACAACTATTGTTGAGTTAGTTTTGTGTCCCAGCACATCATAATTGATGCCATGGTAGATGTTGGGCCTCCAAAATGTCATACACTTTCACCTTCATTCTCATTTTAATGTCTCATTTCATCACATTGTCATTACGTAACTCTACACTTTCATTACCATATGGGTTCATATTTGTATTTTCCAAAGTTATTAATTTCATGTATTTAGAGAGAATTTATGATTAAAAGTTATAAAAATAACATGTATTTGCTTATACCTAAAAGTGGCTTGAGTTTGATGACATGTGTAGGTCATTTGGAAGCTTCCAAGGTACTGTTATGTGGCCTCCAATGCACAAATTCGAATTTCCTTCAAGATATGGAAGGAGATTTGGATAAAGGTCAAAGAGGATATGTGTCTCATCATTAGCTATTTGGTTGTAACTATATGAGATTTTTATGGATTTAGGGAGAAAATAGTGGATCTCAATTAATAGGGTAGCTTCTTATGTTCTTGTATAAAATAAGAGAGCCTTATCCTCTCAAAAGCATGTGTAAAGTTTGAGAAATGCTCATGTTTTGAATAAAGAAGTTGGATTTGGCACCATGTTCATGAGTGATATTCACTTTGATTTGGTTATGCTTGTATTTGGAGCCTTTCAACTTTCCATTATCATGTCCTTTGGATTGGCCATCTAATGAATGTGAGATGTATCATATTATTTTCGTTTCTTTATTTCTTGTTTAAATTTCATTTATGTGCTTTCAAAGATTAAGTTTTATTGCTTTCATATGCTCATTTAATTTATGTTTTTTTGTAGGTTAAGATTGATTGTTTTACTTTGCTTTCATTTCATTTGTATAGTTAAGATTGCATTGTTCTGAGTTTCCTAGATTTGAATTAATTCCTTGATTACCATTAGAATAGATTTCATTTCATGAGTGGTGTGCTTTTCAATTCTTGCAAACATGATAGATTAGATTTCCTACTTTCTTATATTAGATTTCATTTCATGTCATTAGCATAGATTTACTTCTTGTCATTAGATTAAGTTTGATTTTTAATTCTAAGAGTGTGGTGTGATTTACTGCTTTCTAAAATAGATTTATTTTTATATTAATTGTCGTTTTTTTCATTTAACAGATTAAGATTTTTCTTTCAAAATTGGAAACCGATCTCTAGCACATATGGTGCACGTGTGCCTCGCAAGTCCACGGACCCCCGGGTTGATAATTTATCAAAAAGGAATTTAGGTAATTAAATTACCTCAATAGTAGACAAAATTAAGGTTTCAATACCTCTCTTTCCATCTACATAATTATAAAAAAAATAACAATATTTGACCATACAAAATTCAAGGCCATTTTTAACAAGGAAATTAGTAACTAAAATTCATGTAAATATAAAATATCCAAACCTAGAACCAAAATTATGATCCTTTGAACTATTTATTTTCTATAGGCATCTATGATACCCTTGAATTCCATGATCTTTCCTTCCTCAGGAATATAGAGCAATATAACCCATTTCGTCTTCAACATTTTCCAAATTTCCTGATGTCATGAAGGAATTTAATGAGACCACACTTTTGAAACTATCGACTTGAACCCAACTGTCAAGTGTATGAAATTTGGGTTTCTCTTACAATTCCTCGGCATTTGAGACTATCTAAGGATTAACCAATGAAGGTGGAAAGCACAACCTTTTCTCTCCTTACAAAAGAAGAGTTGAGAACGATGCATGATATCCTTCCTAGCAACTAAGGTTGTGGGCTTCCATGGTTGACTCAATTTCAAAGATGATTTTGGTAGGTTGAGCTTCTACATTGTCACTACCTTGTTGCTATGGGAAGATTTTCACACTACTTATAGTCAATACAATTTAAGGGTGATGTCAAGTAACAAAGTTTGCTTTAGGGATAAGTTTCTTAGGTTTAACCACAAATGGACAATTACAAATTCTATGATTGGAAATCCCTCATCTAAAGCAAATTTTCAAGAGGTTGGTGTAACTCCTGTGAAAATTTCTGAATCTTATACTTATGTAAAAATCTTACTGTTAAATTTGGCTATGCTCCTCCCACTTAATTAAGTTATTAACTAAATAAATTCAGATTAACATCGAAGCAAAAAACATAACATACCTTCACCAATCCAGATCTAGAAAAAGTACATGCACACATAGAAAACCCAGTGCGAGAAAACCGATATGCTAGCTGCTGGAGTGTTTTATTATTAATAATTTCTAAATATAGCAAATCTGGGTTCCAGATCTGGAAAACCCGACAGAGAAATAATAGATCTACAGCTCACTGGCTATTATGAAGCCAAAATAATGACTGATCCACACCCTCAAACGAGATTTACAGAACTCAGCCAAAATTAGGCCCTAGAAACCCCAGTGTTGCCCCTGAATCCCTTGCGTCCCTCAGCGCTGGCCTGGAAAGGGCTTTGTTACCCCAGACTAGGTGACGCAGTCCTTACGCTACCCCTTAGGGTATCTGTGTAACCCCTGAAGCCCCTGCGTCCCTCAGCGTTGGCCTGGAAAGGGCTTTGTTACCCCAGACTGGGTGACGCAGTCCTTACGCTACCCCTTAGGGTATCTGTGTAACCCCTGAGGGCTTCTAGCTGAATTATGTTGTCCTGGGAGGGACTGCGCAGTACCTACGTAGCAGAGTTGTTGCCCTTCTTGTTGTTGCTCTCCTGCTTCTTTTTGTTACCTATCTGAGTTGGTCTTTGCCTCTTGTTGATTCCAGACCCTGGGATGAGATCATCCCCTTGGCCTAAATTCCCCTCTCTGCAGCTGAAACACTTTTGAGAATTCTTAGCAAACTCGCCCTAGAATCTCACCTTAGCTTCATTGCTCTACCTCTGTGTGTCTTTGCAAACGACCCCAAGCCTTTCCTTTATACTTTTCTCATTGGAAAATCAATGACCAAGATTAGATCTTTAATTAATGGCTAATATTAAAAGAAATCTTGATCCGTGTGACTTAAGACAATTTCATCACATGTTTAATTTAATTAACTGTAATTATTTCATTTTCCTAAGTTTAGACTTAGGAAATACATTAAAATAATTAATTAATTAAATATCTCCCAAACCAGATGAAATTTCCCAAATCCCTTTCTAGGTCCTATATATCAAGTGCACTCTAGTCCCTCCACAGAATTTGGGAGCTAGAGCACAATCGATGCTACCCCAAATACACAAAATCTCAACAACTCCAAGGTGTTTAAGCACTTTGACCTTAACCCATAGATAAGAATTTTTTTTCCAATTATTGGACAGGGAAACCTTTAGTGAATAATTTTTTTCAAGCCCTAGGCTTAAAGAAGCAAACTAACACATGGTAGATAAAGTCGTATGAGTATTTTTTTCTTGAAACATATTATGGTGGAGATACAAAAAACACTTCCTCTTATTCTAAGGACGTTACCGAGGTTAAACCCTAGATTCTTTAGGGCACACCGCCAAGTCAACAACAAGGCTTCAAGATGTTACAATAATATAATCATTAAGAGCTCAATATGTCACTTATTGGAATTAAACATGGGCGGGGAGTCTAACACTCCTCTCAGCCACCCAGACTAGACCCAAATGACAAGTAGTATGGTCATATCACAAACATATATATGTTAACCAACAAAACATTGACAAAATACTCATAAGGGGGGATTTCATTAACCATGGAAAACTATGGTAATGAACTTTCTTGGGTTCTTTAACAAACCCATTGTAATGTCCTCCCTTCTTAAATAAGCAACTCAACTAATATACCCAAAACAAAATATCACATCAAATAAATTCAACCAATATAACAAATTAATGTATTATTACCACTGTAAATTCCTTCTTGCTAAAAAAATAACTCAACCATCATACCACAAGCAAAAAACACGACAATAAAACATTCAAACAATATATTATTAATCTGACCTAGAATTGCATGTTGGGGAAACCTTTTGGGTTACAAAAATATATTTGTAGTTGTAACCATGATCTGGCAATGAAATGAATCTGTAGCAACAAAGACTTGTGAGCTTTCCTTCTAATCAACTAGGGTGGATTTCTTTCAACACCAAAACCAGTTCGTTCAACTTCAACAGTAAATGCCTATGAAAGATTTGAGTGATATTTCCTTCTAATCAAATAGGGTGGATTTGTTTCACCACCAAAACCAATTTTCTCGAGGGTTTACCCATAGCACTTGAAATCTACAATATTTATCCAAATTGATATGAGTAAAAATGATTATGCATGCCCCAAAGAGTGAGATCTAATCTCTCTTTTATCATTAGAATGCCATGGGTCTCTCTTTTGTAAATTTAACAAAATTATATTTAAATAATTAAATTTATTGAACCCATTTTATACCAATTATATCCTACGGGAATCAAATAGGCTACTGAGTTGTTCTCTTGGAGTGATCATCTGAAGAGGGGCTTGCAATCCTCCCTTCTCGATATTTCTTTCCCTCAAGAAACTGCATTATATGATGTCACAAAATATAATCTCCTTCCTATGTAGCATCCTCTACTAACAAGTCTTTCCACCTGATAAGATACTCTTTGATCACTCGGCTCCTCAATTTCCTCTCCCTGACTTCTAAAATATCCTCAAGGATCAATACTATTTAACCCTACTTGTCCAGTGGGGGAAACTCTACTTAAGTAATAACTTGATTTCCTAATTCCTTCTCGAGGCATGATACATGAAAAACATTATGAATCTTGCTCCCCTTTGGCATCTCAGGCTTCTAAGCTACTCCCCCAACACTCTTGATTACTCTATAGTGACCATAAAAGTGTGGTTTCAACTTGTAATACTTTTCTTTAGAGAATATTTTTGTATGGTTGTAACCTAGAAACCCAATTGTCCTACCTAAAAACTGTGCTCAACGTTGTGCCTGTCGACATACATCTTCTACTGGTTAAAGGAAACCTACAAGTTTTCCTTAAGGATCTTAAGGATATCTTGGCTTTCATGCAAAACTAGCAGTTGAACTTGATTAAGACTATGAAACCGAACAATCGCATCTGCGAGAAGTGATTGAATCTTCTTGCTTGTCAATGAACGGATTTTAATTTACATTTCTCCCATCCATTAATGTTCCAAACACGAAGTTGTGCACCAACACCAGAGGATACCAACATATTTAAATCTTTGGAAAAATTGATTATTCTCTTTTGTTGCCCCATAAGTTTCATGTTTAGCTTTATGAATTGAATATTGAAAATGTGATTGGTTGAATCATCTATTCAGATAGTAATGATGCTATTATCCAAAGGGTGAAAAGATATACATGTTGCTACTAGGGTGGCATGTAGTTTTCCATGGCCTTAAATGTTACCAAGTTGAACACAAACACGTTCCCACCAGATGAAAACATTATATATGAATCATTCTTTAACAATGCTAAGCAAGGGACAACTTATTCTAGACATCTATCATTGGTATCTTTTTCCATAAGGGTACAATTGGTTGCCTTCCAAAACTAAAGTTGAGCATTTTCTTTAACCTTGCTAGATGGATTCCAAACATTACATTGCCACATCCATAACTTATATTGTCCAAAGCTAAGAGACAAGAACATGAATATGTATAATTTAACAATATTTCATGTTGGTACTGGATTTCTTAATCTGATAGAATTACAGTAAACTGGATCCATTACCTCAACAAAATTCTAGTTTATGCTCTCATTATCACCTATACCTTCATCTTGAAGCCTCTATTTGACATTGGCCATCAAAGTGCTAGCAAAACAATTCATCAATATTGTTGATGGGATTCTTTATAAAAAAATTGTTGCACCAAGAATGGGAATAGTTGTATTTGTTGCACTTATGAGGTTTGAAAATTAAGGCTTTGATTATGGTGTCAACCTTCTACTTTCTAGGAATTTTACAAGCTTAACTCCGTCAGCATTAGCTAAGATCTTGATCCCACTATCACGTGTTGTAACAACCAACAAATAACCATTTTATTGAAACAAAGAGAAGGTCTACCTCACAAGCAACCCTCAACATCATTTTTTAATAGAATATTGATGTTATCCATGTCCCAAAACTTGATTTGACATATATATCCAGCTATAAGGAACCTATTTGTTTTGTAGCAAATTTCACCACCTCAGAGGATTGCTTTTCAAAGCTAGAATGCCTTCGCTTGATTGCTCCAATACTTTCATCCCACTCACCTAAGTATGATTCTCCTTCTTTTTCTGTACCACATGTGAAAATTTGTGATCCATCAACACTATAAGTCATTGCAGTGCACCCATGGTCAGGAGAATCATAGTCAACATTACATGTTGGAGGATCATAAAACTAGGCTTTAATTTTTTCCTTTACATCTATAGAGAAAACGAATTGGACATTCACTTTATGGTGAGGACAAACAAAATAGGTAAGTGCTTCATGACCTTCAAATGAGTATTGCTTGCAACATGTTTATGTATCCCATACCTTTATGATCTTATCATTCCCACAAATGATAATACACAAATTTCTTTGAAGGTTTCACAAAGGCAATGTCATTCACACCTCCAATATGTGCATTAATCTCAAGGTGTTGCCTCAACCTGCCAGTCACATTATACTAGTATATGCGAACAAATGGTCCATATGGGCTCCTAATACATTAGTTCACTAACTCAATTGATTCTCTTGGAAGAGTCACTTGCATAAGAATTGTGAAATTTAAGGCATCCCTATATTTGAATGACTTATGAGTTAGATTTTCACCTAATCCTACTTCCCAATTCGTGATATCACCAAAATTGGTTCCAATTAATAATAGTGGTTGCTACCAAGGATGAAAATTTATGTTAACAACATTTGAACCCTGGTTGAGGCTTCTCACAACTATTTTAGGAAGATCATTTTATAAGTACATTTCATTAGGGTGAGATGGTCCTAAATTACACGTCTCGTCATCCTTACCAACCCCATATTTTTCTATCACATTCTCGGAATCAGTTAACTAGAAAAGAAATCCACCATTGCTTGTTAGGTGAGTTCTAGGTTGTTGTAGAAAAGCACATGCATTTAGACGTGGGACAAGAGAACCCACACCACAAGCTACTGCAACATGTTTTACAAGAGTGCTAGGATTTTTCATCCATCCTTTCCCTCGTCCAATGTCCTATAATTTGTGCTCAAATTCTTCACATGGTGCATCCTTTTGAAGATTAGACAAGACCAAGGCTATTTGGAGCTAGGACACATGGTTATCATTATCACTTCCTATCAAGGAAGAAGATGAGCCAAATGATTTTTTGTTGTCAGTATTTTCATCATTCACATTTCCACTTTCCACAATGGCTCCCTCATTATGTTGTGCATCCTAGGAGCTTGTTGGAGCATCCCTTTTTGAAGTGGAACGCATTGATTTGGGGGCTCCATCAATGGGAAGAAGCATGAAATAGTCTCTCCTTGCACTTATTTTCTCTCAATATCCTTTTGTATCCATGGTATTGGTAGGTACCAGAGCCATGTTATCCCTTCTACCATTTCCATTATTTGCATCATGACATCCTCACTCATGCTCCTAGTGGGTTCTTCTTCTCTAATGCCCAATAAATGAGTACCCCTAATCATACGACACTTAGCAAATGAATTTCTATTTAAATTAATCAAACTATTAGAATAAAAAATGTGGGCATCGGAATCACTTGTAGCCATTGAAAGAATGTTGTTAAATTATGTGCTCAAGCTTATACTTTATTTTTCGCTTGATACGAACAATCCCATGGAAGTATCATACCAGTTGTGTTGATGTCATTGAGTACATCCTCTCGACAAATCGATTTTTGTTGCTCTAAGTCGCTCCAACGTTACAAGAATGTCCCAGACTCATCTGCAATGGGATTTATCTCTCTATTTGAAGACATATTAGTAGCCAATACACCAAATGGGGCACTATCATGCCTTGCCAAGAATGACCTACTTGATGCTTCAACTAGTTCTTTCTCTCGGGATTGATTTCCATTGTATAGAACAATCAAGCCCTGAATCCTCGAATTTTCAAATTCCCTATTACAAGGATACCAAATATATTTACTTCCACTTATGTTATGAGGCGACAAGGCGAAAGAAGTGGTGACAGGAGTACCAACTAGGGAAGGGCAAGTAGGGCAATTTTCATATCTTGCTCCTTGCTCTACTACCAAATTTTGACCGTAAAATCACCATAGCTAGCCATCTCCTATTACTTTATCTTCAACTGCCTACCAAATTGACTACTCCTTCAGCTCTCAGTGTTGGAACTAAAAACGTATTTTTCTGGCATCAATTCTTTTGTTTCCCTCCTTCCAAATGGGGTTAGAAACCCTCTCTTTAGAACTGTGAAATTTATTCCCTTTAGTTGTCTCTTTTAAATTTGGGCCTATCTCTTTCTCGAGTTTAATTACTGTTATTTGTTTTCATTATTTTTCTATACATATTGTAGGGCTATTAGCACATTCTTCAATTGTGTTGTTTGGATAGGTAATTAGTGATTAGGATCTTAAGGTCCTTTGTAAAATAAACAAAGATATGTATCTTGAGTTTTTTTTCCATTATATTCATTATTTCTCGTATTGGAATATTGTTTTCATTTATATCAACTGATAATTGAGATTCCAACACCCCATAATGCTCTAGCAATTTTGTTAGATTATTGTCATAGTGTTCAAAATTTTGCAACAATTCTAATAGGCACTCCTATTTGTTAAATATTTTTAACTTTTTCACCCAAAGAACTAATTCCCGACGACAACTAACTAGAAGTAATTTTGATAGCCTCAAAGAACTACTTTCAACTAACTGGAAGAACTTCTTAACCTAAAAACTCCTCGAGCTAGCAGGATGCACAACTTTGAACCACACACCCCCTGCCCTCCCCCCCCTCCCTTTTTAGGAAAACAAATAAATTGATATACCCAAAACAAAATATCATAACAAATAATTTCAACCTATATGTGTGTGTGTGTGTGTGTGTGTGTGTGTGTGTGTGTGTGTTATTCCCACTGAAAAAACCCTTCTTTATAAACAAATAACTCAACCATCATACCACAATAACAAACTCAAACAATATAGTATTAAAGAGTTAAAAATCGGAGATGAATCCACAATATGCATTTTGAATCGACGTTTCGGGTCACAATGAGGACCCATCAATAGGATAATAATATAATGAGAAAATGATAGGAAAAAAAAGAATAATAAATACATAAAGAAACCAAAGAGAAAAGAAAGGAGGAAAGGGCGGCTTGAAAAATAATAAATAATAGAAAATAGAAAGATAAAAAGTGAATTAAGAAATAAAGGAAAGAAAGATAAAAGAAGGAAATAACAAAGATAAACAAACAAGAGGAAATAATAAATATAAAAGAAAAAAGAATATGAAATAAAAATAAAATAATAATAATATAAATATATGGAGTGAAATAAGTTTTAGAAACAAATTAAGATAAAGAAAGAAGGAAAACAAGAAATAAAATGAATGGAATAAGAAAAGAATAAGAAAATAAAGCAAATAAAGGAATCCAAGCAAGAGTAAAAATAAAATAAAAAAATAAAAATGAATAAATTAAAATAGAGAGGGGGATAAAGAAAAAGGGCGTAGTCAAACTTAAAGACGAAATAGCCATTTCACAGGAATTTACCAAATTTTGGCTATACAATTCAAGAATTTTTGTTGTTTAAAATGCATTTTTTAATGCATAAATGGATTCAGCACCATGAAAAACCCTTGGGGCACTCGAATTATGCAGATTAAACAATTTAAAATCAAGTTTTTAAAAATCTCTGTCGGATTTTGATTATAATTAACTCGAAAAGAAAAAAATGTCGTGAAAAAGGCCATTTCATCTATAAGTTAGACTATGTCAAGAAAAAGAAGAGAACTAAAAATAAAGAAATACATAAAAATAATAATATATAAAACAACAATGAAATAAATTAAAAGAATAGAAGAAAAAGATATAAGCAAAGAATAGAATAAAATAAAATTAATGAATAAAGAAGGAAGGAACAAGATTAAATAAATTAAGCAAAGAGGAAGAAAACAAAACAAAAAAAAGAGGGAAGGGTAGGTAAAAATTCTTGAAAGGATAGGGGAAGGAGATAAAGGAAGAAGAGAGGATGATATAAAAGAGGAGAAAAGGAGAAGAGGAGAGGGGAAGGAAGGAAAAGGAAAAGGACAAGAGATGAGGTTAAATTTTAGAGATTAGAGGAAGCCATCTTCTGCTAACTTCAATACCTCCATCCCTATTGATATTGTTGGGATGTTTGATGATTTTCAGAGCTTCTCTGAGTTTGTGCATAAAGTAGTGAGCCTCTTTTGAGATAATCTCATAATTTTCAAGGCATAAGTGATGTCTAGTCTTGGATGAATGCTCAGGAAGAGCGAAGGAGCGCGTTCTTTCCTTCTTTATATCAGCACCATGTTCCTTCAATCTTGTCTTAAATAATCGACCAGTTTTTCCAATGTAGCATAATCAACGGGAATAATTAATTTTGTAGATACCTTTGAACTGCAACAGGTCAACCTTATCTTTCATGGACCTCATTTTATATCGGATGGTCTCAAGGGGTTTGAATGATGTGGTGATTCCGTTTCTTTTGAGGATTATGGCAATCTTGTCAGTAGTACCACCGATATACGGAAGAAATGCCTTCCCATTAAGGGTTGGGGAATTAAGGGAAGGGGATTTTATTTTTTCTCTTTTGATGGCTCTACCAATGTCCTTGTAACTATAGCCTATCTCATGAAATATATTTCATTATCTGAAACTGAAAAACCTAACTGCGTGCTCACTGAGTTTTCAATTCTGTTAATAGGATTATTAGCATTGGTTTCCAGCCATTGAATTTTAGCAAATTGTCTCTTTTGAGAAATTAACCCTTCTTTTTTTTCTTTAAGAGTGGTAGAGGCATCAATTATAGGCCAAAGGTCCCTACGGATGGTGTTTGCATGCTTCAGATGAAGAGAATAGGCCGAGAAACATAGTTTATTCAAAGCAGCTCGAGTTCTACGAAATTCTCCATGAATAATCAACATGTTGAGTCTGAAAATGCTTTTTCATTATGGTGGTTATGAAGTTTGTGATTAATAGTGGCGAAGGAAGGAGTGAGTTTGGAATCACGACAATGCTTTAAAAAAAAATCAATCGATCTTCTCTCAATTTCAACCCTAATTTTCTCGAGAAAACGAATCTATTTCCAGGTATCTCTTCCGTAAAGTGATCATATTTCAGTTTGAAGGTTTATGTGAATGGGTATTAAAGAGTTAAAAATCAAAGATAAATCCACAATATGCATTTTGAATCGATATTTCAAATCACAATCAGGACCCATCATCAAGATAATAATATAATGAGAGAATGATAGCCAAAAGAGAATAATAAATACAGAAAGAAACCAAATGAAAAAGGAAAAGAGGAAAGATCAAATTGAAAAATAATAAATAATAGAAAATAGAAAGATAAAAGGTAAATTAAGAAATAAAAGAAAGAAAAATAAAAAGAAGGAAATAAAAGACCTAAACAAACACGAAGAAATAATAAATATAGAAGAAGAAAGCATGTGAAATAAAAATAAAATAACAATGAAAATAAAAATAAAAATTATGATAAAATAATAATAAAATAAATAAATTGAGTGAAATAAGTAAGAGAAACAAATTAAGATAAAGAAAGAAGGAAAACAAGAAATAAAATGAATGGAATAATAAAAGAATAAGAGTAAGAAAATAAAGCAAATAAAAGGAATCCAAGCAACAGTAAAAATAAAAACAATAAAATAAAATAACAAATTAAAATAGAGAGGGGGTAAAGAAAAATAAGAAAATTAAAAATAAATAATATGTAAAATAAAAATGAAATAAAATAAAGGAAGAGAAGAAAAAAATGCAAACAAAGAATAAAATAAAATAAAATAAGACAAAATCAAGAATAAAATTAATGAATAAAGATGGAAGGAACAAAATTAAATAAATTAATGAAAGAGGAAGAAAACGAAGAAAAGAGGGAAGGGTAGATAAAATTTCTTAAAATGATAGGGGAAGGAGAGAAAGGAAGAAGAGAGGATAATATAAAAGAGGAGAAAAGGAGGAAAATGAGGAGAAGAGGAGAGGAGGAGGTGAGAGGGGAAGGAAATAAAAGGAAAAGGACATGAGATGAGGTTATTTTTTAGAGATTAGAGGAAGCCAACTTCTGCTAACTTCAATACCTCCATCCCTATTGAGATTTTTGGGATGTTTGATGATTTCAAGAGCTTCCTTGAGTTTGCGCTTAAATAGTGAGCCTCTTTTGAGATAATCTTGGTATTTTCAACGCATAAGTGATGTCTAGTCTTGGATGAATGCTCAGTAAGAGCAGAGGATCGCGTTCTTTCCTTATTTATATCAGCACCATGTTCCTTCAATCTTATCTTAAATGATCGACCAGTTTCTCCAATGTAGCATAATCCACAGTAATAGATAATTTTGTAGACAAATTTGAACTACAACGAGTCAACCTTATCTTTCACGAACCTCATTTTATGATGGATGGTCTCAAGGGGTTTGAATGATGTGATGATTCCATTTATTTTGAGGGTTTTAGCGATCTTGTCAGTAATACCACCGATATATGGAAGAAAGGCCTTCCCATTAAGGGTTGGGGAATTAAGGGAAGGAAATTTTATTTTTTCTCTTTTCATGGCTTTACCAATGTCCTTGTAACTATAGCCTATCTCATGGAATATATTTCGATGTCCAAAACTTAAAAACCCAACTGTGTGCTCACTGCATTGTCAATTCTGTTAATAGAATTATTAGCATTAGTTTCCAGTCTTTAAATTTTACCAGATTTTCTCTTTTGATAAATTGACCCTTCTTTTTATACTTTGAGAGTAGCAGAGGCATTTGACTTGGGATTACATAATGGAGTAGCCTTTTGGGTTACAAAAATATATTTATGGTTGTACCCATGACCTGGCATTAAGATTAATATTCAACAATAAACACTTGTGAAAGAGTTGAGTGATCTTTCCTTTTGATCATCTAGGGTGGATTTGTTTCACCACCGCAACCAAATTGCTAAAGGGTTTCACCCTTATCACTCAAAAGCTACAAGAGCTCTCAAAATTGATATGAGGAAAAATTATTATTCTTGCCCCAAAGAGTGAGCTCAAATCTCTCTTTTATGATTAGAATACCATGGGTCATCTGAATAACATGAGTCATCAGAATACCTTGGGTCTCTCTTTTATAACTTTCACCTAGATGACATTTGGATAATTAAATCGATTGATCCCCATTTTTACCAACTATAACTAAAGAGAATCAGATAGGTTATTAATTCATTATTTGTTAGAAAAGTGTACCAAGAGCAATTGTTTCCTTAGGCATGGTATCTTCCCTCGGAAAAAGTGTCCAAACGTGACTATTTGATATAACTTTATGAGATGTAAAGTTAAAGTGAGTTTATGAGATATAACTTCTAATTGAATTTTTTACCGCATTAAATGAAAAGGTGCCGCAAGTGAGTAAAGTGACTTATGTGGGATAAATGAGAGATTAAATCACCACCCTTGATCTTAATGGCTTAGATCAAATCTCAACCATTGGATCTTAGGGTTGATTCACTCTTCATTTGAGGAAACAAAAAGACAAATCAAGGAAGGAGAAGGCACCCATCCTATCATTCATGAGTTTTGGATTAGGAGAAGAGAAGGGAGAGCAAGAATTTCAAGGAGAGGAAATCACACAACAAAGAGTACCACAGTAAGTACGTCATGAATCCTGAGGACTAGGCACAAAATTCGAGGCAGGGTTGTGGCATGAAATTCGAGGTGAATATTTCCAACATTTTAGGCAGCGTATAACACAAATATTGAGGGGGTCCTGTGCATTTATTGTGTTGTTAAAATAACAAAAATCCAACTTAATTTTCTAGGGATGTGGTACAAATTTTGAGTTAGAAAATTCATACATCACAAATTTTAGGTACAATCTGCACGAGTTTTGAGGGTTGTTAGGCACAAATTTCAAGGGAAGTGTGACACAAAAATCAAGGGTATTTTGCATGAAATTCTAGAGCAAAGCACAACAAAATTTTCAAGGAGTTTGGAACACCAAGATAAGTTTGTGTACATTTATGGCTGCAAAAAATTATTGTTGTAAATTATTCTCTCGCACTGGTTTTTCCTATAGGGTTTTTTCGAGGGCTATTGCCCACAAAATATTTTGTCAAAATTTTGTGGGTTTGCTTAATTTTTATCTCAATTATTAGTGGAGTAGCCTCGTGTGTTTCAGTTTTGAAATTTTCATGCCTAATGCATTTAATGGAAACAACAAACGAAATGTGGGTTGGGCATTAAACCATGATGAAATTTCATGAAACTTGAAACTAGGCTGGGTCTAAATAATAAAATTTACATGGTATTAGAGAAAATTTAGCCAAATGTTGACAAAGGGAACAAACATCAAGCGAAATAAACAAGCATACACAGGGATTTGTGAGAGATATTAACAGTTGTTTACCTTTGCATAGATTTGGACTTGGTGTTGGGTTGAGCAACTCAAATGATAATAGGTTTGAGGGTTGAGGACAGGTTGAATTGGGCTGATAATTTTATTCCATGGAAGGAGAGAATTGTCTCGGTGCTTGAATAATTTGAGTTGTGGAATAATGTTGAGAAGACAATGACACCTCCCACTGATCCAATATAGTTGGACAAATTCAATAAGAAGAATTTCAAGGCAAAGAGACTTGTCCTAGGTGTCATTAAGGATCACTTCACTCCCCATGTTTCGGGGATAATTTTTCTTGTGAAATGTGGGAGTCCTTAATAAATATTTGCCAAAGTACCAATAAGAACAAGAAAATGGTATTGTGGGAAGAGCTAAGGAGTACCAAGATGACCAAGATTGACATTGTTTCATTATACCTCACTAAAATCACTCAAGAGAGAGATGAGTTGGAAGTAATTTGAGAGGCCATTCCAAACGAGCAGTTGGTTAGAAAAACCTTGAGTGGCTTTTCCAAGAAATGGGATGTCTTTATTGATGGGATTGTAGCCCGCGAACATCTTCCAAATTGGGAGAGATTATGGGATGTTGTAACAACCCTGATTTAAAATATACAAACAATTATTTTAATTTATATGATTAATAATCAACACCCAATTGTTCAACTATTTAACATAAAATTCTCAAAAAACATGAATAGAGATGACTTACATATATCGACGATATTCCTCACTTGTTCTTTTGGAGTTGAATGCTCTTTGAATTCTGCTAATTGCAACAAATATTATGGGGACGACTCTCGACCCAACCATAGGATCAGTTGCACGTAATCTTTCTACAATTGGCCACCCCCGAGCCCTCAATCAACGTACTACTGCTAGAGAATCCTTTGTCTCACAATGTTTTTCTCCCAAGAGAATGGATGAAGGAATGATGAATCTCATCTTCATCATCCTCCATTAAATATACCAAACAATGGAAACGGGTCTGCATGCACACATTCCATGTGTCGACATGCAACTTTTATTTATTTATTTTAAGTTTTACTCAATTTAATATTTCTCTTAATGTAACTCTTTCTTATTTTATTCCTTTTTACTTTTTGTTAACTTTACTTATTTTTACTATTTTTATAGTTCTTTTTATTTAACTCTTTCTTATTTTATTTTACTTTTTGTTAACTTTATTTATTTTTACTATTTCCAAAGTTCATTTATGTGTGTGTGTGTGTGTGTGTGTCAATTACTATTATTTACTATTTTATTTATTTATTGTTATTATATTCTCTTCATTATTTATTATTTATTTACTATTATTATATTTTCTTTAATTTTTACTATTTATTTACCATTATTATATTTTCTTTATTGTTTGTCATTTATTTACTTATATTTTAATATTATATTATTTTGTTTATTTTTATTATTATTATGGGACATTACATACTCCCCCTCTTTAAGGAACTTCGTCTCGAAGTTAAGCTGAATCATTTAACATTTTATTTATTTAGTTATTTATTACTACACTTTTTCCCTACACCCTTTGTGGAACTAGCATAACCAGCACGCATCGAAAGTTTCCACAACGTCCGAGAAATCCCAAGGAACATTTGTCCTTTTTCCCACTTTCGAAACCAAGCATAAGCTTCATCGGTCTATACCCTAGCCTATTACTAGCCCCAAGCACTAGTAAAAAGTGATGAAATTAATGACTAGGTGACCAAAAAAGTTAGTCACCACGTTTATTTCAAGTGAATTACTACTAAATTTGAGCAATTTTAAGTGACTGGACTAAAAATGACTAACTTAAACGACTAATTTAGTCTAGGAATAAAATATACGACTAGATAATAAGTGACTAAACTAAAAATGACTAACTTCAATGACTAATTTAGTCTAGGACTAAAATATATGACTAGATAATAAGTGACTAAACTAAAAGCGACTAAATTAAATGACTAATTTAGTTTAGGACTAAAATATATGAGTAGATAATAAGTGACAAAATTAATAATGATTAAAGTAAATGACTATTATAGTCCAAGAATAAAAATATGACCAAATATCAAGTACAACAAGTATATGAATTAGTCATTTATGTTAGTAATTTTTAATTGTGTCACTTCGAAAATGAAAAATTCAATTTGATACCAAAGTGTCACATTTCACTACAGGGGTCTCTGAATCCATCTGCACTGTTAAAATTTAGAGACAAAGGGGTCTTTGAATATATCTACAATGTTAAAATTTTGAATACCCTTTTATCTCTAAAGTTTAACACTAGAGGGTTGTTTCTACTCTCACCTTAACAATGAATCCTCTCACTTTGGATTACGTATTGAATCTTGGGGATATCCCAAAGCACAAATACATGGGGTCCTTAATTTGTGCGACTAGATCATTAGCACTAAAAACCATTTTCCCCCTCATATACATTATGATATGTATAAAATGTACCCTCAAACATGGTTAAATGTGCTCTTTATACACTTGTAAGCATCATGTGTGATTTGAAGCCTCCGAATTTATTTAGTGTATATATAAACACACATGATTCTTCTTAAAGACTATCACCACCACTACATTTTCACCCTAATTTAGTTTTAACAATTAAATATATAAGTATACATAAAATTAGAAGAGATGTGTATTAATGCAGAAAAAAGACTTGAACATAGGTAAGTGGTCCGTTTTCGCAATTAACATTTATTAATATGGAAGAACATAATAAAATAAAATTAAACAAATGAAATAATTCCATCTAGTTACATGAAATTAACAATTTATAAGTCCATCTAGTTATATGAAATTAACAATTCAAGGTGCAAGGGATATAAATCTTCCACCATGCATGCTAGTATCTTAAGGTTCACTCTCCATGTTACAATATCAATTGTGATCTTTTCTTCATCTTGTAGTTGTCTAAGAATTTATTCCCATATCTCTATATCAACATCTATTAGTCTTTTGTTTTTTTAATTATTTTAGTTTAGAGAGATTTTTTTGACTATTTACTTAAATTTTCTTAACAACATAGAAAATAAAAAGAATTATAAAAGGCAATAAAAAAACATTGTTTTTTAATTATTTTAGTTTAAAGAGATATTTTTGACAATTTGCTTAAATTTTTTTAATAAGAAGAAAATAAAAAAAATTATAAAAGTCAATAAAAAAAACATTGTTTTTTAAATTATTTTAGTTTAGAGAAAAAAATTTTGACTATTTGCTTAAATTTTCTTAATAACATAGAACATAAAAAAAAATTATAAAAAAAATACAAAAATATAAAATAAAAACAAAAATTATAAAGACTATCAAAAAAAATAATAGGTTTCATTCTAACCACATAGACCACCATTTTCAAAACAAAAACAAAAACTTTAAAAAAAAAAAAAAAAAAAGCCATTTAAAAGTCATGCAATGTGAGATATCTTCTATTTATTATAAGTCTTCATTACCCATTTGTCACGAAATTAAGAGTTTAGAGCACACTATTTGTTTCCCTCTTCTTCTTTTTAAGTGATTTTGATTTTGATTTTTACTATTCTTTTTCCCTCCAAACATTTAATAATTTGGTGGGAGTTTAACATTATTAATTCGGCGGGAGTATTCCATCGTTTCAAAGTCTGTTTCGCAAGATCTCTGTACTTCCAGGCGGTAAGCTATTCATCTCAATGTTGAATCCGAAACGCTAAATGCATTTTCTGGTTTTTAATTAATCCCAAACCCTGAGTGCCGCTAGAATTCGATTACTGAATGCATTTGATAGATCTGGAATAGGGTCTTTTATTCTGCCTTTTTTTATTCATTTTGGTAAAAAAGTGTTGTGAAGTGGAACAGTGGAAAACTGGGCGCGTTGAAGAAAGATGGAGGCGCTGAAGAGTGGAATGGGTCCAGAGATGGCAGGAACAGAACCTCAAGTCTCTCAGTCTCTTCACTGTCAGATAGGGAATGTTGAAGATAGCAGGGGATGTCTAACAGGGAATGTTGAAGATAGCAGGGGATGTTGCAGGAAAAAATGGGCACTCACAGAGGGCATTACCTTTCGAATTTCGATGAAGTAGTGAGTCGTTATTCAATGAGCAGCACTTCTAGTGCTAGGCCTAATTCTACTTCTGCTCTTCTTCTTGTCTTCTCCCCTTCGTTCTCGTCACTAAGAAGGTTTCCAGTAAGGATGCATTGCCATATTTTAATATACTGTAATGGAGGAATAATTTTGCGGATGGACTTTGTCTCTATGAATTTGTTCTGGAAACAGAGCCTATCACCATCGAAGCTCACATTGGAAATGGAATATGTATCCAAATACAAGGTCTCATGCCGAAGGCATTTGAATGTTTTAATGTAGAAGCTCTCGCGCTTGATCCCCATAATGCTTATACTCTCACGCACTGTGGAGTTTCGTACAAAGATGAAGGACACTTCAGAGGTTTGTTTCTCACATCTGACACTATTTGTAGTTTTTTTCTTTTTCTGTTCTTTTTTTTTTTTTTTTACTTGTTTGTTTGAGCTTTGAGCTTCTTTATAGTAGTAGGTTTTTTATATTTTATTTTGAAAATGAATGGATTTGAATATTGCTAGGATAACCACAATATATCTACAGTAACTATGGTACATGTTTCCCATCGCTTCTCAAGGATGAAGTATATAAAAAAAATTTATGACTGTTTCTAATGGTTTGAATAGTTTTCAAGTTGAGAAGAACAAGATTTGGTGTTTGTTGGAAAAAAAATCCACTGAAATGTAGTATTATTTTAGAAAATCTAATGCTTTTGGCAAGTATCGGTTGCCCTTGGGATGAGATTAGCAAGCTATACTGTAGAAAGCCTCAACTTTTTATATGGACAGTTCAGAGACAACACTGTATTCTACAGTGGATGTTATGTCAAACCTGGGACTAAGAAAGGAAAACATAAGTAACATTATTTAAATTATTCTGAGATTCTTAGACAGGACCCAAGAAAATCCATGGCAGACAATCTAGATTTTGCAAGCGTTGGTTTGGATCAAAATGAGATGACAAAGACAGATTTGAGTCATCCTCGCTATTCACATGAGAACTTGGTCAAGTTGATTGAAGATATTAATTTCATTGGGCTTGAGAAGCAGGAAATTGTTGTGTCTACCATAGAACATCTAAAAAACACAATTCTCATGACTCCATTGTCCAAGGTTTCTTCAGAAACGTTTTAGAATATCCCTTCTGTACAATCACAACTTGTCCATAAAAGAGATGATCTAGTTGTCTGTGGCTCTAAAAGAGAATCTTTTAAAAGCACAATGCATGTGACTCGATTGTCTAAAGTTTCTTCAAAAAAAAATCAGAATACACTTTCTCGAGGATTAGAACTTCTACGTAGAAGAGATGATCTCAATGTCAGTGATGCTAAGCTCAGACATTCACTGGGCACCCAAGAAATAAATATCACTAAAATTTTACAAGAGCCAATTCAGAGACACAAGCTAAACCTTTGGTTGAAATCAGGATTGATACATTACCCTGAGTCGACGTTCAAGGATGCTGGAATGATTCGTTGTGGAGGCAATAAGCTGCCGGAGAGGTTAAGTTGTGTTTTGAGAGTTGGGTTACCTTTCAATGATGTTTGTAAAATGTTGAGGACAAGACCAACATTATTGAGTAGAAGGTTAGATTTGATCCAAAAGAAATTCGATTTTCTTTGTAGTACAACATTTCACCCACTGCAGGTTATTCCATCATTTCCAAAATATTTCATCTTTGATCTCAAGGGTAGGATTAAACCAAGATACAAAATGTACACTTGGCTTAAGAAAAACAATTTTCTTAAGAAAGAGTGTGGTTCCTATACCATATTTACGCTACCAGGGAGAAGATTTATTCAACAATATGTTAACTGCCACCCTGAAGGGAGCAAGTATTTTAGTCTTTGCAAGCTTGATGAAGTAATGTCCAGGACTCCATTGTCTAAGGTTTCTTTAGAAAATTTTCCGAATCTCCTTCCTGGGGGACTAGAATTCCTCCGTAGAAGAGATGATCTAAATGTCCATGATGCTAAGCTAAGCTCATATAAAAATGTGAAAATTACATGATCTCAGTTTTGAAAAAAAAAAAAATCTATGTCAGTCCTTATACATTCTATTGGCACAATTTTTGGGATGGCACCATTAGACCTATGAAGTTTCATCAATGTCAACTTTTCAAAAATTTATTGTTAATGTACCAAGCCTTTTTAAGGAATCCCTACATGTTATCATATCAATCAATGCTGATGCCATGGCATGGACATCTACTAACTCATGGGCTCACACTTCTACAAAATTTTGCTACAAAGAAACCCGAAACATAACTAATAAGATTTTGAACTTGCTGCCTTTTCATCAAATAGGCACTCTTTAATCTTTGGCATGACATCCTGACAACATTCATAGTCGGGGTTATTAACTTATTTCAGACAAAGATATATCTTGTAAAGTATTGATATGTTTTAGAACTACCCAAATGAATGACTTTGTTTCAGGGATAAATATATGCCCTCTTCAGCCAATAGATCACATTGGGTTCATTTTCTTGGAAGTTTATTATATTTAATTATTTATTTAATGTGGCATTCACTGTAGATTTTCTGAGAAATTCTGATTTTCTATTATGAACAATCTGAAAACATTTTTTTTCTTCACACATACGCATAATTTCTCTACCAAATAGCAACGGAGTAGAACAAAAATAATTTCACAAAATTTACACAATAAAACACACAATTTTTCTAGGGAAATCCTTGCTTGCTTCATAATTTTATTAAGGAAAATTGAGCAACAAATCTGATACACATACAAGCTAGCTCTAATATGAAAATACAAGAATTTTCCTGCCTGTCCTAGGCCTGAAACTTCTGCATGGTAGCTTACCTACTTTCTTCTCCTGTATGCACTAGAGGCTTTGAATTTCCAACACAAAACCTTAGGAAATAATCTCTATTTCCTATCATTGGCTAAGCTCCTTACTAAATAGGGATTTCCCCTATTTCTATGCGCGCTCCAAAGATAAAGTTATCTTCCTCAATAGTTCACGCAAGGAACACTTGGCTCATTCCTCCACAAGCTCTCTTGCTCACAAACTCGTGCTTAAGAATTGATTGATTAATTTTGTGCTTTTGATCTCCTTATAAGCTTTTCGAATAGGCTATTTTTAGTGAGTTTTCAAAATTAGGAGTTGAATTGAAGCTTTTCTAGTTAACAAAAGTCAACACTCTTAGTTAACTGGATTATCCTAAAATTTTGGAGGCTAACTCCAATTATTCACTCAGTTCCCAATTTAAATCACACTAGAGGATAGATTACTCATCCTCCAAAAACTCGCATTAGTCAAACTACTTCTTGAACTCGTACTCATCACTGGAACTCATAGATGTCTAAGAGTATCTCCAAATCGATTCCTTGAATCAAGGCAAAGATTGAGGAAGCCATTCCTTAGCTACTTTTAGGCACTCCCTCTTAGTGAGGAAGGGATTTTGTACAACTACCAACTTATCTCTGTGATGAACAAAACTACCTCTTGCCAACGCCTTGGTCAAGATGTCAGCCATCTGCTCCCCTATTGAAATGTATTGTAGCTTGACTATACCCTTCTACAGACAATCTATAAGATGGTGATATGGGATCTTGATATGCTTTGAGCGATCATGAAACGTTGGGTTCTCAGAGAGTTTAATGCAACTATGATTATCACAATGTATCATGGTAGGCTCCATCCTTTATTTGAAAAGTCCCACAAGTAACTTCCTCATCCAAATAGCCTTGCAAGTTGCCTCACTAGCAACCATGTACTCAACCTCTATTTAACTGAGTCCAATTGATCTCTGCTTCTTGTTCTACCAAGACACCATAGCTGACCCAATGCTGAAAATGCCACTTGAAGTACTCTTCCTGTCTGTGGAGCTCCTTTCC
Source organism: Pinus albicaulis (assembly GCA_034641835.2). Classification (NCBI taxonomy): domain Eukaryota; kingdom Viridiplantae; phylum Streptophyta; class Pinopsida; order Pinales; family Pinaceae; genus Pinus; species Pinus albicaulis. The sequence continues at coordinate 1,592,028,065 of CM076584.1, read as the reverse complement.
CAATCTACATCAGTGAAGCCCTCAAGCCTCACTCAATCAACCTGTTTGTACCATAGTCCATAGTTTGTTCTACCTCTGAGATATCTAAACACATGCTTTGCAACAACCCAATGCACTTTGTTTAGTTCAACCATAAATGGACCTAGTTGTTTGACTGCAAAACAATATCAAGTCGTGTGTTGGCAAAGTACATCAATGATCCATTGAGTTGCCTATATACTCTAAGATCCACTCGCTTTGTTGTAGTAGCACCCACCTTTCTCCAGTTTGTGACTATAGGTGTGGCCATGGGCCTCCAATATTGCATATGAAATTTCTGGAGAATCTCTGTTGTATACTTTCCTTGTCCCACAAAGATCTCACCATCACCCTACAAATCCTCCAAGCCAAGGAAATAGTTAATAAGCTCCATATCCTTCATCTCAAACTCCTTTGCAAGGTCCTCCTTGTAATCCTGGATCAAGCTCTCATCTCGAATCAATATAAGGTCATCAACATAGAGAAATAGAATGAGTGGAATTCCTCCAACCATGATGTAGTACAAGTTGGCATCCGCCTCATTCTTAGTGAAGCCCAATCCTCAAAGGTAGTTTTCAATCTGAGTGTACCATGCTCTCAGAGCTTACTTGAGCCCATAAATAGCTCTCTTCAGCCTGCACACGTGTGTCTCTATTGAACTTCTCAAACCCCTCTGGCTGTTCTATATAGATCTACTCCTCAACAACTTCATTGAGGAAGGTTGTCTTTGCGTCCATATAGTGGATCTTCCACCCCATCTATGATGCAAGTGCTATAATAGTCTTGATGGATGAATATTGTGCTACTGGGGAAAAGTTATCCTCATAGTATATGCCCTTAATCTGGGAGAAGACTTTGGCCACAAACTTGGTCTACAAAACTTGATGGGGAAAACCCTTGATCAAATCTTCTTATTATTAATATCAAATGTTCAGCAGAGAGAGAGTACAATATATCAAGGTCAAAATTGACTTGCCAATTTGAAGATTCAATGTAACTGTCTTTAGGTAAATAATTGGTCCAAAAGAATGATGTTCTTGAATAGGAAAATTGAGCCCTCATAGGCTTGAGGCTTGCTGCTATAGAGGCTTAGCATTATGGTGAGCTGGTTAGGGTTTGATGACAAGCTTCAACAAACCTCTTCCACTTCTCCTAGAATCCTTCATTGACTATGGTTTCCATTCAAGATAAGTAGCCCACATTCTTCTGCTGACTAGGGTTATTTCTAGTCCTCTAATATGCCTCGCAACCTTCAACATTCAAGAGAATTCAGTTCATGGCCCATCCTGAAATTATATAGGAATACGACCTTGTGATCTAGGGGAGATAACGCTCGTGATTCACCTGGAAGAGCTTCTGTGGCATGTGGCCAAATTTAAGGAGAAAAACCCTACTTCAAACGGTCCATAACAGAGCCAAAATTTCCCTCAACTAATGCAGTTGCTTGTATGAGAGATCTCGGTTTGCAAAACAACATAAACTTGGCCCAAAACAGATCTATGATAGCCCAAACTACTTGAACCTCATGCCAGAGGAACAGAGCCCACAAAAGATGACGTCCAAACCCTTGTGCCTTCGTTGAGGATCATTTACGGCTATTTTAGAGAGAAGAGTCATGAGATAGATTATTGAAATGAGGTTGAGGGCACCTCAATATATACTAATCGGTGGGATTGAAAAGACGTGACTTTTGGGCATATTGAGCCGACATATAGGTGAGGCCGACCTTGTTAATTTTACATGAGAGAAACATAAATTCAAAATCATACTTCTACTTAACTAAATTCGATGATATTTAGGTTGATTTTGGTCCTCTCGAAAAGATAAATTCATTGCTGCAATTATCTTCCCCAAAGGAGTTGTACAAAGTGGAATTTGTCCCTAGTTGTCAATTTTAACATTTGGCCTTGATTACACCTATTGGGTGGGATCACCATTTTTGGTTTTCAAAGGGCTCGTGTCTTGCTATGGTCATTTGGCTGATGGATTGCCTCCCTCTTTTCAGGTATACTTTGGATATTCTTGGACATCTTTTGTTAAATAGACATGTTATGAACACATTCATCATAGATGACATATACAAGTAATATATCTAAGTCTCTTGGCTTGACCCAATGGGATGATTGAAGCCTAAGATGACCTTCTATGCATTTCTTAGAGACATGTCCTCTTAGTTTGATCCCCTTGTTGTGACACTAGATGCATTCACTCTAATATATCTCTAGGCTAGTTTTGAGTGGGGTTACATAGGCTGTGGTGGAGGCTAAACAATAGATTCCTCAAGATAATAGGCTTTTCCAATTTCCATATAGAAGAGATTGATATGGAACATTTTGTTTTTTGTTGTCTTATACTATGACATATAGGGATGGTTATGTCGCCTTTTTAGTTAATATCAAAACCCTCTCTCCATCTTTTTTTGGTACCTGGATCAACAATGCTTAGCATTGTTCATGAGGAAAACCCTCTCTCTATCCTTTTTTGGTACCTGAATCAGCAATGCTTAGCATTGTTCATGAGGAGGGTATTGGTCCTCGAATCTTCCAGAGGTCACCGCTTTATCACAGATTACTTGGACAACTGCATCCTTTTATTTGGTGTTCTTAGTAGACAAAGGCTCCGAGCAATAGAGCCACAGTACCACTAGCGAGTGTAGAAAATTCTCGTGTCTTGTAACCCCACCCAGTTTTAGTTTGTTTTACACATCATGTATAATGCCCACATCCCATGGTTAATCGTTGATATAACATGAACATAAAATTCCAAAGAAACACTACTAGGCTACCACTACTCTTTTACTCATACACACAAATTTTTGAATTATAGTTTTTGGTCAATCTCAAACTTTGGAAAAACCCCAAAGGGGAAATCCAGTTTGAAGGAGGATTTTATTTTTCTTTTCTCAGAGAATTAATTACAACATTAATTACATCACACAGGGTACTTATCTTTCCCTATTGTTGTCTAGGAAATTGTTCCGTTGTGCTTGAAACTCGTTCACTGTCCAACAATCACTACTTTGGAATGTGTGCCACTGACAGACTTTCTCTGCTCAGAAAAACATCATTGTCCTTGAAACCTGCACCATGAATTTCATGCCACTGACAGACCACTGTCCCTTGAAATTCATGCCACTACTCAGTATTTCCTTCCTTGAAATCTGTGCCACTGACCTGCAAATTGCTCCTTGAAATTCTTGTTGATGGAATTGCTTTTGTTCCTTGAAAAATGGGCTATCAGACTAGGATTAAATGTCTGGAAATGCGTGCAACCAGACCACCTTTTCAGCTAGAAATCTGTGTTGGAAACCTCTACCCATTCCTTCTCAGAATTCGTGCTTCTCTTCCAGCACGAAAGGTTTTTGGTTTTCAAAGGTCTCATGTTTTTCTATGGTCATTTGGCTGATGGATTGCCTCCCTCTTCTCAGGTATACTTTGGATATTATTGGACATATTTTGTTGAATAAACATGTTATGAACATGTTCATCATAGATGACATATAAAAGTAATATATCTAGGTCTCTTGGCTTGACCCACTAGGATGATTGAAGCCTAAGATGACTTTCTGTGCATTTATTAGAGACATGTCCTCTTTGTTTAATCCCCAACACTAGATGCATGCACTCTAAGATATCTCTGGGCTAGTTTTGAGTGGGGTTACATAGGCTTTGGTGGAGGCTAAACAATAGATTCCTCAAGAGAATAGGCTTTTCTAATTGTCATATAGAAGAGACTGAGATGGAACATTTGTTTTTTGTTGTCTTATATACTATATGAGATATAGGGATGGTTAGGTTACCTTTTCAGTGAATATCAAAACCCTCCATCTTTTTTTGGTACCTGGATCAACAATGCTTAGCATTGTTCATGAGGAAGGCATTGGTCCTCCAATCCTCCACATGGCACTACTTTATCATACATTAATTGGACAACTGCATCCTTTTATTCAATGTTCTTAGTAGATAAAGGCTCCGAGCAACAGAGCCACAATACCCACTAGCGAGTGTAGAAAACCTAGTTTTAGTTTGTTTTCAACATCATGTTTAATGCCCACATCCCATGGTTAATTGCTAATATAACATGAATATAAAATTCAAAAGAAAAATTGCTAGGCTGCCACTACTCTTTTACTTATACACACAATTTTTTAGACTCTAGTTTTTGGTCAATCTCAGACCTTGGAAAACACCCAAAGGCGAAAGCCAGTTTGAAGGAGGATTTTATTTTTATTTTCTCAGAGAATTAATTGCAACATTAATTACATCACACAGGGTACTTATCTCTCCATGTTTCTGTCTAGGAAATCGTGCCATTGTCCTTGAAACTTGTTCACTTTCCAACAAACACTACTTTGGAATGTGTGCCCCTGACAGACTTTCTCTGCTCAGAAAATCGTCACTGTCCTTGAAACCAACACCACGAATTTCATGCCACTGACAGACCACTACCCTTTGAAATTCATGCCACTGCTCAGAATTTCCTTCCTCAAAATCTGTACCACTGACCAGCAAATTTCTCCTTGAAATTCATGCTGACAGAACTGCTTTTGTTCCTTGAAAAATGGGCTATCAGACCAGGATTAAATGTCTGGAAATGTGTGCAACCAGACCACCTTTTCAGCCTAGAAATCTGTGCTGGAAACCTCTACCTATTTCTTCTGAGAATTTGTGCTTCTCTTCCAGCACGAAATGTTTTTGGTTTTCAAAGGTCTCATGTCTTCCTGGTCATTTGACTGATTGATTTCCTCCCTCTTTTCAGGTATACTTTGGATATTCTGGGACATGTTTTGTTGAATACACATGTTATGAACACGTTCATCATAGATGACATATACAAGTAATATATCTAGGTCTCTTGGCTTGACCCACTAGGATGATTGAAGCCTAAGATGAACTTCTATGCATTTCTTAGAGACATGTCCTCTTTGTTTGATCCCCTTGCTGTGACACTAGATGCATGCACTCTAAGATATCTCTCGGCTAGTATTTAAATTTTCAGAGGAGGGGATTTCTAAGCCCAGCCCTGTTTTGGAGTTAGTATTTGAATTGCGCGCTTTGTGTTCACCTATGATGGTCAAATCTCTTTAAGTGAACTCCCCAATCCTCAGCAGCCATCGACTTAGGATTTTTCCTGTGACTTCGCATGACTAATTCTTGTTCCGCCACCAGCGTGACCTCTATTAAACTGTCAACAACCAAATCCATTTCTTCGAATGGCGACTGGCTCTCCATTTGGTGAGAGTATCAATCGTTGATCTCATCAGATGGTGATTAAGACTATGACATGCTACCCATTGGTACATTTCAAGCTTCTGGTAGAAGAAAAGTACAATCTTTTGACTGGACTCGCAAAGGCTGCTCCTACACCAATCAGGATCACTGTCTTTATTTATTTTAATTTTATTGCTTGATTAGGCTGTGGATCCCACCAAATCCGTCCGTTATAAAACACCGTTTGTAAAAATGACCATGAAGGGGCAAGTTTCGAAAAACCAACTAGCCAGCTGAGCAAGACCAACCAGGCCTTTTGATTGGATAATAGGATACTAGGAAGGATGGAATAATCCTGCAGTCAATCCAACCAAGATATTCTGCAGAGGGTTGATCTGCTCAACCAAGAGCTCAACCAAGATATTCTACAGGAGGTTTATCTGCCCATAGTTCAAGGAGGAGAAGTACATGAACCTGCACTACAAGAATTCAAATTTATCTAATCCACCAACACACTTTAATGTGGATAGTAACCATGGGACCTGCAATTTTCATTGTTTGAGGCTTGGCAATGGATACTATCAATCCAAATGCATCTCATGGAAAAAAGTGACTGTGAAACTTCAATAAGATTCCACTTATGAGATATTATCAAAGAGCTTTCATATCTTGTTTTAAGAGCATAAATCCTGAGGCGAGCGGCACGATATGTAACACCACCAGACTGCGTTTGATCCACTTGTTTGCTATTTTATATCTAAAGTAACCAATTCTCAGTTCCTCAGTTTTCTCACCCTCACAATTTTCTTCTAACTATTGTTTTAATGTTTCAGTCGGCTGCATGTCTGATATGTGGTTGCTTCATTAACATTGCTTCACTCTTAGTAGACAAAGGCTCTGAGTAGGAGAGCCACAGTACCCACTAGCAAGTGTAGACAATTCTTATGTGTCCTGTAGCCCCACAGGGTTTTAGTTTGTTTTAAACATTATCTTTAATGCCCACATCAAATGGTTAATTTCTGATATAAATGAATATAAAATTCAAAAGAAATACTGATAGGCTACCACTACTCTTTTACTTATACACAAATTTTTGGACTCTAGTTTTTGGTCGATCTAAGAACCTTGGAAAAACCCCAAAGCGGAAATCCAGTTTGAAGGAGGATTTTATCTTTCTTTTCTCAGAGAATTAATTACAACATTAATTACATCACACAAGGTACTTATCTCTCCCTGTTGATGTCTAGGAAATCGCGCCATTGTCCTTGAAACTCGTTCACTGTCCAACAATCACTACTTTGGAATATGTGCCATTGACAGAATTTCTCTGCTCAGAAAAACATCACTGTCCTTGGAACCAACACCACGAATTTCATGCCACTGAAAGACCACTGTCCCTTGAAATTCATGCCACTCCTCATAATTTCCTTCCTCACAATCTATGCCACTGACCTGCAAAATTATCCTTGAAATTCAAGCTGACAAAACTACTTTTGTTCCTTGAAAAATAGGCTATCAGACCAGGATTAAATGCCTGGAAATGCGTGCAACCAGGCCACCTTTTCATCCTAGAAATATGCGCTGGAAACTTCTACATGTTCCTTCTCAGAATTCATGCTTCTCTTCCAGCATGAAAGGTTTAAAAGATCATTGCCAAAGCCTTCTTCCATGGCCAATAGCAGCACCTCCAGATAAAAATGTACACTAGCATATTACAATGGCAACCTTGCACATCAATCCAACCTACAGAAAGGAAGACAATGAAGGAAGTATAAATCTGTCATGGGCCTTTTCTCCCTTTCTTGAAAAGAACTTTCTACTTGGCCTATGGGGTTTTTCCTTCAAATTAATTCAATTTGCAGGTTAATAGTGCTCCTCCTTTTATAGTCCGTGTTATTAATGACTTTCTAATAAAATGTTATAGATAATACTTTAGAAAGCTACAAATTCATCTTTTCTTGAAAGAAATAACAATAAAACATCAACAAAAGTCTATGCCTCTTAGGTTGGAGTGCTCTTCTATATGGCTCCTTTTGGAAATAGTCAATCTTGCCAAGTCTCATCATACTATAGGGTGTATCTCATTTAGTGGTTTAGTTGTGGAGATATGGTGTCCATATCCCTTGTAAAGTGGAGCGCTGCCCTATTCTTGGCTTCTTGTTCCATTAAGTGGTCTCCTTTTCCACATGCCATCCTTATAACATCCATTCCCACCCTTAGAATGATTTTTCCTTCCTAAAATCTGCTCTAATAACTTCATTTGACCCTTGGTTGTGTGCTCTCCAAAGTGGATTCATTTTCTAACAGTCACATCTTTAAAGCATCCAAATCTCCCTTGGAAGGCAACGCTACACTATGAATGTGCAATAATTTATCAGTAAATGTTTTGACATGCCGCGTATTAACTTCCTATAGAGGGTGCTGCTCAAAAAACTTTGGGATGTAAAGGGGTAATCAATCAACTAGTAAAAGATAAAACCAAACCTGGAGTGATTATGCAAAACTTTTAGATGTACAGGAGTAGTCAATTAGCTAGTAAAAGACCATAGTCACTGACAATCTCATTCGACAAATTGTATGAGGCATCTTCAAATACCAGACTACACTAGCTTATTAATTTTCCCTATTAAGTAGCATACTATCTACTTAATTCATATAACTCACACTTCACAGTCTATGCTGGAATTCTGCAAAGCTTTTGTTTTTGAAAAAACACTAACCACACTAAATATCAATTTCCCTTTGCTTCAAAAGGCTCCCATCTACAATGTGAATGAAAGCCATTCTACCAAGTAACAAGGATAGCAACTTTAGAGTACAGAACTTATTGACAAGTACTACGGCTGTGATTGCAACCATTGATTATTCAGTTGCAGCAAATAAGGGGACATCTAATGCATGCCAGCCCTACCAAATAATACATCAAAAAATTTTAAACTGTATTGTCCAGGAAGCTTTGTCGTTTCACCTATTGAATGTTTTGGAAAATGATCTTCAATGCTTGTATCTCCTTCTTGCCTTTTCAAATGGCTAGTGCTATTCCCAACCCTTGAACTTTTGTTGCTACCACTTCTTTTTAGCAGCCATAGTGTAGTTTGTTGTAACTGAAGCACTGTAAGCATTCTCACAACTATTACAGCAAACTTTTCCTAGTTTCATTATTCTCTGCAAGGAATACAATAAAACATTACCATTCAAACCTCCTCAACAACTCTATACTAAAGATAGCAATAGAATTTTGAGATCCCCTTTCTACTCCAAGAAAAATCATGAAAATATTTTAGAAAAAGACTACAATAATGATCTCAATCAACCAGCTCCATGATACAAGTCAATGATAACATGATAATGGAGTTGGTTTTGCAACAATCCTCCAAAAATGGCACCATGAAGTACGGTTCCTCCTCCAAGTGGTTGACCATGTATCTACCTTCACGAACAATGAATGAATCCTTCTTAGAAGCATGTGTGGGCTTCTCCAAAGTGGATTCCTTCTTCAAACCTTTAACGAATGCACAAATACCATGCAAAAGTCCAATAAAGTGGCACTTGTGGCATCATGAGTATAAATTTCCATCAATAAATTGGCAAATCCCTTGGTAGAAGTACAATCTACAAAGGAGAAGACGAAGTAATTATCAATGAGTGGACATCCTCATCATAATAGCTTGGAAATATGTGCAAGGTGACTTCCTCTCATTTAAGGTGTCCTCCCCACTGACTAACAAATCCTCAAAGGGGTAATGGCCCTCAAAATATTTGTTGAAACTGTGAGTGCTTTATAATCATATGTCTGGCCAACAATCAATTTTTTTCCTTGATGAACAGATATGAAAAAGGTGTTTGAATTATCGTTGGAGATGCAAGTGAGACTTGAACACACTGAAATCGTGCCATTGTCCTTGAAACTCGTTCACTGTACAACAATCACTACTGTGGAATATGTGCCACTAACAGACATTCTCTGCTCAGAAAAACATCACTGTCCTTGAAACCAACACCACGAATTTCATGCCACTAACAGACCACTGTCCCTTGAAATTCATGCCATTGCTCATAATTTCCTTCCTCAAAATCTGTGCCACTTACCTGCAAAATTCTCCTTGAAATTCAAGCTGACATAACTGCTTTTGTTCCTTGAAAAATAGGTTATCAAACCAGGATTAAATGCCTGGAAATGCGTGCAACCAGACCACCTGTTCAGCCTAGAAATCTGCGCTGGAAACTTCTACCTATTCCTTCGCATAATTCGTGCTTCTCTTCCAGCATGAAAGGTTTAAAAGATCACTACCAAAGCCATCTTCCATGGCCAAAAGCAGTACCTCCAGATAAGAATGTACACTAGCAGATTACAATGGCAGCCTTGCACATCAATCCAGCCTACATAAAGGAAGACAATGACAAAAGCATAAATCTGTCATGGACCTTTTCTCCCTTTCTTGCAAGAACTTTCTACTTGGCCTATGGGGTTTTTCCTTCACATCAATTCAATTTGCAGGTTAATAGTGCTCCTCCTTTTATAGTCTGTCTTACTAATGACTTTCTAATAAAATGTTATATAGAATACTTTAGAAAGCTATGGATTCATCTTTTCTTCAAAGAAATAACAATAAAACATCAACAAAAGTCTATGTCTCTTAGGTTGGAGTGCTCTTCTATATGGCTCCTTTTGGAAATCGTCAATCTTTCCAAGTGTCATCATACTATAGGGTGTATCTCATTTAGTGGTTCAGTTGTGGAGATATGGTGTCCATATACCTTGTAAAGTGGAGCACTGCCCTATTCTTGGCTTCTTGTGCCATTAAGTTTTCTCCTTTTCCACATGTCATCCTTATAACATCCATGCCCACCCTTAGAATGATTTTTCCTTCCTAAAATCTGCTCTAATAACTTCATTTTACCCTTGGTTGGGTGCTCTCCAAAATGGATTCATTTTCTAACAGTCAAAACTTTAAAGCATCCAAATCTCCCTTGGAAGGCAACGCTACTCTATGAATGTGCAATAATTTATCAGTAAAGGTTTTGACATGCCATGTGTTAACTTCCTATAGAGGGTGCTGCTCAAGAAACATTGGGATGTAAAGGGGTAGTCAATCAACTAGTAAAAGATAAAACCAAACCTGGAGTGATTATGCAAAAAATTTGGATGTACAGGAGCAGTCAATCAGCTAGTAAAAGACCATAGTCGTTGAAAACCTCATTCGACAAACTGTATGAGGCATCTTCAAATACCAGACTACACTAGCTTATAAATTTTCCCTATTAAGTAGCACTATCTACTTAATTCATATACGACACACTTCACAGTCTGTGTTGTAATTCTGCAAAGCTTTTGTTCTTGAAAAAATAATAACCACACTAAATATGAATCTCCCTTTTCTTCAAAAGGCTCCCATCTACAATGTGAATGAAAGCCACTCTACCAAGTAACAAGGATAACAACTTTAGAGTACAAAACTTCTTGACAAGTACTAAGGTTGTGATTGAAACCACTAATTGATCAGTTGCAGCAAATAAGGGGACATCTAATGCATGCCAGCCCCTACCAAATAATACATCAAAATTTTTTAAACTGTATTGTCCAGGAAGCTTTGTCTTTTCACCTATTGAATGTTTTAGAAAATGATCTTCAATGTTTGTATCTCCTTCTTGCCTTTTCGAATGGCTAGTGTTATTCCCAACCCTTGAACTTTTGTTGCTACCACTTCTTTGTAGCAGCTATAGTGGAGTTTGTTGTAACTGAAGCAATGTAAGCATGCTCACATCTATTACTGCAACCTTTTCCTAGTTTCAGTATTCTCTGCAAGGAATACAATTAAATATTACCACTCAAACCTTCTCAACAACTCTATACTAAACATGGCAATAGGATGTTGAGATCCCCTTTCTACTCCAAGAAAAATCATGAAAATATTTTAGAAAAAGACTACAATAATGCTCTCAATCAACATGCTCCATGATACAAGTCAACGATAACATGATAATGGAATTGGTTTTGCAACAATCCTCCAAAAATGGCACCACGAAGTATGGTTCGTCCCCCAAGTGGTTGACCATGTATCTACCTTCACGAACAATGAATGAATCATCCTTAGATGCATGTGTGGCCTTCTCCAAAGTGGATTCCTTCTTCAAACCTTCAATGAATGCACAAAGACCATGCAAAACTCCAATAAAGTGGCACTTGTGGCATCATGAGTATAAATTTCCATCAATAACTTGACAAATCCCATGGTAGAATTACAATCTACAAAGGAGAAGACGAAGTGATTATCAATGAGTGGACATCCTCATGATAATAGCTTGGAAATCTATGCAAGGTGACTTCCTCTCATATAAGGTGTCCTCCCCATTGACTAACAAATTCCTCAAAGGGGTAATGACCCTTAAAATATTTGTTGAAATTGTGAGTGCCTTATAATCATATGTCTGGCCAACAATCAGTTGTTTTCCTTGATGAACTGATCTAAAAATGTAGTTTGAAATTTGAATTATCGCTGGAGATGCAAGTGAGACTTGAACTCACTGAAATCATGCCATTGTCCTTGAAACTCGTTCATTGTCCAACAACCACTACTTTGGAATATGTGCCACTGACATATTTTCTCTGCCCAGAAAAACATCACTGTCTTTGAAACCAGCACCACAAATTTCGTGCCACTGACAGACCATTGTCCCTTGAAATCCATGCCACTACTCATAATTTCCTTCCTTTAAATATGTGCCACTGACCTGCAAAATTCTCCTTTAAATTAAAGCTGACAGAACTATTTTTGTTCCTTGAAAAATAGGTTATCAGAGCAGGATTAAATGCCTGGAAATGCGTGCAACTAGACCACCTTTTCAGCCTAGAAATTTGCGGTGGAAACTTCTATCTATTCCTTCTCAAGTTCGTGCTTCTCTTCTAGCATGAAAGGTTTAAAATATCACTACCAAATTCTTCTTCCATGGCCAAAAGCAGCACCTCCAGATGCGAATGTACACTAGCAAATTACAATGGCAGCCTTGCACATCAATCCAACCTACAGAAAGGAAGACAATGATGGAAGCATAAATCCTTCATGGGCCTTTTCTCCCTTTCTTGCAAAGAAATTTCTACTTGGCCTATGGGGTTTTTCCTTCACATCAGTTTAATTCGCAGGTTAATAGTGCTCCTCCTTTTATAGTCTATGTTACTAATGACTTTCTAATAAAATGTTATAGAAAATTCTTTAGAAAGCTATGGATTCATCTTTTCTTCAAAGAAATAACAATAAAACATCAACAAAAGTCTATGTCTCGTATGTTGGAGTGCTCTTCTATATGGCCACTTTTGGAAATCGTCAATCTTGCCAAGTGTCATCATATTATAGGGTGTATATCATTTAGTGGTTCAATTGTGGAGATATGGTGTCCATATCCCTTGTAAAGTGGAGCGCTACCCTATTCTTGGCTTCTTGTGCCATTAAGTGGTCTCCTTTTCCACATGTCATCCTTATAACATCCATGCCCACCCTTAGAATCATTTTTCCTTCCTAAAATCTGCTCTAATAACTTCATTTGACCTTTGGTTGTGTGCTCGCCAAAGTGGATTCATTTTCTAAGTCACAACTTTAAAGCATCCAAATCTCCCTTGGAAGGCAATGCTACTCTATTAATGTGCAATAATTTATCAATAAAGGTTTTGACATGCCATGTGTTAACTTCCTATAGATGGTGTTGCACAAAAAACTTTGGGATGTAAAGGGGTAGTCAATCAACTAGTAAAAGATAAAACCAAACCTGGAGTGATTATGCAAAAAATTTGGATGTACAGGAGTAGTTAATCAGCTAGTAAAAGACCATAGTTGCTGACAACCTCATTCAACAAACTTTACGAGGTATCTTCAAATACCAGACTACACTAGCTTATAAATTTTCCCTATTAAGTAGCACTATCTACTTAATTCATATACCACACACTTCACAGTATGTGTTATAATTCTGCAAAGCTTTTGTTTTTGAAAAAATAATAACCATGCTAAATATGAATCTCCCTTTCCTTCAAAAGGCTCCCATCTACAATGTGAATGAAAGCCATTCTACCAAGTAACAAGGATAGCAACTTTAGAGTACATAACTTCTTGACAAGTACTAAGGCTGTGATTGCAACCATTGATTGATCAGTTGCAGCAAATAAGGGGACATCTAATGCATGCCAGCCACTACCAAATAATACATCAAAAAATTTTAAACCGTATTGTCCGCGAAGCTTTGTCTTTTCACCTATTGAATGTTTTGGAAAATTATCTTCAATGTTTGTATCTCCTTCTTGCCTTTTCGAATGGCTAGTGCTATTCCCAACCCTTGAACTTTTGTTGCTACCGCTTCTTTTTAGCAGCCATAGAGTAGTTTGTTGTAACTGAAGCACTGTAAGCATGCTCACAGCTATTACTACAACCTTTTCCTAGTTTCAGTATTCTTTGCAAGGAAACAATAAAATATTACCATTCAAACATCCTCAACAACTCTATACTAAAAATAGCAATAGGATGTTGAGATCCCCTTCTACTCCAAGAAAAATCATGAAAATATTTTAGAAAAAGACTACAATAATGCTCTCAATCAACCAGCTCCATGATAAAAGTCGACGATAACATGATAATGGAGTTGGTTTTGCAACAATCCTCCAAAAATGGCACCATGAAGTACGATTCCTGATCCTCCAAGTGGTTGACCATGTATCTACCTTCACGAACAATGAATGAATCCTCCTTAGAAGCATGTGTGGCCTTCTCCAAAGTGGATTCCTTCTGCAAACCTTGAATGAATGCTCAAAGACCATGCAAAACTCCAATAAAGTGGCACTTGTGGCATCATGAGTATAAATTTCCATCAATAACTCGACAAATCCCATGGTAGAAGTACAATCTACAAAGGAGAAGACGAAGTAATTATCAATGAGTGGACATCCTCATGATAATAGCTTTGAAATCTATGCAAGGTGACTTCCTCTCATATAAGGTGTTCTCCCCATTGACTAACAAATTCCTCAAAGGGGTAATGACCCTTAAAATATTTGTTGAAATTGTGAGTGCCTTATAATCATATGTCTAGCCAACAATCAATTGTTTTCCTTGATGAACAGATCTAAAAAAGAAGTTTGAAATTTGAACTATTGTTGGAGATGCAAGTGAAACTTGAACACACTGAAATTATGGCATTGTCCTTGAAACTTGTTCATTGTCCAACAATCACTACTTTGGAATATGTGCCACTGACAGAATTTCTCTGCCCAGAAAAACATCACTGTCCTTGAAACGAGCACCATGATTTTCATGCCACTGATAGACCACTGTCCCTTGAAATTCATGCCACTTCTCATAATTTCCTTCCTCAAAATCTGTACCACTGACCTGCAAAATTCTCCTTGAAATTCAAGCTGACAGAACTGCTTTTGTTCCTTGAAAAATAGGCTATCAGAACAGGATTAAATGCCTGGAAATGCATGCAACCAGACCACTTTTTCAACCTAGAAATCTCCGCTGGAAACTTCTACCTATTCCTTCGCATAATTCGTGCTTGTCTTCCAACATGAAAGGTTTAAAAGATCACTACCAAAGCCTTCTTCCATGGCCAAAAGCAGCACCTCCAGATAAGAATGCACACTAGCAGATTACAATGGCAGCCTTGCACATCAATCCAACCTACAAAGGAAGACAGTGACGGAAGCATAAATCTGTCATGAGCCTTTTCTCCCTTTCTTGCAAAGAACTTTCTACTTGGCCTATGGGGTTTTTCCTTCACATAAATTCAATTTGTAGGTTAATAGTGCTCCTCCTTATATAGTCTGTCTTACTAATGTCTTTCTAATAAAATGTTATAGAGAATACTTTAGAAAGCTATGGATTCATCTTTTCTTCAAAGAAATAACAATAAAACATCAACAAAAATCTGTCTCTTAGGTTGGAGTGCTCTTCTCTATGGCCCCTTTTGGAAATCATCAATCTTGCCAAGTGTCATCATACTATAGGGTGTATCTCATTTAGTGGTTCAGTTGTGGAGATATGATGTCCATTTCCCTTGTAAAATGGAGCGTTGCCCTATTCTTGGCTTCTTGTGCCATTAAGTGTTCTCCTTTTACACATGTCATCCTTAAAACATCCATGCCCATGATTAGAATGATTTTTCCTTCCTAAAATCTGCTCTAATAACTTAATTTGACCCTTGGCTGGGTGCTCTCCAAAGTGGATTCATTTTCTAACAGTCAAAACTTTAAAGCATCCAAATCTCCCTTGAAAGGCAATGCTACTCTATGAATGTGCAATAATTTATCAGTAAAGGTTTTGACATACCATGTGTTAACTTCCTATAGAGGGTGCTGCTCAAAAAAATTTGGGAAGTAAAGGGGTAGTCAATCAACTTGTAAAAGATAAAACCAAACCTGGAGTGATTATGCAAAAAATTTGGATGTACAGGAGTAGTCAATCAGCTAGTAAAAGACCATAGTCGCTGAAAACCTCATTCGACAAACTGTATGAGGCATCTTCAATACCAGACTACACAAGCTTATAAATTTTCCATATTAAGTAGCACTATCTACTTAATTCATATACCACACACTTCACAGTCTGTGTTGTAACCATGCAAAGCTTTTGTTTTTGAAAAGATAATAACTACGCTAAATATGAATCTCCCTTTCCTTCAAAAGGCTTCCATCTATAATGTAAATGAAAGCCATTCTACCAATTAACAAGGATAACAACTTTAGAGTACATAACTTCTTAACAAGTACTAACGCTGTGATTGCAACCATTGATTGATCAGTTGCAGCAAATAAGGGGACATATAATGCATGCCATCCCCGACCAAATAGTACATCAAAAAATTTTAAACCTTATTGTCCAGGAAGCTTTGTATTTTCACCTATTGAATGTTTTGGAAAATGATCTTCAATGTTTGCATCTCCTTCTTGCCTTTTTGAATGGCTAGTGCTATTTCCAACCCTTGAACTTTTGTTGCTACCACTTCTTTTTAGCAGCCATAGTGCAGTTTGTTGTAACTGAAGCACTGTAAGCATGCTCACAGCTATTACTGCAATCTTTTCCTAGTTTCAATATTCTCTGCAAGGAATACAATAAAATATTACCATTCAAACCTCCTCAACAAATCTATACTAAAAATATCAATAGGATGTTGAGATCCCCTTTCTACTCCAAGAAAAATCATTAAAATATGGCAGAAAAAGACTACAATCATGCTCTCAATCAACCAGCTCCATCATACAAGTCAACGATAACATGATAATGGAATTGGTTTTGCAACAATACTCCAAAAATGGCACCATGAGGTACGGTTCCTCCTCTAAGTGGTTGAACATGTATCTACCTTCACAAACAATGAATGAATCCTCCTTAGAAGCATGTGTGGCCTTCTCCAAAGTTGATTCCTTCTTCAAACCTTGAATGAATGCACAAAGACCATGCAAAAGTTCAATAAAGTGGCACTTGTGGCATCATGAGTATAAATTTCGATCAATAACTTGGCAAATACCATGGTAGAAGTACAATCTACAAAGGAGAAGACAAAGTAATTATCAATGAGTGGACATCCTCATGATAATAGCTTCGAAATTTGTGCAAGGTGACTTCCTCTCATATAAGGTGTCCTCCCCATTGACTAAAAAATTCCTCAAAGGGGTAATGACCCTTAAAATATTTGTTGAAATTGTGAGTGCCTTGTAATCATATGTCTAGCCAACATATCAACTGTTTTCCTTGATGAACAGATCTGAAAAAGGTGTTTGAATTATCGCTGGAGATGCAAGTGAGACTTGAACACACTGAAATATATCTAAGAGAAAGTCATATATTCTTCACATAGGTAGAAAAATTGATCACTCAACACTCTAAATGCAAGTGTGACTGGTACTATATTTCATGTTACCTTATTTTTTCTAAATCTTGAGTATAGTTTGTTGGCAATTATCAGCTATTCACTAGTGGCTTGGCCTCTTCAAGTGTGTAAAAAAACATCAAACTGTTCTCAAATATTTGCTACAAGTTGTATAATTTTGTTGATTTGTAAGCAGTAATGTGTTGAGCTAGAAACAACCCCCGTACACTATCTTAATTTCCACATCTGATGAAGTCAATATAGTATGGGCTTCTTCATGTTTTTTTGGATTTCTTAGCCTACATGAACTTTGTCTTGCTTTTATTTTTTTTACTTTGAAAATTTTCATGAAATTTGCTTTAGTTCTTTTTGTCAAAACTCATTAGGCTCTAGAAGATGTGCATCAATCTTCTCCTGCCATGCTTGAGAGTTAGTTTTGTCTATAGAAAATTTCCACAATTTGTCCAAAACTTTCTTTTCACATCGCGCAGAAACTTACTTATATAGTCCATTCAGGCCAATGAATTACTTATCCAGTGGACCATTCTCTGTTCTGGGTGAAGGAGTCACACTTCTCAATTTTGAGAGAGATTCATTTTACACCTGGGCAACCGAACATGCTTCATTAGCAGTCAAGTTGGTCATGAAATCCTATTCCAGAAAATGGACTCTATGTAGTTATCCTGTGGCATACCTATTAAATGTTGCATCATTTTAAGCAACTGAATCCAGCTTCACAAATTCTACTGCATTTTCTATAACATGCTTTGACATGTCCTTTACTGAATTTTATATCTGCAGCTCTCCAACACCTTTCTGTGACCTTCCTACTTTCTCCAAGTTGCCAGACAGTGTGGGTATTCTAATTGATGTTACAGGAGAGGTACACTAGCAACCTTTTGCCTCTTTGATGTTGAAATTGTTGAATATATGCCTTGTTGAAACAAGGCCTCAAGTAGAAGGCCTTATTAGCTCATTGTTCATGTCTGCATCTTGTAGTTTACTTGCTTAAGGAGACAATACATTACAAAGGCCTTGTTTTGACTTTATACATTTAGCATCATCATCACTGGACGCAAAAATAATTTCTATCAAGAATCTTCTACATTCAATGGACCACTATTTATGATTCGTCCATGGGTGCTTTCCTTCATGCTTTATATTCCATATGCCCTTGATGCATTTTTGAATGTACAACTAAAGAGTTGCTCGACAATGCTAAGTGTGTTTTCTCAGACATTTCAAAATACAAGCAGCAGAGAAAGATTTGTGAACACATAAACACTTTTGTCAATTTTAAAACTTCCATGGTTGTTTTCTGATATTGACATCCAATCTGATATCATCAAGAAGACAAAGTGCATAATTATGAGTATGTTGCCTAAGGTAGGGATCAAAGCAATGAGTGAAAACATTTTTGAGGTTTTGGATTTAGCATTGCAAGATCAGATTGTTGATGTCCAAGTTGAAGATGTTTCATCTATGCCAATTCTTGCATTCAATTCTAGCTATGATGTTATTACAACCACGTGTAAAAGATTGGAGGTCTTTCTTGAAGACAAATCTAACAAACTTTGTGAAATTTTATTTCATGATATTGGATACATTGCATGTTTATATGCTACTCTTTTAGCAAGCGATTATGTAACCAACTTTTTGTGTCGAATCCACAAAAATGTTGGTTTGAAAGTGAATTTGGGAAACATAGATGTTCTTATATCAGGATTATTTTGTGCTCAGTGTGATAAAAAAATTTCAGCTAACTCAGGGAAAAGTGTCCTTGATGTAACTTTATATCAGATATAAAGGAAATGCATGCTTAATAATACAGTTGTTAGAGTTTGCTTTCAGATTTGTCAGTCTCTCTTTTCTTGACTTATTTTTAGTGAATCATTAGAGCAAGTTCGTGTTGCTACTGTGGGAGGAATTTCTCATCTATGCATGCAATCAAAAGTGGCCTTCTAGGAACAAAACCTTTGTGGATAAAATGCCTGGATATACTTCCACTTTATGAGAAGAAGGTTGTGAGGAGATAATTTTTTTTTTAAATCCATTACTTCATTGAGAATAATGTAATGGATATTTTGTTTGAAGATGATGACGCATGCAACAAAACAAAAGAAGAAAATATGCTTGGAATATTGAAACATGCTTTGGAAGCCACTGAGGATCTGGATGTATTTGAGACTTTGTTGGAAACGGTAGTAGAAATTATGAAAATGGCTGATGTCCATGGATATTAGTTTTTTTTTTCTCATTTTATTTATGGATTGATTAGCTCGATAATTCAAATAGTTGGGTAAGAGCAACAACTACTAGGTTAATACATAAATATGCTAGTTTTAAATATAAGGGAGGAATCAGATCAATTGCTTTCAAGTTTGGTGGAATTAGAGATGACCCGTTTGAATACTTGAAAGAAAGGTTTGTCACACACCTATTTATGAGAAGTGAATTTGCAGAGGTCATTTTGGGTATACCAAGTGTAGATCTTGTTCAGGAGATTGTCCCTGTGGTTCTTCCAAAGCTTGTAGTTTTACAACAACAGAATTGCCATGCATTAGCTACTTTGCATGAATTGGAAACATAGTTGAATACAATTTTGCCAGCTTTGTCGCTGGAATGGTGTCACAAGGCTCTATCGTTTGTGTTTCTTCACTCAGATAGAAAGAAACTAGTTACTGTAATGCAATTCTATGAAGCCCAAACAAGAGCTAATACTAGAGATATTTTTTCTAGAGTGTTGCTAGTTCTGCTTGAGGAGTTTGTACATTTCCTTAGGGATGTACACAGTGACAACACTGATGAAAGGCTATCAAAGGTTCCAGATATGATTCAAGAGGTGGCTATTCTTGTCACTGGATCAGATGATCTTCTAGGATTTTTAAGGAAATACTGGTTTCCATATTGCTAATTTAGGGAACAATTCCTTGTAAGCAAGGAGGAATAGGTGAGAGTAATCCTAGGTGTCAAGTGGCAAGTGGGAATGTATCATAGTGTATTTGTAAAAATCTAATTGTAAATCTCATGTTTAGGATACAAACAACCACCAATGACCCCATTTGATTTCTCCATCAGTTACTCCATTAATTAACTTCATTATATTTTGGATTTTATGTACTACAATATATCTTCATTTGTGGCATTCCTTTCTTGTAGGCTTCCTTTTATTTTTTAAATGCCACTTATATTACTTCAAGGAAAAGGAGCAATTAGTTACACTTGTTATCATCATCTTATTTTCATAAATCTTCCCATCTTTGTTTGTAAGAACATATAAGATATTGGGCAAAATCTTGCCATCTTCTAGCAACATTCTGATCTCTTATCAAGTGATTAGCACAAGATAATGTGCATCTTTGACCCATCCAAACTAATGTGAGTTGGGATGAGTTGAGTTTGGTAACTTGAGATCCTTTTCCAATTGAAGCAAGAGAAGGTTATTTTGGTTTCCATTATCAATGACCACATTTTCTAGTTTGTGCTTGATTTGATAGTTCTATGTACAAATAGCTTCCTTGTTGTTGGCAAGCCTATCTTTGGGCATTAGCATCAAGTGTGGATCAATGTAGCTGGGAAATTTGACATCAACCTCTAAGTCTCCAACCTCTCAATAATGAAAGGAAGTGAACGTTGCATTTAGGGTTGATTTCATCCTTATTCATTGCTGCTCAAGTTCATCTCAAGGAAGAACAATTTTAGTATTGTGAAAGAGGCTGAAATCCTCTATTTCGTGGGTCAAGTTCAGTTTTTCCAAAAGGTCGAGTTCTCCACTCAAGAGGGTTGTTTTCACTCTTACACTTAGCTAGCCTAATTCTGTAACAAAGGAAGTATAATAACCAGTCACAAGGGAGCTCAAATCTGGTCTTTGTCTTGTGGGCGTGTTTCTGGATGGTAGGATTGATATTTTTCTCATTTACTGAAGTTCGTACCTCCTAAGAGTGACACTGTGTTGAAGGACGAGTTGCTAGACAAATTTCCTTGCTTGTTGTAGCATTATTGTGGGTTGATTTAACCTCTTTTGGCTGCTATCACAATCTCTGTGCGTGGGTTATGGAGATGTCATAATTACATGTGTGCAGAGAGTGCCACTTAGGAGAAAAAGGGAGCCATAAATGCTGCTGAATTTGTATAATGAGGAAGAGTTTGTCGTACTCTAGAAATTAAGCTCATAATTTAAGGGGTCAACGCTGGTCCATTTCTTCTTGTAGAACTGATATTTGTCACTTATTTATAAGCCTCCAAACCAGGTTCTATTGCCCTTGTTCCCTCATTGTATATGTTGATTTCAAGCTAAGAAATGGATTGTTTATGACTTGGCACTATCTTCATATTGCCTTATATCAGAAATGTATAAAACTTTCAGATCAAGGTGTCATGTCTCCAAGATTGATTTTCTGTGGATTTTTTGGCTCTATACTTTGCTACTACTGTATGCATTTGTGTTGTCATTATTTAAGAATTTTGGATGCAAAATACAATGACATTGCAACATATATTTCAATATTGAAGTTGTATATTATACTATATTATAGAATTTGTACCCTAAGGAGATGATTTTTGCTGAACTCCAACTAATATAATCCTCATTTCAAAGAAACTTGTACTAGAAGGAAATTTAGCTTTGAATTAGAAAAATGGAATATATTCTGAAAAATATGTTTTCTGATCAAATATAGGTATGTTTCTTGATCATAAAAAAAAACAGTCATGACAATAAGCAATGATTTTGGACACGATGAATTGTAAAACGCTCCAACTCAAAAAAAGATTAGCATATTCAGTTTTGTTTGCATCAGAGAAAAATGAATGAGTAACTTTAAGTTTGCTTTGAATATTTATAGAATCATTTCAAAGATTCTAAATGGAAATTGCATGTGCTAATCATTCTCAATTAATTACAGCGAAAACAAGGGAAATACATAATTTGTTGGTTTATGGGAATTGGATCCTTTTTCACCTGGAATAGTACGTTGACAATTGAAGATTATGATATTGAGCTATATTCTTGATTAGTATTGCAATTTACAAAGTCCCGCCTTATTCTTTTTTAGTTTCTTGTTGTAATATTGTGTCAACAATACTTTGCTACACCCATTAGATCTCTACTAAAGAATTTTATTGTTGAAGTGTCACTGCTTCTTAGAGATAACTAGAGGAAACAATACAAACATAAAAGTGGAGCATGAGACATTCTTAGTAGAAATTTGTTATCTCTAGTGCTGTGTTTATTTGTGACATTTTATTTGCTTTGTTTATACAGGTCATTTGGCCACATAGTGACCACTATTTTCCAACTGAAGAAAACTTGTTCAAGTTTCTTGCTTTTATAGGGGAAAATGGCGTTAACAATATTGCTGATGTTGAGGTATATATTGTATAAATATTTTATAGTCTACTTTAGTTTATATTCTTGTTTTCATCGACTTTCATGTCTTATACCTTTTTTTTTGTGTCAAAATGAACTCAGTATTGATGGTAGAAGCAGGGATTGAAGAAAGAGGAGAACAATAACACAATAGCAATAAAATGCAAATTAAAGAGAGAGAAGATAATTGGTCTATTGGTACTCGTAGATCTAATATCTCACATAAGACACACACATGGAGATCGATGGTCAAGTTTTCAGAGTTGGTGAATTCACATGCAATGCCTTGGCAACATAATGATAATGTTTTGAAGTGATGAAACAATACTTCAAGTGTCAATTGTATTCCAACCAATATTAAGTTGGAAACTCATATTGTAATATTTGACATTTTATATAATATAATTTATGTGGTTTAAATTATTTATAGTTGCACTTGATATTGTTTATTATTGTAATTAACATATGCAACTTTGTGTTTTCATATACATTGTATGACATTTTTTAAATCATTCAAATTTATTTATGTTGATTAATAATGAACACAAAATCAATTTAAAACTAATAAATTAGAATTTTATATTGATTAATGATGCACATAAATAAAATGAATATACAATTAAATTAGTCATTTATAATGATTATTAATGAAATTAAATGAAATGAATATAAACTGCTAAATTAGTCATTTATATAATGAATATGAAACTACTAAAAAAAGATAAATGACTACTGCAAATGATAAATTTCTGATTACAAATGACGACTAAATTTTGCATACATACGACTATTAGTAGCTAATTTACAGTGTCTTATAACATGACCAAAATTTAATCATATTTCTTTGGTCATTAATTGGTTTTAAACGATGACTAAAATTTGCATATATATGACTATTAGTAGCTAATTTACAATATCTTATAACACGATCAACATTTTAGTCACATTTCTTTGGTCATTAATTGGTATTTTTGGGTGATCATATAGTAATATATTTTGTTGTATATTTGGTCATTAATTGTCACAATTAATGACCAAATCAATGATTAAATAAATTACCAAACCAATGACTAAATTAATGACCAAATCAATGACTAAATTAATGACCAAATCATTGACTAAATTAATGACCAAATATACTACTGACAACAAAATTGAGATAACCAATTAATGACTAAGCTAAAAATGACTAAAAGTTGGTCGCGTTATAAGATACTGTAAATTAACTACTATTGGTCACCGACTGAAAAATAGTCGTTTATATGCAAATTTTAGTCGTTTTTTTAGTAATTAATTAGTCATTTTGTACTAGTGAAGGATTGCACCTAACTTAGACCTCATCTGCCCTAAGGCAAGCACCCATCTCAATACTCCATGCAGCATTACTCCAGGCATCTCAAAAGGTTGGCCGACTCCCTACACACTCACTATGATGCACAGCCCCAGGCATCGAAGTCCTTACACCCTCAACAGACTTCGGCATCCCAATCCAATATAAATCACTCAGCCTCCTCAAGATGGTCCCATAGCCCCTCAAGAATTATCTATCAAGATCTATAAAAGACAAAGGAACCACTAGCATATGTAGTGTTGATTGAGTTTGTCCCCACCTCATATGGTGTTTCATATTCTCCCTCACAAGTATGGGCTCCTACAAGATCATCAAATAAACCGACCGTCTCGACCTATTTGTGAATTTCTTGTCAATCATCACATCTCAACATGTAAAAAATGCATTTGTTATAATCATAGTAACATAGAAAATAATCCACATTCCAACTCTTGCATGACACCATGATAACATAACATCATTGTTAATCACCACATTTTGAATAGTAAAGAACTGCATGCTCATGCATGTCACAAATATGTATGTGAATAACACATAAAATATCCTCATAAGTTATAACATCAACATATTAGCATCAAAGACATATTGTGACATCACATAATAAACTAACCACATGTCAATATAACCTCAAATCATAACATCATAATCCCTATGCATATCATATTCATCATGAGCATACAACATCATTATCGTAACAACTAAAAAAATAAGAACCACATGTGACTCCTTATCCTCATACCATCATATCATGAAAACCCAATCATAGTGAATTATTTAGATGTATCAAAAATTTAATCAATAAGACATGATTTAGACACTCCACAATGGTATGTGTCTAAGTTCACGACACAAATTAATCAAATAAGGAAAGTCATGAAAATTAACTTCTACATATTCCCAGGTAGTTGACCCTGCACTATATTAGTCCCACTAGGCCTTGACTTGCTCAAACTCACGATTCTTAAGTCAACGAACCCGATCACCTCGTATACAAAATGGTTCGACCGAAAGGACTCCCTCCTTGGAAATTTGCGGACTCCAAAACAGTGGCTTGGTGCTCATCCTGGTGATGGTTTACAATGGCATGAATTCAATGTTGGCTATGTGGTTTTTCTCCTTTTTATTGGTGTCCTTGTTGTCTCAACCCAACTTTATACTTTGGAAATTTCCTTCTATAATGTGGACCCCCACATTACCAACATTATAATTGATCTAGATCCCCTATCTTTCCTTGTCCTTGGCCACCAACTCCTCTAGCTCTACTACTAGTCCTTTTTAAGTAAGGATGACCCCAACGTTCTTTTGTAGGCAACCCAGAGGTTGCACTAGCAATCCTAGCAACCTTTTTTTTTCTTCCTTTGGATTCATATTGGTGTCCCCCTTTTATGCTTACACCCTCCTTGGGGGATTCCTTCTCTATATTTTCATCAAACACCATTTTTCTTTTCATATTCATCATCCTATGGACATGTTTGTCCAAACTAGTGGTTGTTGCCATAGTGGTGGGTTTCCAAATGGAAACTTTCGCTCGAACCGAAGTATCGATCCCATGTAGGAATCTTTCAGCTTGACATTTTTCATCTACCATATAGTCCACATGATGGACCAACGCATAGAATTCAACTTCATAGTCTTCGATAGATCGACCATTCTGTCGCACTGCATGGAAAGCCCCTATTTTTTGGTGTTTGTATTCCTCTAATAGGTACCTAGTTCTAAATACTTCCTCAAACATCTCCCAAGTAACTTGTAATGGGGTGACTTACATCTTTGTCTCTTCATTTCCCCACCATAATAAAGCTTCTCCTTTTAGTAGACTCATTGTTATTTGGGAATTTTCCCTTGAAGAGTATGCCTTAAAGATAAGTGCTCTCTTGACACCAATTACCCAAGCTTCTACTACTGAACCCCATTCTTGACCTGTGAACTCTGGTAATTTGGATTTTTGGACTTCTTTCATAATATCGAGGTTTGTTTGTCTATCTTTGGCATTGAATTGAAAATTTAAGTCTTGTATTTGTTTTTGTTCCAAATCCCTTCCTTGACCTTGATCATTCCTTTGACTTTGGCCTTGGCTGGTGACCTAATCCTGAAAGATGGTTGTCATTTCCCCAAGGGAACGTAATATGGCTTGTTCCGCTAGGGTTTCATTCTCTGTAGTGGCTGGAGGTGGGCTTTCCACCTTAGGGGTGACTTGGGTTTGTCTTTAATGCTTAGGAGCCATGATTCCTCTGTAGCAAACCAAATTGAATTCCACATCACTTCTAGTGTTACATTTATACAAAAGTTCACACTTACACAAAATAGCGCATTGTGGCCTTATAATAAGACAATCAATAATCATGAAAGTTAAACATTCTTAATGCTTCAAAATGATTTTTAAATTTAATTACAATTGCAACTATATACATTTCATTTGTTTCTATAATCATCTAATTCACTTTTCCACAAAGAAAATGAAATGTTCTTCTTTTATCTTTAGTATACATTCAAACTTCTTATTGGATTCTATCAATTACTACATACATTCCAAATATTATTACGAACTATATTCAAAATGTCACTCAATGATTATAAATCAACCATGAACTTCATAAAATTCACAAGTTCACAAATTTTCAACTATCAATAATCAATGTATATAAAATATTCCAAAAACAATCTATGAAATTTCTATCCAAAATCGTATATTTAATTAACTCGCTTATAATATCACATAAAATAATTAAAATTTGAATTTTATATCAACCATTTTATTAATTCATAAATATGTGTAACCATATATAACATTTGTTACTATAAAACAATTTCCTATTCCTACACGCCTATTTAAAAAAGAATGATAATTAAATAAACTAAACTTAACACTTTTATATATATTATAAAAACTAACAGTTTCTATATTAAAAAATATAGAAACCTTTAAAATAACTAATAATATAAAAATATAATTTTATATTCAATGAGGCTGTGGTAAATGAGTTAAGTGATGATACAATAATTTACATCTAATGACCTTACCTTAAAGTCCATAATTAATTCTTTATTACCATTCTTTCCCTCTTCAAGAAGTGACATTTTCAGAGCAAGTCAACAGAACAACTTAGTAACCTCAAATTCATTAGAAAGCTTGCATAACCTTAACTATACATGCAATCACTAATACATAGAAATAAAGAAAGAAAGAAAGTATTTTTAACGTCCACGAGGCTAAAAATAGCCTACGGGACAGATTGCTTCTCCATCTGTCTCTTGTATTCGGCCCTTTTCTTGTGGATTTTTACAATAAACACTCCCAACTTTTTGACAAACTCTTCACTAAATAGACTATCCCAAGATCTAGCTGCCAGAATACCCGCATAATTTTCCATGTTGTCTTTGAAGCCTCACATTCTAAAATTAAATGTTTTTATGTTTCCACTTTTCCGGAAGAGCAAAAAATACACACTCTTTCCTCCCACATTTCTTTTACCCTTTTCCAGCGCCCTGTTTCACAATGGAGTTGATGAGAATTAGTCCTTAATTGAGAAATAAGAAGTTTAGATCTCCAAGAAATATTGGCCCCTATGTATGCTTTTTGCTGATGATTATGAGTGGGGTTAAACTCTTCAATGTAGTACTTCTTCTTTCTCCCTAGCTCTTTCTCCCAAGTACATTTGTGGAGCTTATCCATAACAAAAGTTTTTATCTCTTTACTGTTTATAGGACACATGCTTAAGCAAATACTCCATTTACTAAACCATTTGATATTTTTCTGCATCCAAGTCTTCTTTCTTTTGCACAATCTATCATTAAACATAGTCGTAGGCCATCTACGCTTTTCCATTTGCTCAATTTTTTTCAAATATCTTATGACTCGCGTCATAGCAATTGCTTCAATAGGAGCAACCCATGTTTCACTTAACAAGATAGCATAAGGAACTGCACTTTTACTTTTGAATTTGTTTGTAATCAAATGCTTCTGAATTTTCTCAATTTGTTTCCACTGCATCTCGGTTGTGTTGCTGGCCCACAGTTCACAACCGTAGAGAATCACTAAAATCCCAAAAAGAGTTAGAGTGGTTTTTCAGTCCCACAACTCTGCCTCTCTACACCTGTTTTGAAGAGCATAAAATTCTTTCCAAACCCCCAAAGTTCTTTTCTTTTTACAACCATCCCAACTTAAACTTTTTGTTGAAGTCAATTCCGAGGTATTTGTAGTCTGCAACTTCTTCCAGAATGTTGCCTTCAAAGTATAACTTATGTTGGTTATGCTTTCTTTTGTTAGAGAAAACCACTACTTTTGTTTTGCTAATATTGACTTGCATACCCACCCTTTTACAAAAATGCTCAAGCGAACGTAAGTGCTCTTGCAAACCAAGAGTCGATTTAGCAATCAGTATAAGGTCATCTGCGTACAAAAGAAGCCTTATAACAAACTTGCCCAAATGGATATCGTCACTCCCTTGCGAATTTAGCCACTCTTCAAGCTTGTCAATATATAAACCAAAAAATGTAGGAGAAAATGGGCAACCTTGCTTGACCCCAATATCGCTTCTAAAACTTTCAGAAATGCTTGCTGAAGTTCTAAATTTGACTTTCACCTCTTCATACAGCCTATGCACAGCTACTCTCAAATGCTTAGAAACCCTGAGGTCCTCCATTCTGCACCAAAGGTTATCCCTACGAACCATGTCAAATACTTTTCTAAAATCAACAAAGTAACAAAAAACTTCTTCCTTTTTTCCCAAACTTTTTCAATAATATGCCTTCAAATAGAAAATTCCAAAAATAAATTTACAACTTGAAAATATCCTTTTTGGTTTCTTTTTAACAAAATAAATTGATATTAAAATAAAATGATAAATACAAATATTCTTTTAAACAATAAATATAACAATATTATTTTAAACTATTAAATTTACATTTTCTCTATCCTTTTAAACTATTAAATTTACATTTTCTTTTAAAATATTCTCTAATTGTTGAATGAAAGCACAGATTCATTAATAACGGGATTGAAGTTGGAGGACAAATCTCTTGGAGAATCTCCTTTTGATGAGATAATCCGAGAACAAATTTAGCATCAAGTTTAACCTCGGGATGAGCTACACAAGTTTGAAATAATTTCTTTTTAATGAAAATTTTATAATATATTTAAAATGTGCATGTATGCAATAACATGCATGTAACAACATGTGTGTTTTATTTTTTTAATAAAATTCTTTTAAATTAAAATCCTAACAGTAGATTTAACAGTACGCTTGTATATAGTTACGTGCCAACTTTTTATTTAATAATAAATAACCTTTATTTTAAAGGGTATTTATTTAATAATTTATATAATAATTAATTAATTTAAAATATCACATATATAATTTTATATATTATTTTGAATGTATATATTGTTAAAAATTTAAAAATTAAAATTGGTTTTTATTTGTAAATTTTTTTGATTAATTTTTTTTTATAAATTGTTGATGAAATTTAATTTAATATTTTTTTATAATTTTTTAATAGAGTTGAAACTCGCTTTTATATTATATGTAACAATTATGATTTAAAATATACAAACAGTTCCATCAATTTATATGATTAATAATCAACATTTATTGTTCAACTATTTAACATAGAATTTTCAAAAAACACGAATAGAGATGACTTACCTGTATCAACGATATTTCTTACTTCTGTTTTTGGAGTTCGATGCTTTTTGAATTTTGCGAACCGCAACAAAGATTTTGGGGACAACTCTCCACCCAACCGTAGGCTCAGTTGCACATAATCTTTCTCCAGTTGGACACCTCCAAACCCTCAATCAATGTACTACTGTCAGGGAATCCTTTGTCTCACAATACTTTTCTCCTAAGAGAATGGATGAAGAAATGATCAATCTTATATTTCTCATTGTCCATTAAATCGACCAAACAATGGAAAGAGGTCTGCATGCACACATTTCATGTGTCAACATGCAACTTTTATTTCTTTATTTTAAGTTTTACTAAATTTAATATTTCTCTTGATTTAACTCTTTTTTAATTTATTATTTTTTACTTTTTGTTAAATTTACTTATTTTTACTATTTTTATAGTTATCTTGATTTAACTTTTTGTTATTTTATTTTATTTTTTGTTAACTTTACTTATTTTTACTATTTTTATAGTTTACTTATATATATTTAGAAGTCAAGTATTATTATTCACTATTTTATTTATTTATTATTATTATATTATCTTCATTATTTATTATTTATTTACTATTATTATCTTTTCTTTAATTTTTACTATTTATTTATGAGTATTGTCTTTTCTTTATTTTATCATTTATTTACTTATATTTTAATATTATTTTATTTTATGTATTTTTATTGTTTTTATTATTATTAGGGGACACTATAGATGATTTTAATAAGGAAGAAATAAGACAAAATGCCAAGAGTGGAGACCAACATGGTGGGGATGATGAGGAGAATGTTGCTCTTGCGGAAATGGGCAAAAAGAAGTCCAAGAAGGGTACTACGAGTTGGGACCAAGCAAAAGGGTAAGCAAAAGGAGTAGGAGAAGGACATGAGTAAAGTGAGATGCTTTGCTTATCAAAAGATGGGACGCTATGCAGTTATTTGTCCTAACAAGAAAAGAAAGAAGAGTGTTGCGGCGTCAACTAAGATGGATGAGTTTTCCATAAAGTTTGAGAATTATTTTTCCTTGGTAGTTAGTCTTACCACTAGTGATGCATCTTCCAGTCTATTGTACATTTATAGTGGAGCTTCATGTCATATAACAGGTGTAGAGAGCACTTTACAGATCTTATTGTGAGGGTTATTGATCTTGAGGTGGTGCTTGGTGATGACTCTACATTTAGGGCAGTTGGTATTCATATTGTATCATTTTAGAGGGAATCACATCCTCCCTTGATAGTGACAAAGGTCTTATATGTTCAGGGGCTATAAAAGAACTTGATATCAATTTCCACTATTCAGGGCAAGGGGTATGAGGCTCTGTTCCATGATGAGAAGGTTCTCATTTACCCCAAGGGATCCAATTTAACTTTGGGCGGAGTCATTGGAGTTCATCACTAGAAGTTATACACACTCATATTTTAGCCAATTAGAGCATTGGTTTCTACCAACAATAACAATGACTTATACAAGTTGTGGCATAGGAGGATGGCCCAGAGATTATTACAGGGTTACCAAATTTCAATACTGAACACCGAGGGGTGTACACTAGGAAAGTACACCAATATTACTTTTCCAAGCAGAGACAATCAGGTAGCAGGTATCCTTGATTTGATTCATTTTGATGTTTGTGGCCCCATGTCTTCTATATGCTGAGTGGATATGAGTATTATGTCACTTTCAATGATGACTTCGCAAGGAAGACTTGGATTTTCTTCATGAAGAACAAGGGTGATACATTCAAGAGGTTCCAAGAGTTCAAATATTTTGTGGAGAACCAAATCGGTAAGAAGATCAAGGTCTTGAGGTCCAACAATGGGCGCGAATACACCTCCATTGAGTTCAAGGACTTTTGTGCGAGAGCATGCATCAAGAAGGAATTTATTGTTCCTTACAACCCATAGCATAATTAGATTGCATAGAGGAAGAACAGGGACACAATAGGGGATGCAAGAGCTATACTTCATGATTAAGGGCTAGTTTTCCTTCTTTGGGCCGAGGGTTGTAACATTGCAGCATATTTGCAAAATAGGAATCCACAGAGAATTTAGGGGAGCAAGTCTTCTGAGGAGGATTTTTTAGGGAGAAGCCTAGGGTTGAGAACTTTAGCATTTTTGGTTGTTTGAATTATTCCCTGCATGTCCCTTCAGAGAAAAGGACAAAGCTAGAACCCATGACTAAGAAGGGCATTTTTATGGGGTATAACGAGACCTCAAGGCTTATCGCATATATATTTTTTGGTTTGAGGAAGGTTGTTGTGAGATGGGATGTGATATTTGAGGAGGAGAGATCTTTGAGGAGGTCATTAGAGTTGGATCAGGTAGAGAAACAAACTACTCAATAAGGGAGTTCACCACAAGGTACTGGACCACGGGTTACAAGATCACAGGGGTCTGGAGGATCATAGGTTTTAGGAGTGACAGACACACAAGTGACAATGTCATAGGGCACAGGTTCTTAGGGTATAGGCTCACCATCGAACACAAGTGTGTTATTTTCCCATTTTTCTATGATATCACAGTCACTTATCCCAATTTTTTCTTCAATTAACAATCACTTTCAAACACATTTAATCTTACAATAAAAATGCTGGTAATTGTAGATAGAACAATAAATCCAGTATGCAATAGAAAACAACCAAGATCAATTTCAAGAGACATAAGATTTGGTCAAAGACCACGGAAAAACCCCACAAATGATCCAAAATTAAAAAGTGAAAGTTTCATGAAATGATTTGCAAGCTAGTTTATGTCTTTTGGGAAATGGATCGTGGTTGCAAAAGCACAAAAACTAAAGTAAATTTTGCATAATTTTTAACAATTAAAATGGAAAACATGCAGCATAAAACACAACAAATTGATAACATAGTTCACCCCTCATGGGCTACGTCTCTGGGTCCAGCTTCCAATGGTGGCCTTTTTTATTATATGTTCAAATACATCAACATTTAAGTCTCAATTTGCAAAAATAACATTGTCATTACGTCCAAAATGCCCAAAAACCCCTGTTGAGGCTCTTCTTGGCCTAAAAAAGGTTGAAAAATGACCAAGATAGGTGTCTTTTTCCAAAACAGCCTGTAAACTACCATGCAAAATTGCATGCCTCTACCAATTGGGAAATAAAATGGTCATGAGGTCTATTGGTTGGGCGCTCAGTTGGAAACCTGAAGGTCTTGGGTTTGATCTCGATGTTGGTTGGTTTTGTTGTATTAAATATTCAACATTTTTTTTTATGGCCCACTGGCTCCGTCAATCCTTACGCCCTTGATTTCTGCATGACAACACACGACCTTGGGCCATGGGCGCAGGAGGTATGCCACGCGCCCCAAGCCCTTTGTTCATTTCATCCACGGTCGCGTCAACCAACATAACTGTGGGCTATGACCCAACCTCAACGCCCATATCCAATTCCTCTGTGGTTTTGTGAGTTGCCACATGGCCTGGGCGTCGTTGCACCTTGGGCGCAGACAGGGTGCCACACGCATGCCCTGATAATCCTGCTCGCATCTTGCTGACATTACATACCATAGAACCTAGGGCTAGGCCTGTCGAGCGTGCTCGACGACCTGACCCTCCCTCTAGCTACCACGCTGATCCATAATAAACATAACGTGGGTGTTATGACTTAACAAGTGATATAATAGCTCGGTTGGTTAGGTATTTGGTTTGTTGGTTGGAGGTCTAAGTTTCAATTCCACTCTAGGTGGTTGGTTGATTAAACAAAATTTTACACAAATTCCCAGCGCCACGTGGCACCCTTTGATTGGCCCAACCACAAAACCTGTCCACCAATAGCTATGTGTCAAGTGTCCCCATGGGATTGGCCCATCTGCCTCCTCGTACAACCCAGTCACCTTGTTGACATCCACATACAATTTGTCATGTCAACATACGGCTTGCACAGTCTACCCTGCACTTTCACCTTTTAGTTGTTTGCTAAAAACTTCAAAATGTGATAACTTCCTCATACAATGTTAGATTGAGTCTATTCAAGCGTTGTTGGAATCAAAACAATGAGATCTATGATTTGACACTGATTTCGAGAGATTTTGAGCATGTTTTTTATCCCCTAAATCACTCCTTCCCACTAGAAGCTTTTGGACCACCAAAACAAGTATACAAGGGTACAACTCCCTCACTTTCTCGATATTTATTCACCTTGCTTTTCTTTGATTGATACCTTTGAGCCCCACACAAAGATACTCCACATTATCTCTACGTGAAGTTATGATCCTCCTGTCAAGAATTGAGTCTTCTTGCAACTGATTTAAGTATTCATGAGCAAAATCTTCTATAAATGGAGTCTGAACATTTTATTCTTGATCAATAATCATAGGAGGCTCATAAAATCTCAACTTTTCCACATTCACAACAAAATAAATTTGCATGTAAGGTGGAAAATCTAATCAGAAAGCATTGTTACCAATCTTCTACAAGATTTTGAAAGGACCATATCTGATTGGCTTGAGTTTTTTACCTTCACCTTGCAATCTCTCCTTGTTGATGCATAACCAAACTTGATCTCCCACTTGGAAATCATGATCAAACTGATGCTTATCATGTCTTGCTTTGTACTTGGATTGGCAATTCTCCAGCTATTCTTGTAACATTTGATGCACTAATTGGATTTGTTTAATGAAATTCTTGAATTTGTCCACAACACTTTATCTATCTACTGCAATATCCTTACCAAAGTTGAAATCTAAAGGAGACTTTGGAAAATATCCCAAACATGCTTCAAATGGAGATTCTTGTGTAGATGAATGCTTGGCACAATTGTAGGCATGTTGGATGTAATACAATTTCTCGTCCAATGTTTAGGATGCTTGCCACAATATCCTCGAAGGAGATGCATTACTGTTCCATTCACTATTTTTGTCTGGACATCTACTTGTGTATGAAATGTTGTGCTCTTCTTCATCTTTGTGCCCATGAGTTCCCATAGAATTGACCAAAACTTCTTGATAAATCGATAATCTCAATCATAACTAATCGAAATAGGTAATCCAAAATGAACCCATACATTTTGGAAGATTTTTTTTTTAGTTTGTTCAACTGTAATCTATTTCTTACATGGCATCAACACACGCATTTTGCTGAAATGATCCAGCACAACATAATCTCATAATCTCAATCATAACTAATCGAAATAGGTAATCCAAAATGAACCCATACATTTTGGAAGATTTTTTTTTTGGTTTGTTCAACTGTAATCTATTTCTTACATGGCATCAACACACACATTTTGTTGAAATGATCCAGCACAACATATAAATAATCATGACCTTTCTTAGAAATTGGTAGTCCCCCAACAAAATCCATGTAAATACTTTCCTGAGGACGAGAAGGGATAGGAAGTGAAGTGTATAAACCCAACTTCCTATTGCTTGGATTGCTAGTAGCGCACATGGAACATCCTTTTACATATCTTGATACAATTTCATTCAAACAAGGCTAATAACAATACCTTTGTTTTTCCTACACCATAGTGACCAACAATAATAGAAGTATCAACTTCCCTTATGACATTGACTCTTTCACCCCGTGGAACACATAACTTGCCAAGATGATATAACAACTTGTTATGAACATGATAATTCAACTCTTCAACATGATTTCCTTGACTCAAAGTTGCATAAACATCTTAAGAATATTCATCTCAAGCATATTGTTCAATATAACTTTCATCCGTGATTGAATTATGCCTAAGAAGAATAGATGTGTTAACAATTGGCCTTGATAACATATTTGCAACTTTGTTGTATATACCTTTCTTATAACTGATTACCAAATGAAATTGTTGCAGGAATCCCATCCATCTGAAACGCCTAGCTTGGTTTGCGATTGGAAATATTGCAAAGGTTGATGGTTAGTATGAATAATCGTTTCTTTACTCATCGAATAATGCTTCCACTTCTTCACGCTTTGCACCAAAGCAGACAAATTTTTATCATAAGTTAGATAGTTAATTACTGCATTGGAAAAGGCTTTAGAATGATAATATATTGGCTTACCATGATGCATCAAAACTTCTCCCATAGCATATTCGCTTACATTGGTTTGAATTTCAAATGGCTACTTAAGATCTAGAAGTGCTAGAACTGGTGTTGTACTGATTTTCTCTTTCAAAATATCAAAAAAAAATTGTTACTTTCCTCCCCACTCAAAGACCTGCTTCACACTTGTCAAAGTATTAATGGTGCCACAATGAATGAGAAGTTAGCAATAAATTTTCGCCAATATTGGGTTGCTCCCAAAAAGCTCCTAACTTATGTTACACTGTTGGGTTTAGGCCAATTCCCAATAACATCAACTTTGGAAGGATCAATATTCAGTTCATCACCTCCTACAATATGACCCAAATAAACCAAAGATATTTTCTCAAATTCACATTTAGACATCTTCAAATACAACTTTTCCTTTTTCACGACATCTAGAACTTGCTTTACATGCTTTACATGCTCTTCAGTAGTCTTACTAAAAATCATAATATCATCTAAGTAGACTATAACAAAATTATCAAGGAATGGTTGCAATACATCATTCATAACTCCCATGAATGTGACAGGTGAATTACAAAGCCCAAACAACATAACTAACCATTCAAACTGACCTTGTTTTGTTCTGAAAACAAATTTCCAAATATAACCTTCAACAATCCTTAGCTGATGATAATCGCTTCTTAAATCTAACTTAGTAAAATAAACAACATCCTTTAACTGATCTAACAAATCATCATTGCGAGGAAGAGGATAGCGATTCTTTACCATGATATTGTTCAAAGCTCGAAAATCCATACACATGCGCCATGTACCAACCTTTCTTTGGAACCAAAACAATAAGAGACCCACAAGGAAATGTACTAGGTCTAATGACCCCTTTTTCAAGCAGCTCTTGAATTTTCTTCTTAATTTCTACATTCTCCAAAACAGACATTCTACACATGCCAATATTCAGAAAAGGTGCATCCTGCTGCAATTGAATTTCATGTTGGATTCCTCTTTTTGGAGGTAACCCTTCAAGTTCCTGAAACATATTGTCATAAGTGTTAACAACTTCAACCAACTCATGCTTGAGTTTAGAATCACATCTTGAGTCAAAAGCTTCATATTCAGCAATATCTTTAGCTTTAATCATCAACAACACAAAATTATTACTAGCATTCACAAGCCTTTTCATTTGGTCAACACTAACAAGAAATATGTTCATCTTCTTGCGATGTGCTCTAACAATATTCTCAACCCCATATTTGAAATATGATATTTGTTCTCATGACGATAGTATATGACTTTTCGTCCATATATATATGGACTCCCTAAGACAATCCCACAAATATCAAGTGGTACAACATCAAGCTCTACCTCATCTATAAAATTAGCAGTGATGGCAGATTTGAGTTTACATTTTCTTATCACTTGCAATTTGGAATCATCACATACCTAATCCAAAGGGTAAGGTTTTGCATGAGGTGTAGTCTCTAAATTAAGTTTCTTGACAATTGCTTTAGAGACAATATTGACTTGAGATCCATTATCAAATAATGTATCAACCTTTATATGTTTTGTAATGACCCTGATATGGAAAATCTCACTTCTTTCTTTATCATTTTGAGATTCAATAGGCTTGCTAGAAGAACTATTACTTGCATTAGCAATTATACGTTTCATTCCCATGGCTGTGATTTTGGTTTCATCACCTGAATCATATCCTAGATCTTGTTGAGTTGTAGGAGCAACATTTTGTTTCCCCTTGTTGTTGAGCTTCTTTGGTCCCAATTCTAGATGTAATTTCCAGCAGCGGTCTTCATCAAGGGCATCTTTTGAGCAATGTTTACAAGTTTCTCTCCCTCTTTCGTAACAATAGCATTCTTCTTTCCTTTGCCTTTAAATTTCCCCTTTCCTTTGTCTCCAGATTTAAAAGGTTCCTTGTTGGACTCTTAAGAAACATTCTTGCCTCTTGATTCTAAATGAGTTGCCTGAACGCATACTTCATCTAGATTGGTGGGATTAAAAATAAGTATAGTATGTCTCAAATAACTATGTAATCCACTTACACTACAAGGAAAAGACCCTCTAGCAGATGTTTTTGAGGAACCCCTTATAAAAATACCCCAAACACCCGTTTCTAGCAGAGGTTAGCGGGTGGAGGTTTTTGCGGATGTTTTTTGGTCTGGTGCGCTTATTATACTAAATCGCACTGACGCGTTCAACAAAAGAAAGCACCGATGCGCACAAAACATTGGCACATCGGACACCGTGCGCTCCGTACACACCTGCTCGGTGCGTCTTATTACTTTAGTGCACCAATGCTTTACAAATCTTTCGGACCAGTGCGTCATAAAACCCCGCGCCAAAACAGAAACTACCCGGTGCGGTCTTAAGCAACCGCATCAGTGCGCCTATAAAACCTTGTGTACCAGAACATGGTTAAAAAAAAATAATAATAATAATTACGGCAAAAAAACCGCATTTTTCACTTTTCTCAGTGCTCCAGAGCTCTCAAGCACCGATGAAATTTATCCTTGTCTGAGCCACCCTGACATCGGTGCTCCCATCGCACCCATTGCATGCATTGCCCACCAATCTCCAGCTTTAATTTTGCAAAACGGTGGGCAAATTTTATTTTGCAAATTCTACAGCCAATATGCCTCTTCGACGGCCAAATGTATAGGTATTTTTCTTGTTTTTCCATAATTAAGCCTTTTAGCCGATTAGAATTTCAAATTACCTTAAAATTAACCATTTAAAAGAAAAGAAAAGAAAAATTTGTCACGCGGTACGCTCCAACCATTCGGCTCGCACCGGTTCGCAGTGCTGCCTGTAAATTTACAGGCTGCACTACAACTGGTGCGAACGGTATCTGCACTGGTTCCGGGGCGATACCGAAGGCGCACCGTGTTATTTTAAATTTTTAAAAAAAGTGCAGTGCGGTTGGATACCCAGCCGCATTATTGACCATGTGGAATAACGACAATGCGGTGCGTTGACTTAAATATCCGCCATGGGCGGGTATTTTTGTCAGCACACCGCATTCCGCATTTCGACAGGGTCAACAGTGCGCACCGCACTCCCGACGCCGTCCATAGTCAACGGTGCGCTTAAAATTTTCAGGTGCACTGCCGCTGGTGCGCTGAACATTTATGAGAAGCATGCATTCAGCAAGAAAAGCTTTGCTTTCAAGTTGTATAGTAACATCGTTGTCTCCAATTGGGTAGACTTTGACTGACCGCCAGGTCCAAAGAGAGGGCTGGTGGAAGCAAACTTAAGGCTTTTGAAAAAGGTGTCAAAAATATGAGCATCATCCCCTAACTGATCATCGTTTTGGAATGCATCTAACAACATTGTCTCCATGGTCGTCGTATCCCTTAAGTAATCATCCATATCAACCTTTATTTGATTGCCTCCATTGCCAGCTTGTGAAGAACTACTATTGCTGTAGTCATTCCTAATTGGTGAATCTAGATGTAGCGGGAATTGAATCAGTGGTTGATTCAACCATTATTGGTATCGTTCCTCTCCGATTTATCTCTTAATTCAGTCTTCTCTCGATTTGACATTGTCATGGGGTGCAACAGAAGATGGTGGGTAGGTCGCTCACCATCACAAGAATCCTAATATATATATATATATATATATATATATATATATATGAACATGATTAGTACAAAATATATGATATCAATTAGTAACCACGTTGACAATATTGCATGATTAATTGGTTTGAAGTTGAAATAATTACATTAATCAATATACCAAACAATTATAATTATTACCATCATTAATGTCACAGGATTGTGGCTAGAAGATGCAATATTGTTACAATTGACAGGGTGAAGCAGTTGTCCATTTTCATCTACCAAATGTGCCTTGCGATATGTTGCCCCTGATAAGAGCTTCCAACATTTTGGAGCTGACGTTTGAATATTTTATGCTTCTGAACTCGATTGTGAATCTGCGTGAACCTGCAAATTTGTATACATTATAAATTTAATTAAGTTGTGCATGATTGACATGGATAAAAAAAAACACAAATTCAATTAGATAATAAAAATATAAATAAAAGCTGAAGTAAATATTACGTCTCGAGATGGATAGGGAGAATTCCGCGATGGACTTTGAGAAATATGATGGAACGAGCTGGATTTTGAAGAATTGTCCATTCAATATAATTATGATATTTTCTCCCTGTATTTGAGCAAAATCAACAATAAATTTTGGTGCACACACCTAAAAGTAATTTCGGTGAATTAAAAATGGACTTCTTGTTATCGTTGCTAATATATAGATCACTGCACCGGTGCGTTTTCGTTAATGCGCACTAGTGCCGTGATATAAACGGATGCACTGGTGCAATGATATTAAGTGATGCACCAGCGACGAATAACCAAAAAAAAAAAAAAAAAACTCTGTCTTCTTTAAGTGAAAAAAACGGTAAATTGAAAAATGGGCAGCAAAATTTTTCGAAAATCTAATTTTATAAAACAATTCTTTAAATACTAAACACTTTTCATTATTTCACTATTTTTGCAAAAAAAATCAGCCAAAGATTTGCAGGAGACATACCTGGAGCAACAGAGCATGAAAACACTGTGGAGCAGCGAAATACATTCGAACATAAGTATTTAGACAATCAGAATTTCAAACCTCTGGTGATTCAAACCTTGTAGCATAGAATTTCAAACGATCTCGTGATTAAAGGGTTTTTTTTTTTTTTTTTTTTTTTTTAATGCAAAAATATTCAATTTCTTTTTCATTTTCAAAAAATACAAATAAATAAATAAATATTATTTTTACCCTGAACCCTACATCTTTTTGTTTTCTTCTCATTGTTTCTATGATTTCAGAATTAGGGCTTTTCATTTTTGATTTATAGGGTTTTTGTACTGCTATATATAGGCCTAAGACATCCAACCCGACGACTTGCATAGTTGGATCCCAATCCATGTCGGCCCTTGCGTGAATTTTTGAAAAAAAAAAATAAATAAATAAAAATAAAATATATATATATATATATATATATATATATATATATATATATATATATATATATATATATATATATATAATTTTATTATTATTATTATTATTATTATTTTTTTCGGCGCACCCTGTGTAACCTAGCATATCGGTGCGTTGTAATATCCCAGCGCACCGCGAAAGTACTATGATAAAAAATTTAAAAACAATTTTTTTTTAATCAGTGTGCCATATGTAAAATAGGGTACCGGTGCGTTATTTCATTATGGCGCACCGCGAACGTTCTGTTTGGCAAAAAAAAATGTTTTATTGTGTTAATCGATGTACCATGCAACATATAACACACCGCATCGGGTCTCCTAGTTGACGTAGAGCACCGTATGGTAGTCCCTTGTTTGCGCTGAGTGTTTATGCTACAAAAACTAACACTGGATGAATTTTATTATTTTCTCTTTGTTAATCGGTGTAGTGGTTAACATGTAATGCATCGGTGCTTTTTATTGACATAGAGCACCGTACGGTCTATTATACTGTTTATGCAGTGCGTTTATAAGACACCCACGCACCGACATCGGTGCGTATACCATGAATGGCGCACCGGTTTCTTGAGATTTTTTTTTTACTTGAGAATTTGACAATTTATTTATAAAATATATTAATGAATGATATGGTATATGTTTTATATTGATAAAGAAATGGCTGGCAATATATCAAGTAACAAAAATATTGATAACACATCAAGAAAAGCAAAAAAGACAAGTTCTTTGTAAATTATTTACAAAAAAAAATATTTTTTGAACTATATGTAAATTTAACTAATATGTATTGTTTACTGTGTATCATGCAGAGCCACAAAATGACGAAACTCGATAGGATTATTTTTGATCTACGACTAGAAGAGTGTAAAAGTTTGATGGAAAAATTGCAAAAGGATGAATCAGGTGAATGAAAAAATATTATCGATCTAATATGATTTTTTTTTTTAATAATATACTTAAAATTACTAGATAACATGTATCAAAC
The DNA here is from genome assembly GCA_034641835.2 of Pinus albicaulis. Taxonomy (NCBI): domain Eukaryota; kingdom Viridiplantae; phylum Streptophyta; class Pinopsida; order Pinales; family Pinaceae; genus Pinus; species Pinus albicaulis. The sequence continues at coordinate 1,591,986,611 of CM076584.1, read as the reverse complement.
AATATATTAATTTACATCTGTTTAATGTTTTACAAGGACCAACAACTCAGAAAATGAATGTTGTTCTAAGAAAAAAAATAAAAAATAGAACATGCAAATGAAAATGAATTGTTCATTAGCTCATCTGGACTAGTGCTGGAGGTTAACGAAATGGGGGAAAACTTTTACAAAAGTTTGAGGGATCCAGCGGAATGAATGTATAGACATTCTTTCCACTTACAATACAAAAATCAATCCAATGATTCCAAGAACCAAATTTTATCTAAACTACATGAAGAGTTTCCAGAGAATTGGTCAATGAGACATGTAAGACTTTTAATAACAAAAACGTACAAAAAAAAAAGAAAAAGGAATGCAAAAGTAATATTCCTTTAAATGTTTGTCTATAATTATTTATAAATATCATTTATAAATATCACTTTTGTTATATTTACTTTTCATATATTAATATAAAAATTAAATAGTTTATTGTCATGTTACATTTTCATGAAGATTATGAAAATTTCAAAATATGAACAAGTTGATATCATAAATATGCCAGTAGGAATGTTCAAAAAGGTGTACATGGATATGGTCAAAGAAATTGACAAAATTGCATCGCAGGAGGAGTCATCTCAACAACAACGTGCTTCAAATGTAATATGTAATCATTGAATTTTTCGATCATTAGGTACAATAAATAAACAATTTAGCATTAAATATTATTTTTCAAGTATTTTATTGCAAAAAAGAAAAGAAAATGGAATCCATTCAACGCATAAAATAGGACGACAAGGAAGAAAAGGGTTGATATCTAAGTTTGTGAGTAATTGTTACTTCCTTATAACAACTTAACTAGATTTCATTTTTATATTTTTTAAGTTTTTTACAAAAATCATCATTGAATGTCTTCAAACAGGTGCTAACATACAAAGAATAACCATAAGACGAATTGATTGACATTGGGTTAAATGTGGGTTGTGAGTATATGTGGCATATCATAAATTAATTGTGGAATTTGTAAACATCTATCGATCTTGTTTTACTTAGCTCCGTCTATAATTAATAGAACAAAAAAATATTTTATATTAAATGTATGATTTGTTATGGGGTATAAAACTTGCAAGAAACAAAGTATGGAACTGTGCCCACAGATGAAATCTTGAAAGATGACATACTACATGGTTTTGAAATAATGTGTATAGTTCATGAGTCAATTGTTGCTATGTTACGTCATTTCTTTTTTATTTACATTGATGTATATTATTTAATATTGCAATTTCCTTTATTCTCACCAATGTATATACACTCATTACGATTTATTTTTATGTTTGTAGATGGAAGGTGAAAAAGATCAATAAAACAATCAACACCGTGAAAAAAACATTCCTGAAATAACCCAAGTCATGGAAGTAGCTCTAACGGTGACAACAGTTCAAGCGAAGAATGATGATCATTATGTTTGGATATCAAAGCAAGGCGTTGTATTTTATGAAATATTTGTCTGTGAAATCAGACATTTTGTTTAATGTAATGGACATAGTGTCCCAATTGAAAGACAAAGGGATACCAATAACTGTGCCATTTTGTATGACAAAGACTGTCCTCTATATATATATATATATATATATATATAATAAAATATGTTTCAATTTATTCTATTGCGTTCTCCATTGTCATTGTGAAATGTAACACCACTGATTAAATCTATGGATGATTAAATATTATAATGAAGAGATGTGAAATTTGATGATATGATATAACAAATTAATCCAAACATCACATTCAAATGCACTAATAGAAATTTAATTCATATGAATATTGTTAAAAGATATGTGTCGTCTTTTGATGAATAATGAATTAAAAAAAAAAAATCACAATAATTATGATATGATATAACAAATTAATCCAAACATCACATTCAAATGCAATAATAAAAATTTAATTAATATGAATACTGTTATACAATGTGTCGACTTTTGATGAATAATGAATTTTTAAAAATAACAATAATTACACTGTCACGGGTTGATGTTTCTAAAAAATACAAAATGAACACCGGTTCGTGTCAGTTAATGTACACCAATGTGTTTCTACGACCTATATGCACCGCACAAATACCAATACCAATTTTTAATCTCGGTGTGTTTGTGAGATATTGCGCACTGATGCGTTTATCTGAGTCTACGCACCGGGGCATTTGTATGACCTATGTGCACCGCACAAATACCAATACGAATTACAACAAACAATGCGTTTGTCGGATACTGCGCACCGATGCGTTTCTATAACTCGATGTACCGATGCGTTTAAACGACCTATGGGCACCACACAAATCCCAAGACCAATTAGAACGGCCTCGTGCGTTGTATCACTAACACAGAGCCCCGGTGCATGCACCATCGACCACCCCGGGCCACCTTTTAGATGGCATGCACCGGTGCGTTGATACCTTCGCAGCGCACCGATGAAAAAAACATCCGTAATAACCTTCGACCACCCAATTTTTTTTGTTGTGTTGAAATTCCGTTAAAAGCTTCGCCAAAACCTCCGTAACCATAAACGGATGTTGTAGCAAATGTCTTTTTGACAATTTTGGCCAACTTTATAACACTAAAAACCTCCTTTATAACCTCCGCTAGAGGGCCTTTTCCTTGTAGTGTTATATACTTAAGGAGCGTATCTCGTGAGGTGAAATCAACACCCAATATTAAAGCTCTTCTTCTAAATTCTTATGTGTAACTTTGGACATTGAGTTTTAGCTTGTCTAAAATTTTTCCAATCCATAATTATTTTTTGCATGTAAGCTAACAGATAAATTTGCCTTCTTAATGCAACTATAAAATCATTCCAAGAAGAGATCATTTTACCACTTTTCTTCAAATATTCTTGAGTTATGGCCTCCCACCAGATGAGAGATGCACCTTCCAAGCGAAGAGAAGCAAGCTAGATCTTTGTGACATCATCGTCAATCTTTTGAATCCTGCAATAAACTTCAATTTGACGAACCCAATTATCCAAATTTTCAACATTTACTTCCCCATTGTACATTGGCAATTAAAAATTGACATCGAGCTTAAACAAAGGAGACTTAGCATGTTCTCTTGGATATCTGGGAGGAGTAGGTATATGTGATGAAGGAGATGAAGAAGGAGGTGAGGATGGAGGTGTAAATGGAGGTGAAGGAGGAGGAGGAGGGGGAGGCTTGCCCCATTACCACCATCACCTTTTGGTTGATTAAAACTTTCTTCTTGCAACCTTGTTGTTCTCCCATTGTACAACACTTTCACTATCTTAATCATATCAAAGAAAGCTTTTCTAAAAGCTCTTTCATCCTCAAAAATCAACTCTTATCCTTGCCCTTATTCATGTGCCATGACTTGTGGAGTTTGTGGCCTCCTAGATCCAATTTGAGGGTTAGGTTCTTCAAGTGCTCCTTATCATCTTCTCAATTTAGACCTTTTAAGCATTCAAAAACCTTGAAAATTATGTCAAACCTTCACTAAAACCATGCTCTGATACCAAACTGATCCAAAATTAAAAAGTGAAGGTTTCATGAAATTACTTTCAAGCTAGTTTATGTCTTCTAGGCAATGGATCGTGATTGCAGAAACACACAAATTATAAGTAAATTTTGCAGAATTTTTAGTAGTAAAAATGGACAACATGCAACATAAAACATAGCAAATTGATAACAAAGTTCACCCCTCCTGGGCTACGTCTATGTTTCTAGCTTCCAATGGTGGCCTTTTGTATTATATGCTCAAGCGCTCAAATACATCAACATTAAAGTCTCGATTTGCAAAAAAAAAAATTGTCATTACGTCGAGAATGCCCAAAAACCCCTATCTAGGCTCTTCATGGCCTAAAAAAGGTTGAAAAATGACCAAGATAAACCTCTTTTTCCAAAATTAGCTATAAAATGCTTTGCAAAATCACTTGGCTCTGCCAATTGGGCAACAAAATGGTTATGTGGTCTATTGGTTGGGCGCTCAGTTGGAAACCCATAAGTCCTAGGTTTGATCCCCGATTCTTAGCGTTGGTTGGTTTTGTTGTATTAAATATTGAACATTTTTTTTAATGTCCCACTAGCCTCGTTGATCCTTACACCCCCTGGTTTCTGCGTGACACCACATGGCCTTGGGCCATGGGTGCAGGTAGTATACCACATGCCCCAAGCCTTGAATTCATTCCCCCGTTGGTCGCATAAACCAAAATAACCATGGGATATGACCCAACCTCCATGTCCATGTCCAATTCCTTCGTTGTTGGTTTCATGAGTTGCCATATTGCTTGGGGGTCGTTTCACCTTGGGCATGGGCAAGGTGTCAAGTGCCCACCCCCATACTCTCGCTCACATCTTGGTCACATTACATACCATAGAACCCGCGCCCGAATGACCAACCCTCTCCCCAACCACCACGCTCATCCATAATAAATATAATGTGGGCATTATGTATTAACAAGTGATATAATAATCCGATTGGTTAAGCGATCGGTTTGTTGGTTGGAGGTATCAGTTTCGATTCCGTCGGGCATCGCTGGTTGGAGGTATCGGTTTCGATTCTACTAGAGTTGGTCGGTTGATTAAAAAAACTTTTACAAAAATTCCCAGGGACACGTGGCAGCCTCCCATAGACCCATGTGACACCCTTTGATTGGGCCACGTGGTGGCCTATGATTGGCCCAACCACAAAATCTGTCCACCAATAGTTATGCACCAAGTGTCCCCATGGGATTGGCCCATATGCCTGCCTATACAACACAATCACCTTGATGGCATCAATGTAGGGTATGCCACGTCAGTGTACAGTCTGCACAGTCAACCTTGCACTTTGACTTTTTCACTGTTTGCCAAAAACTCCAGAACGTGATAAGTTCCTCATATAGTGCTAGATTGAGGCGATTTAGGCATCGTTGGAATCAAAACGACGAGTTCTACGATTTGGTGCCAGCTTCGGGAGATTTTTAGCACTTTCATTTTTTGAGCATATTTTTGATCCCCTCGATGAAGAAGGGGGAAAACCCTTTCAAAATATTCTTCTATTAGATTGTCATCAAATTTTCAACAAAGATATACAATGTTCCAATTCAAAAATAATGAGTCAAAGGTCACAACTTTGACTATCGAATTCAACTAACGAATATCCAATGAAAGATGAGCCCAAAAGTAAAATTTGATCCAAAGTCAAAGTCTATAAATTTTTGTCAAAGTCAACAACAGTCAAAGGTGCCCTAACTAGTCAACATTCAACAATCAAATCAACTCCAAATCAGATCTGTCAAAAATCAAACAATTCAACCTCCTTTGTTGGTCAAACTTCAGTCAAAACAGTCCCAAAAATACTTAGTCAAAGGAGAGAGAAGGCTGCACTCAAACTTCAGATTCTTGCGGTCAAACTTAAATCAATAGACTTGTGGTCAACCCAAGTCAAAGTGCTTAGAAAAATTCAGTTGCTTCACCAATAAATTCAGCCTCCAAAAAATCAATATTTTGTAAGTCAAACCAAGTCAAAGTTAGTCAATGGTTGCCCAAACAAAAATTCAATGCAAAAAATCAAATCAACCTCCTTCTCTTTGCACATGTGAGCTCAAAATCCTGAATTGCAGACTTGTATGAACCAATTACAAGAGGAGAGAGAAGATGTGTTAAGTTGATGTGATGTCCATATGAAGTGACCTTGATGTGTATTTATATTTGACTTTGGAGACCTAATTTGTCCTTTAGACCGACTTGTACTTTTGTGCACTTGTGGATTTTCCATTGAAAATAATATTTTTCCTTGACCAAATTAAGTTCTTCCAGGGGAAAAGAGGGTCTTCTCTAGATGAGAAAGGTTGTGCAAAGGAAGGAATTTGTCTTCGAGTTTCCAAATTACTAAAATACATCACCTTCAGGCACATAGTATTTAGAGGAGGATATACCCACCCCAGTACAGGAGGCCACTTCGGGGAAGAGGAAGCTAATATGGCTCCATGAGACTCTGAAGGAAGCCCATGAGGTAGTGGGAAAGCCCAAGAGTGCTATTAGGGAGAGAAAACCACCAAATTGGTTTTGTAACTATTTGGCTTTGGTAAGTAGTATTGTTGAGTCCAAGTCTTCCATCTATGAAGAGGCAACATGCCATCAGGTCTGGAGGGATGACATGGTGGAAGAGTATGCTTCCATCATGAAGAATGATGTTAGGAGATTGTGCCAAGGTTGAGAGGAAGTCAATGATGACTTCCAAGTGGCTCTATAAGGTTAAGTATGTCGTGAGTGACAACATTGAGAAGTACAAAGCTTGGTTTGTGGCTTAAGGGTTGTCACAGGTATAGGAATTTGAATATGAGGAGACCTTGACACCAGTAGCTCGATATAATTTTATCATGTTAGTGATTTCCATAGCAGCAAATATGGGGTAGAAGGTCCATCAAATGGATGCAAAGACTGCATTTGCGAATGTGATTTATAGGAGGAGCTCTACTTTGAGCAACCACAACTTTGAGGTGCATGGGAGGGAGTCCCATGTTTGCAAATTGAAGAAAGTGCTTTATGGACTGAAGCAAGGTCTGAGAGCTTGGTATTCTTGGATAGATGCTTACTTGCAACAATTGGGTTTTAGGAACAGTGATGTAAATCCAAATCTTTATTACACTGTGGTTGGTGAGGATCCCCTCATTCTAGTACAATATGTAGATGACTTATTTATTATAGGTTCAAAGAGACTCATAAAGTATTGCAAGTGAGATCTTGCTTCAAAGTTTAAGATGATATATCTTGGACTCATGAATTATTTCTTGGGATTAGAAGTGTGGCAGGAGGATGGGCATGTATTTATGGGATAATGCAGGTATGCAACAAACATTCTGAAGATATTTCACATGGATTATTGTAGGCCCATGAGCACAACTAAGATTACCAATTGGAAGAAGCTTTGTGCTTCTGAGTCTGAGTTGGTTGTTCCCACAATTTGTTGTTAGTTAACAAGCTCTTTGTTGTATCTGGTCAACACCAAGCCATATATCTATTTTACAGTGAACGCACTTAGTCAATTTATGGTGGAGCCTAGGAGAGTGCATTGGGTGGCTGCAAAACACGTGCTTCGATATCTACTGGTGACAATGACTATAGGGGGATGGAGTCAGGTTGACTGACTATGCAAACTTAGAATTGGGAAAGATGTGTTGGTGACAATAAAATCACTTCTGCATGCTGATTCAAGTTGGGTCTAGCAGTTGTGTCATGGTTAAGCTAAAATCAAAGGGTAATATCACTAAGTTATGCTAAGACAAAGTACATGGCAACTAGTTAGGCCAATTGTGAGGCCATTTAGCTTCACAAGTTGTTGGTGGGTTTATTTGGTCAGTAGTTGAGCCCTAAAATGATTTACTATGATAATCAGAGTTGCATAAAACTCAAGAAGGATATAGTTTTTCATGACAGGTCAAAACATATAGAGATTAGATACCACTTCGTACGTGAGTATGTGTAGAGAGGGGCAATACAACGTGAGTATATATCCATTGATGAGCATGCAACTAGAATTCAAATGAAGCCCTTCCCAAGAGACAAGCATGTCTACTTTAGAGACAAGATGAGAGTGGTGACAAACACTTTCCTCAATAAAAGGGAGTGTTAGGAAAGTGTACCAAGGACAAGTGTTTCCTTAGGCATGATGTCTTGTCTGGGAAAAAGTGTCCAAAGATAACCTCTTGATATAACTTTATAAGATGCAAAGTTAAAGTGTCTTAATGAGATATAAAGTCCAAGTGACTATTTTACCACATTAAATGAAAAGGTGACTTAAGTGAGTAAAGTGTCTTAATTGGGGCTAATGAGAGATTAAATCCACACCCTTGATCTCAATGGTAAGATCAAATCTCAACCATTGGATCTTAGGGTTGAGTAACTCTTGATTTGAGAAAACAAAATGACAAATCGAGGAGGGAGATGAGTTTTGGATGAGGATAAGAAAAAAGAAGGCACGGTTTTCAAGGAGAGGAAATTATACAACAAAGAGTACAACAACAAGTACATTGTGAATCCCAAGGACATGGGAAAAATTTCAAGGTGAATATTTCCAACAATTTGGGTAGTGTACAACACAAATTTCGAGGAGGTACTATGCATTTATTGTGTTGCCAAAACAACATAAGTCCAACGTGATTTTTGAGGGATATGACACGAATTTCGAGGTAGAAAATTTGTACCATAGCAAGAATTTCAGGGTACAACCTACATAATTTTTGAGTGATGCCAGGCATGCATTTCAAAGGATCTCCGACACAAAAATTGAGGGCAATTTGCACGAAAATTCAAGGAGTAAAGTATAACATGATTTTCAAAGGAGTCTGGCACATAAACCGAGATAAGTTTGTGTGTATTTATTGCTGGAAAATTTATTGTTGTGAATTATTCAGTGAGAAATAAAATATCCTCTCTCAGTAGTTTTCCCTTCAAGGTTTTTCCAGGGGCTATATTGCCTAAATATTCTTACGTCAAAATTTTGTTGGTTTGCTTAATATTTATATCAACTATTAGTGGATTAGACTCTAGTGTTTTGGTTTTGAAAATTTCATGTCCAAAACATTTAATGACAACAACAAATGAAATGTGGTTGGACATTAAACCATGATGAAATTCATGAAAGTTGAAATTGAGTTGGGTTTAAGTAATTAAATTCTACATTATCTTAAAGTAATCATTCAAAAAAAGACATTACAACCATGATCACAATGCATGAGTACATTACTTGTGTGAATAACCAAAACTTTCAATGAATTAAAAGAAATCAACTTCAAACTTAAGATTTACCATTTTAAAACACCTCAAAATTTATATAATGTAATATTCTCTTAAAATAATCACCAATTATATATTGTGAAAACAAAAACAAAAAATATTCATAACTAAAACCACCACATGCCCATTACACATTATTAGCAAGACAAAACAAAAATCATATTAAAAAATATTTATATTTGAATTTTGGCTTCTTTAATTCATCATTTTTACAAAAAAAACCACACTAGTTAATTCGAAACACATAGACTAACTCTTTTCTTATATAATTATTGACAAAAAAAAACTCGATAAAAGCAAAAATATTGACAGCCAAACCATGATAGCCTTATAAATAGTCATTGTCATTATTCTCAAATCTGAGCTATAATGCCACTATTTAAACTTCATATTATTTTGAAACTCATTCCATGCAAGTTGAACATAAAAACCCATAATAGACCTCCATGCCAACACCTTAACGGCCCTCTAACCTCCAACCCACCCTTTTCACCGCGAAACCATTCCTCAAATTCAATCTAAAACATCTTTTATTGTGATGATATAAAAGAATAAATTACAGGTCGTGATACCGTGATACCAGTAGCAAGAAAACTTCCGAGGCCGCGAAATCACATTGAATAAAGGCGATTTGTGAACCAGTAGCAAGAAAACTTCGGAGGCTGCGAAATCACAATGAATAAGGGCGATTTATGAACTTTTTCGTCGACACTGGACCTCAAGGTGAGTCTTCAGACATCTCTGCACATATTTTGCTGTCCACACGACGATATGATAATTATATAGGTTTGAAAGGACTTGATCCTAGATTTACAAGTAATTTTGCTGGCAAATTGAATAGCAGCCGGAAAGAGTAAATAATGCTTTGCCCAAACAATGCTATATTCTTTGGCAGAAACAATCAAAATTGCCACTCCATGACTATCTGTAAGCTAGACGCAATGGTTTTAGTCCGCCCATTTGATTATTTGTTAGGGGTTCCGACAAGTGGGATGCAGACTCCTCTCTCTCTTTTTTTTTTGATGAATCTATCGTTTAGCTGCCCAGGCGCTCAAATAAGTATAATAGGGTTCCTTATCTGCGGATTTATATCGAATCACAGTGTATGAATTTGGACCCGCTATCGCCCCATTTCAATTGTCTCTCAGTTCTGCATTGAGTTTCCCAACACATAAATGAAATCCTGCAATTCCAGTCTACTCGACAAATAGGGAAATCTTGTTCTATTGCAACCATGAGTGAAATCTTAAGAAGATATATCGTGATGATTGGAAATTTGTAAGCGGCAGGTGCAGACCTCCGAAGTCGTGATGAAAATATGGGTGCCTAATGAGCTCGGAGTTGAATTTGAGCTTTGCACATAAGAAAAATCCACACTTACATCTCATCTTATATAACGTTTCTGCAATTCTGGTCTACTGAAAGAATGACGTAAATCTTACTATTGAGATGTACACCTCATCATATCTGCTCTTTCTGCAATCCCAGTCTACCTAAGGAATAAAGATAATCCTACCGTCACGATTTAATGCTTTCGGTTAGGCAAGACGGTGTCCTGGGCTTCCAGTGTTCTGAATTCTCCCACCAAGATTGGCCAGGGCATATACTCTGGGGAACAATCTTCTTGCCGTCCACAACTGCCTTCTTGCTGGAACCGCACCAAACATGCACCCAATGCTTTGGAACACAATAAAAATGCTTTTTGTATCAGTAGGAAATCCTTGCTCAATTGCTTTTGTAGAAAGTGCGAGGAATGAGTGAGCAGAAGCTTGTTGTTATAGAAATTAGGGCTGTTAGGGTTTCTCACTTCGTAGAAGTTTTTATTTTTTCCAATCGTCATTCGTGTCAAATTGTGTTTAATTGTCAGTTTCTCAAGGTTTAATCACAGGTTTGCTGCATTATGTGGGTCTCGTTGAGCCTTTCACCACCTGAAACATGCAATCCAGGTTCTGTGTTTTGACCGATGTTTCCAAATCGAGAAGCACTTGCTGAAAAATTTCACGACGTGTTAGATGTGTTTCATTTTTTCAGGGCTCTGATAGGTTGAGGAGATTGGTGGGGGGAGAGGGTTCCTGAATAGAAACTGACAGCTTGTGTAATCAAGCTGCAGTGATTTAGCTTTGAAGTTCATTCATTTTACTTTCCTTGGAAAAGGTCTGGCGAAATAAAGCTCCTGAGGGAAAAAGGGTCTGCAAAATGTCTTCGTTTATTTCATAGATTTGAAGGGTGCTTCATTATTTGTCTGTGTTAAGATAGCATTGGATCTGTTAACCTAATGTCATTCACTGGCAACTCAGGAAAAATGGTTTCCATGAGTGCATAAGATTTACTTAAGCTTAAATAATTGTAAGCAAAATTTTATCGCAGCAGAGTTTTCCAAATTTGTTTTAAGGATTATCATACAAGACACTTGGGGGATAATGCCAATTGACCTATTCTAATCTGTCCAGTAAAGGATATAATAGCTATATACCAGTTTTAAGTTCACAACAGGGCATAATTTTTCAAAGATTCAATCCTCCTAACGCCATGGCTATGTCACATGGTTCAGGTTAGAGTTCGAGAACGATTATGTTCGATTCAAATTCTAATTTTTCGATAAGGTTTGGTTGAGGTTTGCCATGGAATCCTCCCCACCCATGCTCAAATCCCGCAATTGACATGACGGATGTTGACAGTATTGACAATATAACATATATTCCTTATATCGAATATACAACGTTGTACATATATAAACTTAAAAAAATGATTGGGCAACATTGATTTACAAAGGATTTCTTGATCGAAATCGATACCATGATGGATAAATAAACACTCTGTGCAATACACCATGAAATGAGAAAGGAAATTGTAATGGTGAGCTGACCTTGAGTTGAGAAGAATGACAACGGGTTAATGGATTTGAGCTAAAAAATGATTTAACTGTTGGTGCCATGGTAGAATGAACCGAAGTGAGCGAGGTTTTTTATTTTTGGCTCTTGCAGCCTAGTATACTTTGAGTTTGTTGAAGAATCGGTTAGTTGCTGATGTGATGTCATGAAGGAATGAACCAGAGCGAGGTTTTTTTTATTTGCAGGCAATTGTACTTTGAGTTCGTTGAGTTGCCAATGTGATGTCATGATGGAATGAACCAGAGTGAGGGTCTTTTTCATGTGCAGCCAACGATACTTCGAGTTTGTTGAAGAGTGGGCGAACTTCCGGCGCCAAGATGGTAAGAACCAGAATGACTGAAGGTTTTTTTGTTTGCAGCCTGGCATACATCGAATTTGTTGAGGTTTCGTGTTTAGATTTGGCGTTAGTTTCGACGAACCTTAATGAACTTGAATTTTTTTTAAAGGTTCGCCAAATTTCAAACCCCATGGTTTGAATTCGCCAAACACTCTGACATAGCCCCATGGCATCTAACAAATCTCAAAGTTGCCAAAAGTATATTTAAATCACCAGGGACCTATAACCTCTTTCCTTGTGTTGCCAAATGCCTGAAGTGAAGTGGGAGTGGGTGTGCAGGGCATTCTTTTCCAGAAATATCCCAGGAGTAGAGCATTTAGTACACACATTAATATAATATTTTATATATTATAATAGATAGATACTCAAAAAAGGTACAGAATACCAAATTAGTCCATTTAATAGTTTCAAATCTAACTAATCACTTAGTAGCTACTAATTTGCGAGTATAGGAAATGAATCAGATAATATCAACGATGTAGTCCACTTTTCTCGACACCCACTATCTGTTTTATGTTGCTTTGATTAATTGAGGAACTACATATGATTGTGTAAACAACTCCAATGGCAGATAAAGTCACCAGAGTTGGCACATGATTCATTTTGGCGTGCATGTCAAACTTAGCTTGTGACTTGGCAAGGACTTGAGGGTCGACTCGATACAGACTTGACAGATAGAAAATAAAGAAAATAAGTTTTTGAGAAAAGCATATCTTTTTTGCATTGAAATTAGATTAGATGTGAAAGATTACATCAAGTATAATCAGCTTGTTTGGGCCAAACTCAAGTATGACAGATTAAACTTGTCAAACTTGAGTTTTATGGGTTTGACTTGACATGGCCAGGTTTGGCCCTTTTGTAATATTCCTAATGGAAAAATTAACAGTAGACACCAAAAATGAACTGGGAACAACAACTAAAACGAAGTAACAACAGTCACAAATTCAACACGCAAATGAAGTCAACATAACATCTGAGCCATTTTATTAAATCATGAATCTGAGTACATAAAATGAAAAGAAACAGTGGAACCCGGGCTTGCTAAGCAAGCTGAGCAAAACCCAGGAATATGCTACTGTCCCACGTGATGAAGATCTCAGACTGGCTGATGTAGATGACTCGATAAATAAACTGTTGCTGGCTGGCTGCTGGAATGGTGATTCCTGATATGAATACTGCCCGGATCACCTTGAAATTGCTATCATGGACTTCTCTCCAAAAACCACAAAAACCACAAAAACCTAGAAAGGGTTTGGCTTGGACCCAAGTAGTGAAGAAACCCTCCAACTAGTGCGAATGGCCCCACTGGCCAACTAGTGCGCACCACTGGCAAAATCTACTGCTGGAATTAGCCCCCAACTCTGCGATTGAAGAAATCACAAATGATTTGAAATTTACCCTCAGAATGCTCCAATACTTCAGCCCAAGAAGCTCTCAATCTGCCTAGCACATATGTCTGCGCAGGCTTCCTCCAGTGAGACCCACGCACTGCCAGAAAATGATGAATTCGGCCCTCAGAAATGGCTCCCAAACACCACTGCAAATTATGACCAAAATCTCACTTCTTCGACAAGAGAACAACCTCTGAAAGTTTACCTCCTAATATCCTCTACAACCTGCGCATTGGCCAATTCGACTTCCCTTCTACGCCCAGGAATGCACATTGCTCCAAAAGGCTGAATGCTATGCTCAAGAGAAGTCTCATGATGGACTCCTCAGATTTCCCAGCTAGGGAGACACTCGAGGTTCTTCGAAACCGGCTTGGATTTCGCCTGAAACCCTTGTGCTCAACAACACTTCAACCCTTGTGTTGAACAACTCGAAGAGATGTTAAATTCTGAAATGTAATAAACAAAAGATAATGTGGAGTGCCCCCCTTTTTGCCTCTATATACTCATGGGCCCATGTGCCCTCCTTGGTGGCCCCCACTTTCCCTCCAAAAAGCCGCTTGCCCTCTAGGAGTGCAAATTGCTCCCATGTGGTCCACAATTTGAGCGTGAGGCCCACTCCACCCACATCTTCTAAGTCCAAAAATGCCAAAATTGATCCCCAATTCTTTGCCTCTTTGCCCAACGAACAAAATGGGCTAAAGGTTATCCTTCTAGCAATCTTATGGGATAAGGGATATTACAATCCTCCCCGCCAAAATTTGCTTGTCCTCAAGCAACTGCAATGCTGGGTGCTGTAGTACCTGCTCCTTCCCATGTAGCATCATCCAAAGGCAAGTCCTTCCACCTGACAAGGAACTCCCTAATAACCCAGTTCTTGAGCTTCCTCTCTCGCACCTCCAGGATGGCTTCGTTCTACTGGAGGAATTTGTGTTAGGGTCGAGTTTTTTCCACTGTGGAAGCTGCGCAGAAGCCCTAATATAGGGTCGAAATACCTCAACACACTGGAACCAGGGTCGAAAGGGCCTCAAGTTGCCTGGTAGACTATGTCGAGGCCTGTCTAAGGAGGCCGAAGGTAAAGGAAAGGGGGCTGAAGGGCTTAGGAGGCTTTTGTAGTAGCCAAGTGACGTTAGTTTGATATCCTAAGCCTGTGGGTGGCCAGTGAATGAGGCTAGGACTGTTGTTTTGAGAAAAGGAGGGTTGCTGAGTGTGTTATCTGAAGTCTGTTCAAGAAATAAGCCTTGAACAACAAGGAAAAAGGCTTATATATATAGCGAATTGAGGGACAAATTCATTGTGAGTAGATGAAGTGGTTGAAGTTGATATATGCAATATATTTGAAGGATTAAATGCATTGTGAGTAGTTGGTTGGACAAAGATCTGAAAGGAGCCAGATCACTGTGAGAAGGAGGCAAAGGAGAACTAGGTATATCAAGGGCAATAAGGACTGAAAGGGTTGGTTACATCAGCAAATAAGTCATGTATTCTGTTCTTGTTGTTTTGGGCGGTTTGAAGGTCAAAAGGGATTTGATCTCAAGTTGTACAAGTGGTCTCAAGGGCCATGATCCCTGGTATGGGAGCCCTAATGATTCTTTATTGATGGATTAATAAAGGTTGAGTTTTGGGCTAAATATCTCTATGTTCTTTATTGATTTTATTGCTATATATTTGTGCTGTGCAAAGTGCTTGTAAGTTAGGTTTCCTAGTGTGTTTGTGTGCTTGGTTAGCCATAGACTAGATCTAGGGCCTAAGAAAAATTCAACAGGTAGCAAAACAGATAGGAAGAGCACTTTGGGATGTGTATTCAGTGTTGGATCAACAACTGTTTCCTGGTTCAACAAGAAGCAGAAATTGGTTGCATTGAACTTAGTTGAGGCCGAGTATATAGCTGCCAGTCTAGTAGCATGTAAGGCAATTTGGATAAGGAAGTTGCTTGTAGGATTTTTTGGGTAGGAGCTAGAGCCTACAATGATCCACTGTGATAACCAGAGTTGCATCAAGCTCTATGGAAATCCAGTGTTTCATGATCGGTCAAAGCATATTGACATTTGGTATCACCTCATTAGAGACTGTGTTCAGAAAGGTACAGTTAGATTCCAGTACATCTCGACAGAAGAGCAGGTTGCAAACATTTTGACCAAGGCATTAATGAAAGGGAAGTTTGTCTACTTCAGATACAAGTTGGGAGTAGCGCATAACACCTTCCTCTCTAAGAGGGAGTGTTGAAAGTAGTATAGCAGGAGGTGATTCTGCACTTGCCCAGGTTTCAGGGCATGCAAAAATCTCAGATCAGTTCACTCAACCAGAATTAATTAAAATTCAATTATTTTCTAGTGTTAGAATTTGTAAAAATGAAAAGCTACAGAGTCAACATAAGATTAGATCGTGGCCATTGATCTTCAAGGAGCAAGGGTAAATCTTGGCCCTTGGATCCTTCTAGAAGGACAAAGTCACCTTATAAAGAGGAAATAAGACTGAGTTGAAAATCAGATCCAATGACACTACTTGTGTTCAGAGTGCTCAGTAAGAGGCGGTCGATTCAACAAGTCAACAATTAGTTGGAGTGCTTCTGTGTTCAAGACGGTAAGGAAGAGGGTCGTGCAGCCTGAATCTCAGCTAATCAGCAAGGCCAAGTCACTTTGAAAGGGCGCAGGAGGGAGGTTCATCTTAGCTGTACCGTATGACCAACACAGCTAGCCGTATGTCGCACAACCTCAGCCATACAGGTCGCAACCTCTCAGGGTCAAGTCGAGCTGAGTGAGGGCACTGTACAAAAAGAAGAATTTGTTGAAAGGGGTTTTACCCAGCTATAATTTTATCTTAGAATTTGCTGAAGCGAATAAGAACATAAGTTTGTAGGTTTTACCTGGAGTTGGGGTTTCCTGGGTATTTTTGGTGTCTATTATTTTATGGTGTGTTTGTCTTCAGTTTTTAATTTTCTACTGTGCATTGTTGAATTTCCACGACCTTGGGTCTAGGTTAGAGTCTTAAGTCTCTGACGCTACCAAACCAAGAGTCTCAACCACTTAACTACTTTACACAATGGAAATATAAAGCAATAAATCACATATACACAAATATACACAACTTTTTAATTTTTCAACCCAACTTCGTTATATTAATAACATATAATACAACAGTCTAGGGCTCCCGTACCAGGGATAATGGCCCTCATACATCCATTAGTACAAGACAGGATACACTGACCAACTCACTATAACATCTAACAACTCCTCTCGGTTGTATCCTGTACCTGCCCAGTCCTTCGGCTCCCAATTTGCAGCTCCTGCCTCTGCCAATGCTCCAAGTCCATCTGGCCATTGAATCTCGGCTGTCCAATCTGCTTTCTAGTTGTCCCTTCGTCCGTCAAGGGCACAACACATCGAGACTCTTGTCGAGTTGTTCACAACTCTCAATCTGCTCACTGCTGCTCCTCAGCTACTCAAGGACTTCAGCGCACTATGGTCTTCCTGCGCTACAATGATGAAGACCAACATCGGGCACGGAGGGCTGCCACCTATCACTGCAAGATGTCCATCTGCTGCAGAAGTCCTTCTCCACACGCAAGTCTTGGGCTACACAATCCTGCTCTTGGTTGATCAGAGCCTTGAGCTCCAACAACTGCTAGGTTAGTAGTCACCTTTGTCCATCAAGGTGCTGCAATTCGGCTCCTACATGGACACTATCATGCTGTCCTCCAGCAGACCATAAGTGCCCAATCTCATCCACACTTGGTCCTCTCTCACGCTGCCCTCCAACAATCCATGAGAGACCAAGTCCACGCTGTAGCATCTGCTCCTAGTTAGGGCATCCCCACACTTGGGAGACCCTTACACATAGCTGCTCACAAACTCCACCAATCCGCTCTTTGCCCTGCAATAGAGGAGCTATTGCACAAATCTAGGCACCTCAACGTGTCCTCGCCTAGGACACCATCAACCCATCATACACAGGTCCATCTGCAACACACGTTGCTGCTTTCCTCTTGCCTTCCGATCTAATGTACCTGCTGTCACCTTGACTGCTTGGTAGGCCTCCCAACAGTCCATGTGGGCTCCTCCAAACAACTCCTAAGGCCTCCTACAAGCAGCCCACAAACTGACCCAAACAATGGTCAACACTTTGACCCAATGCAAAACAATCTTCTGCTGCAAGTCTGCTGCTCAGTCACTGTGGAATATGTCACTAGTTTAGGTCATCTAATCGCCAGATCTGCCCCTCCTCCTTGACTTCCACAGGTTGCCTTCTCAAACTGATCCAAACTGGTCATTAACTTGACCCAATACACCTCCAAGTGCTGCTGTCCCTCCTTGCTGTAATGCTGAACGCTGCACTCCTGGTTAGGGCACACCACGCTGCCCTTAACCTTCACACAGTTCAACAATCTAGCCTTCAATTGGCTGTGGTCCACCTAAGGGAGACTCCTGCTGCCTTATAGGGCTGCTATCCACACTGAAAGCAGCTCCTATAGGCTCCACCTGCTGGCTAGGGCCTGTGGCCTAGCCCAGCAGTGGACTGCGGTTGCTGTCCTTCACAAACCAGTCCGCAATCTGCCCTTAAACAACAGCAATTCTCGCTTCCTTGATGCGGCCTTCCTGCCTTGCAATCTGGACCCAAAACAACCCTTAACTCAAGCCCAAACAGCCCTTAAAAGTGCCAAACTGTCACTACAGCACTGCGGCCCAATGCGCAGAGCTCCTCCACACTGTCTTGTGCTCCTTTGCTGTGGCTTTTTCTCCACGAAATTTCAGAGGTACTCTTGGATGTATTGCCACACAAATGGATGCTTAAAACACTAACATTCACCCTCCTTTTATAGCCTAAGGAGGGGCTTCTTCCAACGTTACCCTAGGGGCTGTCCAACTGTCACATGCCTAAATTACTTTAGGCCGACCTTAAACATAAGCCACAACCCCAACATATAACTTCAAAAATTCATAACTCTTCAACGACAACTCGGAATCGGATGATTCTCATTGCGTTGGAATCGTCTTGCAGAGCACTATCATCCTCATCCATCACATGTCGTACCTCCATCACGGTTTTGTCCCAAATCATGATGGGTACAAAACCCCCAAGCTGGGTTCTCAAGCCCACAAGCCCATTTGTGGGACTTTGACCTCCAACCCTCGAACACCAGGGCTTGGAGTACCACCCAAGCTACAACAATCAACATGCTATATGGTTAGAAACTCTGTAGTGTTTGCAATTTTAAATTTCAGTTCTACATCTTTAGTTTTGCATTTCTTGGCATAAAAATTTAGTAAACTGTAAATCAGATTGTTGAGTTTTCAAAAACTAACACACATTTTTGCACTTTAAAACTTAAATAATGATGAATGCCTTTTTTTTCAACTTAATATTCTTTTAATAATATTAAAATTTTTGAAGTTCTTTGATTTTATATCAGAACTTCTTCACTAATGCCTTTTTTGTGTAACTAATGCACTTATATATACATTAATTTCTTTCACCTTTTAAATATATATCCACTAACATGTCTTTAACTCCTTGGATAATTTCCTCCACATAAAAAGTTATAACATATCATGTAAGAAGATATTTATGTTTATTCTGTTTTTTCTTTACCTTGCAAGTACCATGGGTTGCTTAAATGACAAGCTTGTAAACCACCAGTGGAAATTAATGAGGAATCACGATTATCGTATCTACTTTTCCTTTTCTTATGCATAGTTTTAAAGATATTTGGAAAATTCTCTTTTTACTTTCACATGCACTTTTTTGAACAAAAATGCCGAACCTATATGAATGTTTTTTTCCACAACCCTATAATTTTGTTGCAGGAATTTAACTTTTTACTTTTTTTTTTTTTTTAATTACATGGATGGTGGATACCTACTCTGTTAGGGTTGGTGTGGAGGAATTCTAATAGTCATTGAAGTCCAAGCGACCACTTGGAAGATGAAAACGAAGGGTCAGAAAACTATGTATTAATATCTACATCTTGCGAATAGAATGCAATCACACAAGTTTACCTAAATTCTGCCTATTACTTTTTGTGTGTTTAACATGGTATCAGAGCCACGATGTGTGGCCTTCCTAACCACTAGTTTTTTGGTCTTCCTCAAACTGGATGCTCTGCCATTATGCGGTTACCTGTTTGACTGTTTCCCTCACAAGTGTGTTGTCCATTTCACTGGTAATGCTCCCTGTATACCTGACGCTCTCCCTGCTCACCAAACCTGTGTATAGAAACAGACTCTCGTTATCCTGTCATGTTGGCACTTTGTCGGTTCTCCTGGTCTCTCTGTTAGTCAAATCTAATGTAGAGTTCCCCAAGAAGAACTTCTCCAGAAAACTGCTCGTCACCATTGTTGTTGCTTTTAGCAACCACGTGAAGAAACCTCTGCAACGCTTTACATATGATTTATCCACCTTGTTCACTAGCTGCTCATGGTTCATTCGAGGGAGATATGACAGAGACTCAAACCCAAGGTTCCCGTGAATGTGAATTGTGCCTTACTGGTTATTATTGTCTGCTATTCTTATAGGCTCGGTATATGTTCCTAAACGGGAAAGGCAGGAGATTCAGGACCAGATCCAATTGATTGCATTTACCTAGTAGAGGCAAAGGTAGTTTAAGTTGCACTGATAGCAAAAGATACTATTATAGAGTGGAAATAATATTTCCATGTCCAACACCAGTAAATGATTCCATGGAGAGCATAGAATGTAGAAATTTTAATACAATTATGTATTGCTAGATTCTTCTGATCTAACAATTATATGCCACTGTTAAATACATAATCCTTCTATTTAAATCTTTGCGGAAATTTAATCGCAAATTGCAAACACATGAAGAAAGATCAATCACACATAACACAGATGTTTTTACTGGGAAAGCATAAACTAAAAACCCCACTATCATATATTATGTATATATCATGGATCATGAAACAATCTCATACAAAACTCTACTCCAAGAGCTCTCAGTACAATATACAATCGTCTCACACTGATATACAAAAATTGGCATAAACATGCACCAATTTACTGCCTCCACTACGCAATCCCTGCTGATCAAAATCCTTGAATGAATTCGATCTTGCCTTGCCTTGACTGCGCAATCCTCATTGGCATCTTCAATGTGTGTTTGGTTGCAGGTGTGCACTCACCATAGTCACAACTGATAGTCAAACTGTCCCTTTCATCTATATCTCAACTGGGTCTCCACTGAATCTGACATGCATGTAGTTAACAGTAGTAAATCTTCAGTTGCATGTGAGATCACTCCATGTGAATTAATTTAATATTTAATTTATTGATCTCTCACTAGTGTATCTTTAGTTACAACTAGTTACAACTAGCACAACTGAGTTTAACTCACTTAACTGAGTTAAATTACTTTACAACTCACATAACTACACATCCAACTCTGTTACAACTTTGTATCACTCAGTTACAACGAAGTCCACTAGCATGTCCCACCAACCAACCTTTGAACTCGAAATTCCTTCAGTTAACAGGTTTGCCACATTAGTTAATTGAAATCAAGTGCTTCAAGAGAATAGATTATTATTTATTGTCTAATTATTGTTAAGGGTTAACAATAATCGACATGCATTCTATTTTTAGACATGCATTCCACGAAACAACTTCGCACATGCATTCCAAAAATAAACGCCCATCCATCCATATAATTTGCTCAACCATCGATAAATAGATTACTGCTAAAAATAGATTTTGATCCAAATTCTAAAAATAGACATATCACCTAAAAATAGCTTGTGGGCTCCACCTAGTGTAGGTGCTTATTTTTCACTAGGATCATCATCTTGTTGAATCTCAACACTCCCTCTCAACAAGAAAGGGATTATCCTTCACCCCGATCCTGTCTCTATGGTATTCGAATTTGCTCTTAGTGAGCGCCTTAGTCAAAATATCTGCATCCTGATCTTCTGTAGGAATGTACTGAAGCAACATGATCTTCCGCTGCACACAATCTTTGATATGATGATACCAGATATCTATATGCTTAGATCTATCATGAAACACATGATTAATCGAGAGTTTAATGCAACTCTGATTATCACAATGAATCACTGTAGGATCTAAATGAGAACCGAACAAACCGACCAGGATCTTCCTCATCCAGATAGCCTCACATGCAGCTTGACTTGCTGCCATGTATTCCGCTTCTGCTGAACTGAGTGCCACGGATCTCTATTTCCCGCTGTACCAAGAAACAACTGTAGATCCGATACTGAAAACCCCCCCTGATGTGCTCTTTCTGTTCGTTGGGCTGCTTGCCCAATCCGCACCCGTGAAGCCATGCAACTTCACCTCATTCATCTGTCTGTACCATAAGCCATACTCAGATGTGCCCCTGAGATATCTCAGGACATGCTTGCCTGCCTTCCAAAAGAGCTTGGTAGGCTTAACCATCGCTTGACTAAGCTGGTTCACCACATAATCTATGTCCGGTCTTGTATTAACTAAATACATGAGCGAACCCACCAACTGTCGATAGACAGTAGCATCCACTACCTCCCCAGATGTAGCGTTCTCTTTCCTCCAATTTTCTAGAAGAGGAGTATCCATGGGTTTGCAACCCTCCATGTGGAACTTACTGAGTATCTCTCTTGCATAATTGCCTTGAGACACAAAAAGTTCACCTTCTTGCTGCCATATTTCCAATCCAAGGAAATAGTGAAGGAGGCCCATATCCTTCATCTCGAACTCCTTTGCAAGGTCCTCCTTACATGAGTGTATCAATTGCTCATCACCAGTCAGTTTTAAATCATCAACATAAAGAACAATGATTAAAAGCTTACCCTCCACCACAATCTAGTATAGGTTTGCATCTGCCTCACTCTTGGTGAAGCCAAGTCCAGTGAAATAGCTGTCGATCCGAGTGTACCAAGCACAGGGTGCTTGCTTCAGCCCATACAACACTCTTTTGAGTCTGCAAACATGCGACTCGCTGCTGAAGATCTCAAATCCTTCAGGCTGCTCAATGTACACTTCTTCCTCAATGATCCCATTAAGGAATGCAGTGTTCACATCCATCTGATGAATGTGCCAACCCATCTGTGCTGAGAGAGCAAGGATGGTCCTTATAGAAGAATACCGTGCGACAGGTGCAAAGGTTTCTTCATAATCAATCCCCTCGATCTGTGAGAAGCCCCGGGCCACAAATCTTGCCTTATACTTCTCAACACTCCCATCAGCAGCTTGCTTTACCTTGCAAATCCATCTTGAACCTACCACTGATTTATCAACCGGCCTTGGAACAATTTCCCAAGCACTGTTTCTGACAATGGAGTCATACTCCTCCACCATTGCATCTATCCATGTGGGCTCCTGCACTGCTTCCTGAAAGGAAGATGGCTCAGTCACAATACATTTGCTCATGAGAGACATGTATCGAGTGAATCGGTCAGGAGACTCTTTGTCTACGCTGTGAAGTAGGGACTCCTACATTCTGTGCCGCATCAAGCTTTAGCCTCTCAGCTTCTGTGGTACGCCTTCTGTCAGTTCTGATGTTTGGTTCTGCGTGAGTGGACTCCTCCACTCCATGAACCTCCTCCTGTGGTTGATCCACATCTAGAGACTCATCTATGGGAATAAGCAGTTCCTCCTCTGCATGCAAGTCTAGCTCCCTCTCAAGTGACAATTTCATGGTTCTCCTCATTGAATTTTATATCCCGTCGCACGACAGTCATTCGACTGTTTGGCAAATACACACGATAATTATGGGGTGTTTCTGTGTACCCCACAAATTTCCCAACTTCAGCAGTCGGCTCCAGCTTCTTCCTGGCGTTCTTGGTCACATGCACATAAACAGATGAGCCAAAAATCTTAAAGTGAGAAACATCCTGTTTCTTACCAGTAAAAGCTCCTTCAGGTGTACTCATGCCAAGTACTCTATGAGGACAATGGTTTTGCACATAAATCGTAGTGTTGCATGCTTCCACCCACAAGTGCATTGGTAGGCCCTGATCATGTAGCATAGCTCGTGCAACACCCATGATCGTTCTGTTCTTCCTCTCCGCGACTCCATTTTGCTGTGGGTTATGAGGCGCTATGAGTTCTCTTCGAATTCTTTTTTTGCTACAGAAGTTTTTGAATTCGTTCGAGATATATTCACCACCATTATCGCTCCACAGAGCCTTCACTTGCTTCCTCGACTCTTTCTCCACCAATGCTTTAAACTCACAGAACTTTGAGAATGTTTGATCCTTCTTCTGCACGAAGAAGATCCTGCATCTACGAGAATAGTCATCAACAAAAATAACATAATACCTGTGTTTGTTGTTAAAGCAACCGAGAATGGTCCACACACGTTTGTGTGAACTCTCTCCAGGATCAACAAAGCACAGTTCTCCTTTTCATGAAAGGTGGTCTTCACAAACTTACCATAGTACATCCTTTGCACTGATCTATCTGCGCAAGTGTACCCTTGGGAAGTCCAGTAGAAATTTGTTGCAAAATTTTCAGGGCGCCATGGTGAAGATGGCCCAATCGCCTGTGCCATAATTCGCCCTCATCCCGGCTCACCACTTCTTCTTCTTTGCCCACCATTGTAGCGCAGCCATCTACCTCCAGCTTGTAGAGATTCGTGACTCGAATCCCTATCCTCTTGGTTTGACCCATTGTTTTATGTCGTAGGAAAGCTTTTCCATCGCTGAAAACAACGTCATAACCTCTGTCCTCCAACATCGCGACTGAGACCAAGTTTTTCTTCAGTTTTGGAACATGCATAACATATTTCAACAGAAATGTTTTACCTGACTTCCTTTCAAAGGTAATGGTACCAATGTCGGTCGCACTGTATCGTCCATTGTCGCCCATCTCTATATGCATTTGGAGATCTTTCTCCTCCAAGTCACTGAAAATCTCCTTATCTCCCGTCATGTGGAAGGAAGCACCACTATCAAGATACCACACCGATCCCATTGCGCTTGAAACCAAGCATGCGATCAAAGAGAAATAAAGTTCAAATTGCGAGGCAAGGGGCTCACCAGCTGCAGCTCTAACAACCTTCTTGTTTTTCTTTTTCTGTGGGCAGTTAGTGGCGAGATGCCCATGTTCGTGATAATGAAAACACTTCACCTTGGACAAATCCAGCTTCTTGCCTTTAGCCTCGGATTTTGAATGGGATTTCTTCCCCTTCCCTTTCCTTGCTTTGGCAGCCAAAGTACAATCCTCTTCATCATCATGCTTTGATGAAGAGCCATCTTTGGTGTTCCGCTTGAACTCCTCCTGCACTAGATCCGACCACAATTGTTCCCAATCCGGTAGTTTTTCTCATCCGTTGATAGAGTCTTGATAACTGTGCCAACTCTTAGGAAGTCCCAAGAGAGCCAAACTCACCAAATCATCATCAACAACCATGATTCCCACATTCCCTGTTCATCCCGACGTTGGACAAACTTTGTGAGATACTTAGGAATATTGTCGCCCTTTTCCATTTTGACCTTTCTGAGTTTATCCTTCAACGCCAATTTCCTATGGTCGCTGCTGCTTTGGAAAAGATCCATCAAAGCCTTCCACATTGCAAATGGAGTGGCTTTCCCATGAAGGCTTGAGACAATATGGTCTTGCACACCTTCCAACAGAATCCTTCTCGTCTTCGCTACTTTCTTTTGCCAGGCGTCAAGTAATGCAACATCTGTCGAAGTGGGCTTAAGAACATCATTGTCGATGAATTCCTTCAAGCCATTATCTTCAAGCACCGCCTCCATCCTATCCTTCCATGCAATGTAGTTCGAGTTGCCCTCGAGTGCATACTCTAACCGTAAACCATTGAAAGCCATTTCGATATTTACTCCGCTGTTGCACCAAGAAATTCCTTTGACAAATTCTGAGTTGTTTCCCTTAATAGCTAGCTCTTGCTAATAAAATACTGTACACATAGAATACATATAGAAATTTTAATACAATTATGTATTTGGATTCTTGATCTAACAATTCTGTATGCCTTCATCCCCAAATCCATATGAAAATCTTTACACGGGAAATTTGATAGCTTTCTGACATGAAAGATCAATCACACACCCTTTTCCTGATTTGTTTCAGGAAGCACAAGTTGTAGAACACGCTCTCATATATATATGTATGGATCATGAAACAATCTATAAAAATCTTAAAAGAGCTCTGGTACAAAATTTGCAAATCATCTCACATTGTCACACAAAAAGTGTGATAAAAATGCACCAAATTTATACCTCTTGTGTACTCATATCCATTAGCAATCTGCTGATCCACAATTCTGGATGAATTAGTCAGAAGGCACCTTAGATGAGATCTTCATTTAACACATCTCAATGTGTGTTTGGTTACAGTGTACCTTATATAGTCTGTGATAGTCCAGTGTCCCTTTCACCTATCTCTCTGTGGATCTGACTTGTGAGAGGCCGTTAACAGTAGTAAATCTTAGTTCATGTGAGATCACTCCATGTGAGTCATTATATTTAATTCTTTGATCTCTCACTAATTATCTTAGTTCTTCAGTTACAACTATTCAGCAGGTTAACTCACTTAACTAAGTTTAAGCTGTTTACAACTCCACATAACTACATCCAAATCATTTCTTTATTGTCACTGGGCAGTGTAGAGTCCCTAATTATATGTCCCACCAATAATATACAGACTGAAGTTATTTAATTAACTGGTTAATACATCAGTCTTCAAATCAAGTGCTTCAAGAGAATAGATTATTATTTATTGTCTAATTATTGTTAAGGGCTAACAATAATCGATATGCATTCTATTTTTAGACATGCATTCCATGAAACAACTTCACACATGCATTCCAAAAACAGACGCCCATCCATCCATATAATTTGCTCAACCATCTATAAATGGATTACTGCTAAAAATAGACTTTGATCCAAATTATAAAAATAGACATATCACCTAAAAATAGCCTGCAGGCCCCACCTAGTGTAGGTGCTTAATTTTCACTAGGATCATCATCTTGTTGAATCTCAACATAGAATAGCCCGTATGAAAGGCAATTAAAAGACCCACATATTGCAATGCATCAATGTACATCAAAACACACAAACTGATTGCTTAAAAAAAGGCATTTGAGCCTTCTATTATCCATGAGGCTAAAATTTCCTCTATCATCTTTTTTGAAATCGACAAGATTCACGAGTTTGCAAGCAATCTGCAAAACTGCTTGGCCTATGCCATCGTTGTGGCAGCACTGCCTGCGCCTGAATCTGTGAACCTGGCCTTGTTGATCACCTGTTCCATAGGCCGCAGCATCTACATCATAACAACGTAATGGTTAGAAAGCGCGGCATAAATTACTCGATTAGTACCATTTACATACTTCTCTGCTTCTATAGCTCCATACATCTGATTGGAAGAAGGGAAATATGAGTTTCTTGTAGTCTCTCGGTGGATTTTCATTTTTCTTCCAGCGAAAAAATCACAAATCTGCCTCCTAACACATCTTCAATGCGTTGGGTTTGTGCCATTTCAAGGCTAAGAATTTACTGTGCTACATGCACTCAATTCTAAGCGTCCTGAGTATGTCTGCCTATGTTCTTTGGAGAATCAATATATTTGTGCAGTATTATATCAATGCAGCAAGCTAAAACATGGAGATATCTCAGGCAACAAGTTTTTAAAAGAAGTAAAGTAAGTAAACGATTAGTGCAGGTGATTTTTTAATGAGTCTGTTGAGTGAGCTGTAGCTTAACATGGTTATATTTTCTGGTTAGTTTAAAGTTGGAAGCTCTTTTAAACTAGTGTTACATGTTTCGTACAAATTACAAGCATTATTGTTTGCCACAATCTGGGAGTTACTCTGTAAGCCTTTGTCCTTTGAAGTTGGGTTTAGTATGAATTGTAGCAACTGTTGCCTTCACTAGGGAGTACTTTGGAATTTGTAGCCCATGATCATAATCTTTCTCATTCATTTGGAATTGTTTTTTATCTGCAGTGTTTGGAGCTACTAAAGCAATTGGGGTGAGCCTAGCATATGGTAGAGACGATTTGTCTCTGGTATTGGGAGCTATCAATCTTTTTTCATAAGCTTACTTACTGAATTGCATTGTAAATGGGTGCATTTTCAGTTGAAGCCAACACCCTTCATTTACTCGAGTTGTTAAAATAATGGCTAGACTTGATGGATTATTAAAGTTATTTAGCACTCTAATCTTGTCTACTGCTGACAACACGGTCAAAATTAGTAAAACCACCCTTGTTGATATTAAAATCTGTCTACAACATGCACAGGAGAAGTTAAAGTTTCTCTAACTTGAGTCACAACTACAACAAGATGAACTACAATAGAAGAGTTATCATTCTAAACTGGTTTTTGTTTAGAACAATTCTTTGTTTGAAGTTGACTCTCATCAATAGCCAAAAACGTGAGGCCATTTCAGGAGCAGATTTACATGAAGATGCAGAGGTTTAGCCTGCACTTCCCAAACCCATCATCAGGCTTTGGGAAGAACTTATCTGCAACAAGAACAAAACTGGTTCATCTTCACTTGTTCCTCTTCCACAACCACTAAAACTAATTGTCAGATGCCAACATTGTGATTGGGTTATCCACGTGAACGATCAGTGTTTTGATTGAGCATTGTGGTAAACATACTCATTCAAATAGATGTTCGAGAAACAAGATTCCTGCAAGAATAAAGATTCACCTTGGATGGATCGCTCCTTGGCAATGGTTTTCAGTTGCCAAAAACCTAGATGTGGTCAATGACTTGGAGAATAGGTTGACCCCAAAATTTTTATGTGACCAATGGCTGGATCAGACAATGAAGCTCTGATACTAAATGATACGAACACTGTTCATTATCACACAAAATCTTCAAAAAGTCTAGAATATTAAGAAATCCATGTGGACAATATATAACTAGTATATAAGTAATTGATAGTAGAAAAATATGATGATGAAAATACATTTGGGTTTCCAAATATATACCTAGGCAGGAGTGCCCATTCATAAAGAGTCATGTCCTATCATAATTAATTATTATTATCATTATTATTTATATTTATTTTATACATATTTATGTTCATAATACACTTCAGCTCATTGTTCAGGTTTTACACAATAACAACCATATCTCTTAAGCTTTGGTTGCGCTGTTCAATGTCTGGTCCAACACCATTGTTTTGCAGTATTGTCATTGTCTTCTGCAAAGCCTTAGCCTTATCTACAGTGTATCTAAAGATAATGTAGCTTCTAGGTTCCTATAGCAATAATGCAGCTGGTTCCTTCCAAATATAGCGTCAGATCTGTAACATGTGAAAACACCCATGTAGTTCTATCAGAAGTCAGTGTTGCATAGGTTTCTTTTGTTATTGAGTTTGATTCATGATTTTGGTTTCTCGCAAGGAAGTTTAAATACTGATAGACTTAATTTATGTTGCAGAAAATTTTCAAATTCTATATGAGAGCTACTAGCTACAATCAAAGGTAAGTGTGAACCTAGTGTATAGGAATTTAAAAGGTTTTTCCCTTTTATTACGGCCAACTCATCAGGACAAAACTGTAATTTATTTTGCTTGAATGCTCTTGACTTGTTTGATGCTCTTCAATGTCTTCTTACATTGGAACAGAATACCGTCAATCAGTGGGGAACAGACGTGACTGCTCTGTCAGCATCCCAGTCTTCTTCTATGAGTGCTTCAATAGATGAAAATAATTCACAGCCTTCTCCTCCTGGAGTTACATTATCTCCTCCTCCAGCGCCACCATGTTCAGTTTCTCTCAATGCTCCCAT
Source organism: Pinus albicaulis (assembly GCA_034641835.2). Classification (NCBI taxonomy): domain Eukaryota; kingdom Viridiplantae; phylum Streptophyta; class Pinopsida; order Pinales; family Pinaceae; genus Pinus; species Pinus albicaulis. The sequence goes on along the minus strand of CM076584.1, from coordinate 1,591,957,509 downwards.
TACTCATCCACAACAAATTTCTCAATGGTCTCCAGGACAATCTTCTCAGAATCTTCCTCCATGCTCGTCATATTCCCAAGTAAATACCACACAACCAGTACCTTTTCCACAGCAACAAAGAGTTCAAAGTCAGTTAACTCTTCCATCTATCCATCCAAATTCGGGACAGCTTCCTTTGCCTCCTCCATCTTTACAACCAAATTCAGGACAGCTTCCTTTGCTTCCATATTTACAACCAAATTCAGGACAGCTTCCTTCTGCAATACAGCCAAATGCGGAATCCCAAAGTAGTCAACATGGAAATCGCTCTCAGCCACCTTTTCAGCCATCAACATTGCCTCGGCCCAACAGTGCGGGACAACCTCCAAATTCTGCTTATGGGACAGTTCGACCAGGTCTTCCCCGACCTCAGTTTCGACCTCAAGCAGATGCTGCACAACTTGGCCCATTCACTCAATCTCAAGTATGGCAACAGATGCCTAACCATTCATTGCCTTCAACTCATGCGGTCAATGGATACGGATCATATCCTTTTGGACACAGTTCTAGACAACCACCTCATTTTTTGCAGCAAGGGCAGTCTCAAGGAGGAATGCCTCCTTATCGACCAAATGCATCTGGTGGACCTCCTCCTTATGGAGAATCACGGGCAATGAATGTTGGACAGATACCAAGTCAGTCACCTCAGCAATTGGTAACAAACCAGGTGCCTCCAGGGCAAATGTCAAGCCAAACTGTGCAATATCAATCAAATCCTTTGCAGGAAAGTATCCCTTCTCAATTGCAAGAAAATCATGAGCATGGACAGTCACAAGATCTGCAGAAGCCTTTCCAAGATCAACCCTTGTGGCCACAACAGCAGAACACAAAACAGACACTTGAGAAAGTATCGGAACAAAGCCTTAGGTGTGAACCGAAAAAAATTCAGCGTGAAAATAAGCGAAAATCACGCTGGGATTCGGAACCAGAACAAAATAAAGGTGAAGAGAAGAGTGCTAAAGAAAATTTAAAGCCTTCAGAACATGCTTCCGGCATATCTCAAGGAGTCTCTATGTCTTCTGCTGAAAATGGTAATTCATTTTTTCCTGCTGAAAATGGTAATGCATTTTCGACTTCCCCTAGGAGATTCCATGCTAGGGATGCAGACAACATTGAAAATGCTGTGCAGGAAGCAGTTTTGCGGGAACAGGTAAAGTAATCACTGCTGAATGAGTAACACATTTCTTTGATTTCCTTCAGTTGTTGTTGAGCTTGATTTGGATTCATCCTTATCTCTGGGCATTACCAGGAAACAGCAACACAACAGATTATCAGGCAACAAAGGTCAGTTCTACTTTGCACATGACTGTGACATGAGATGTCATTTCTTATAATGATATGACAGAAATTTTGAATTCCTTCAAAGCTCATTGCTAAGATTTTATTGCTGTTCTTGTTGCTTTCAGGAAGAGGAAATACCATTATATACATGCTTATGTTTTTTTATTTTCTCTTGATGTAAATATAAGAAACATTTTGCGAGAAAAGAAAAGAAAATATTTACTTTATTTAATTTACTATAATTTTCAGTAAGCTTAACTTTTTATATGAGATTTTTAAAAGTTTTGTACTGTTTTGTGCACTCTAATGCAGACAAGAGAGGAGAGGGCATGAAAGCATGGAAAAAGATGAAACAGATATATTATCAGAGCGCCATGACTCCAAAGCTTTGAAGGTGAGAAGTTAATTTCATAAATTTTTTCTCTGAATTATCTCCTATTTCAGTGCTATATAAGACAAGTATTGCTGTATTGCTGTGATACAAGAAGGATATGTATTTGAATTATATTGATCCCATTCTTTAAGGTGAATATTCTAGTTTAAAGATATTGATGCGGGTCACTTTATTTTTGTTAATTTTCAGGAGGTTCTATTGAAGATGACAACTGACCATCGTGCAGAGGTATCTGCCAAGAGGGGAAAGTTGACTCATCCTAATCAAGGTGGCCTTTGAATTAAATTATTATCTGTGCTGGCTTTTTTCTGTATGTCCTAGATCAGGTCTACTGTGTCTCTAGTAAGAGAAAATCTAATGGAATTGAAGGGTCTATTGTAAGGGCAATTAAAAACCATCTTATTGGGTTTGTGTCTACAAAATCCTGTGTAGTTTATCAAGTAACGGAATTGGCAATAGTATGCTGAACTTTTACTTAAGGCTGAAAATTTGTACCTTATAGGTAAAGTGATTCTAGGGAGTTGTACATGCAATTTTTAGCTTATAATTCTTGTGATGGTACTGTAGAAATTTTGAGGCTTGTACATCATATATGGTAAGAAGTTCAAACTCTGGTGGAAAAAAGCCCTGGAAATTAAGTTGTTTGCTGAGTTTGATGGCGTTTTGTAATGTCCTAGAGCAATTTTCCACTGACATGACCTAGGGAAAAAGTTCTTAATACATTACTGCAAATATTACTTCATAAGTTACACAGTTTATTTCAGTAACGAAAAGACAATAATTTTCCAAGATTCACAATGATGATCCAATCCACCAATATTCATTCAATACTTTACAGGTCCATACGTATTGACTTCACTGTAAATTAAATTCCTACTAACCGCATATGAAACTCTACTCACTGGGAAAATGTCTTAATATGCCTGCTATCTGCAATTTTAGGTCAAAACCCCTTATAACAGAGCCACAACTACCAGACTGAGTCTTGCCTGCCTTGGGACAGATCAACTTACTTCAAATGAGTCGACAAGTTACAGATTACAAGGTTCAGGACATTCAGTTTTGCCTCCGCGGGCCTTCAGACAATTTCGCAGTATCTCCGAAAGAGTTCTGTCCGCCTTGCACCCAATAATCTCGATCGGTTTAGGAGATGACATTGCCTTAGGAAACGTCTCAACCTGCCTCAAGAAGTAGTCCGCAAAGAAATAGCGTCGAATCTGTCCAGATCCTTAGACTAACCTTGTTGCTGAAACTTCTTGCACCAAATGACAAGGGATCCAATCTTGTCATCAAATCCACTGATTCGGCTGACTAATTCCACACACAAAGCTTCAAGTACGTTGATCTATTATGGATCCTAATCTTAAAATATTCTCTTGTTGATCTTTGGATGGTCCTGCGCTACTTCCGGTACCTTTGCGCGGGAACAAATGACTCGTCCTCCATCTAGTGTGTTCGGTGCTTCATAATTTCACTGAACTGATGTCGGATGCTACTTAGGAAACTCGTATGGGTTCATATGGTTCATTTGTAAGCAGAGAGGGGTCTGCTGCCTTTGGATGGCACTAACTCGTTCAGGGTCCCCGCAATGGGCCAACCTCAGATGACTCGATATCGCAGAAGGTTGTGGTACCTTTATGAACTCGACTCAAATTTACAGGAAGACGGAAAAACCACAGATTCCCTTCGATTTGGCCCTTGAGAATTTTGTTGTCTCATATGGCTTCGTTCCCTCAATCTTTGGTAAAAGATTCAAGCTTTTAGAATGTTATTCTCGTGCTGTGCCAGCATAAATTGAAAAAAGAAGAAATAAGGTTGAGTCAACTAGGGTGGAATCTTTCACCATCGATGTTGACAGGGAAAAGGGGTCTCAAAACCCTTAGAGCCTCAGGCTCAAGAAAAAATAGAGATAAATTGATCCACAATGATGATCTAAAATGAATTTATCCCTCTCATATTGATAGATTTCCTAGAGGGGTCTCTTCTTAAATTGATTGAGTAAATTTTACTCGAAACCCCAAATTTGGGTTTCTTTGCCCGATTGACCCAAAACTAGACATACATAGGGTATTTTGGGCCTTTTCCCCCTTTATTGAGGACTATAGACTACGGGGATTGATAGGATATTTTGTACCTTGGGCAATTAATTTCCCAGGAACATTACAGTCCCCCCTTCCCAACTTTCCTTGTCCTCAAGCAATGGCAAATTCCGCATCAATTCCTTGAAGTCTGCAGTTGGTGCTATCCAACTCTCATAAATTTGATTCTGCAAGTTTGTCTCTTCCCCATTGGAGTTGCCACAATTTGGAAAACAAATGAGCAGCAAATCTGATCCTAGAATAATTGATTGTGGTATTTTGGCCGTAGCAAGCTCCTTTTTATACACCTTTGGGCCCAAGAATCTTCCAATAGATGCAAAAATTTGTAAAATGCTCTTGTGATGGAGACTGATTAAGAAGAAAGTGTCAATTCCTGGTTCTGATCTGCTCATCAGCTGTAGTACATTCTTGCAAAAAGCCTAATATTTTACTCAGTGCCATATCAGAATCATTCCCACGATGCTTCAAAATAATAGCATCTTCAGCTTGGCAAAACTGACTTTTACTCCTGAGCACTGTCTGAGATAGCCCTCAACAATAAATGCTCTACATCTATACAACTTTGGTCAAGCACAAAGTCAGTTTCATTCACTGTCTTAGAATCTATCACAAAGGTAGAGCAGATAATATGCTGATGTTGTTCTTGAAAAGGTATGCAACCTAACTCAGGTCCTCCAATTCCTTTAATAGGATTCAACCAACATATGACTTTTATACCAGGAGTTGTCATCCCACTTGTATCAGTTATTTAATCAGGAGGGACTTGAGTGTGACCAATGTTGGTTCCTTGTCCTGAGCTACTGGTAGATACAAGGTCAAAGTAGATTGCATCTTTCCACCTACCTTGTCTTAAAGTTATTACCTGTCTTAACATAGCATCCCTTACTAATTCAATGCAGAACTCCTGCAATACAGAATATAATATTGCAAGATGATTTTCACCTGCAACAATTCTGCGTTCCAGATAATCTCCAATACTGAGCCTTCTCATTTCGGTGAGTTTTAGGGGTCCACTCTTATCACCTGCAAGCAATTCTAGGTGCAGTATTCTCCACAGAGATAAATGCCCACGCTAGCCCAGTGCAAACTGAACTTCGAATTCCCCTTCATCATGAAGCATCAGTCTGCCATCAGATACAGTTACACTAGAAATTTCTCTTGGAAGAGATACTTCAAGCAATTGTGTGTCCAGCTTTGGCAAGGCTAGCTCTTGCTCTTCTCCAAACAACACTGTTTGCATACCCATATCTTCAATACGTTTGGGTAAGCGATGATTAGTTCCTGTGAGGTGAACATCAAGAGCAGATGGAGCATTGTAAATAGATGCACGTACTTGCTGTAGTCCCACATCTGCAAATGCATCCTTATTACTCCTAGTAGTAATTTCAGTGCTTGAAGGCAGACTTTGAACTAAAGTGGGTCTAGTATCAACACACAATTCATTACTAGAGGGCAATTCCGACACAGAAAATCGAACTTTATGAACTTCAACAGGGGTACTCTTGTCACTATCAACATCAAGAGATGCTCTCTTGTCGCTATGAACATCTACAAACACATCCCTGTGACTACTATTATTAGTTACCACACCCAAAGGTAGGCTGTAAGCTGAATTAAATCTGATATCAGTATGCAATTCATTAGTAGAATGCAATTCCAACTCAGAACATGGCGCTTCATGCACTTCAATAGGGGTACATTCTGTCTGCAAAGGTAAGCTTTCATTTACAGGTCCTTCACCAATAACATTATCCTTTGCACTGACATGAGCTCCTATGGCTTGGTATGGAAAGGATTCTGACCCTTGGGCTGTCCTTTCTATGTCAATATCAGGTTCACCATTTGTATCACTGAATCTTGTGTGTAGAGAAGATTCCCCTTTAATCAGTGCTATAGTATGGTTCCTGTTGTCTCCAGTTAGAGTGGTCCCAACATCAGCTGTAGTCCCTTTTTCAGTAGAAGCTCCAAGACTATCATTCTTAGGACTACCATAATTTGAAGTGCCTGCAAATGTAGCTAAGGAAATGCCAACACCTTCGACCGACACAATAGGCTCTCCTTGAATAGAAGCCGCAATTTTCGTAGGTGTGTCCAAGGGTTTTGAGCTTGGTTTTTCCTAGTCCTCCATGCGACTCAATTTCCTCAAAAATTGATTCTTGTGATCAACATCACGAACAACCTCTGGTTTGCCATTAATAGCATGCTGGTCACCAATTTGTTCATCTATTTCTCTACTTGATTATATGGCCCCATCCCTCCTCAGGCCACTGAAAGTTACTTCCCACCATCTCATCTTGTAGATCTTATTGTTCCGGTTCCAACGAGCTATTACAATAAGGTGTTCTGTCATGTATTTCTCTTGGAATGCCACCTCAAGCATAATTAATTGAGTTAGGCCTAATAATAACCCTGTTTTTCGAAAGTTTTCGGAATGCAACAGAATGAAAGGCAAGTTGTGCGGATGATGGAATATGCCAAGCAAATGCCATTATATCCCATAGAAACTCCTCATAACCCAATGAAACCCCTCCAAAAACCACTGAGCCCGCTGATGCAGTAAACCTGCTCCTCTGACCTAGCTGTTTCCGACCCTGTAAGTACATCCTGACCACGCCATAAGGGAAACCAAAAAAAGGAACATGAAAAATTCTCTAAATTGTATCATTGGAAGTAGTTATCAGTTTGGAAAATTGTACTAGTCTTGATTGCACTAGAAAATCAACATACACAAATCTCAATTCCCGCACACCATGCCTTCCCTTGGGATGACTAGGACGATCACCTCATACTTTCATGCAGATTCATCAGATCGAAACCACAAGCAACGAGCAGAAGTTCAAGGTGCACCAAACAATAAAATAGTGAGATCTCGAGTCTCTTCTTAGCCCCCTCTTTGAGGATTGACGGATATCATCGAGACCAGTTTGGTGTTGCCAAACTGTACATTAGTTTATCTGTCCTCAGAGCACCAAAAGGACCTGCTCCAGATAGTTCTAGAGTAGGGTGCTCCTGACCCATCCTGTTACCTCCCAGTACCATAGAAGTAGCTAGAGATCTATTCAGAGTTTCTTTCTTTTGATCTTGGATGCTAGGAGCATCCCTCAGTCCTACATCCCCCCAAGATCATGCTACTAGACCCACCACTGTTTTGAGGGTACTTCGACAGTGTGCCAATTCCTTGTTTGACTCCCTCACCATTCGTCATCAGACTCGGGAGCCCTTGCCATCTTTAGCTCCATCGCTAGATTTTCCTCTCTCACTCATTCTTTCTTTGCAGGCTATTGATAATTTTGTATCATGCCATGGTCTCTTATATGTGTGTCGCAGTAGCACTACAACTTCTTCCTTTCTTTCTTTATGTTATTTTCAGTATATTCTAGGGGCAGCGCTTGCACTTGTGCATTGTATTCATATCGATTGTACTCTTCTTCAGTCCCATTGATCTACTTTTGTGGTCATTTGTTGGATGTTGATAAAATTATCTTATTTTTGTTTCCCAAGGGAAAATCGTAATTTTATTCATTTGAATGAAATTACATGTTGTAGATGCTAGATAGTATATGCATCAATTCATAGATCTTGGTTAACAAGATCATAAAAAACAACTCATCAGAGAGTTAACCTATTCTACTCTTTCCTACCTTTCTTTTTTTCCACTTTCCGCCAACCATTAGAGTTGGATGGGGTGATACAGTAGACAATTGTGACTCTTTTACATTTGGCTGGATTTCTTTGTCAGAATCTAAATTTTCTGAAATGTGTGTTCGTTTGGTGCCACTAGCTGATTTTTCAGCCGAAATCATCTCAATCTGTTGATGTTGTTCGGATGGTACTGGAACCAATGCAGATTGATGCTCGACCTTGTCCTTCATCATAGTTTCCTGGGAATTCTGAGCATTATTGTTTGTGGTATTGTCTGTGGGCTCTGCTGCTTCTGTTTCTGCTTCCTGAGTTTCTGAAAACTGCCATTCTTTTGGCTTTTGTGTTTGTCTTTTTTCTTTTCTTTTTTAGCTTGTGAACAAGCATTTTGGATGTGGCTGGTATGAAGACAAATACGGCAACGAAAGGCTGTGCTCTCATAGTCAAGGGGTTGAGACCACTGCTGATTGTTGAAATATAGCTGGATGCAGCCAGGTAACCCTTTACTAAGGTTTACCTCCATGGAAATTCTGGCAAAGGTATAAATGGCCATTGAAACTCGTTCGACATCTATCTTTATAAATTTCCCTAGTGTATCCCCAATTCCTGCTAATATTTTGTGATGCCAAAAATGCAGTGGTAGATTATGTAATCTAATAAAATTATCTTATTTTATCTAAAAGGAACAAATACTTTAATTGAAATGTCATAGCCTTCTATCAACCTCATTAAAGAAGCCAATATTTTCTTCTTTAAGATACATCCTTTTGGTAACATTAATCTCTATCTCCTAAATCATGAATTATACAACAAAGAGATTCCAACGAATTGATTATCCATATTGTTAGATTCAACAAGGATATTAAGTTGATTTACATCTATTTTTAAGCATGGAGAATGGGCATGTTTCCTTGGTAAACGGTTATACTTATTTTTAATTTTGCAATATAAAAACAGATATTTGTATGTGATTTCAATTTTTAATGAACTCTTTGACATTTTCTAGAATTTTGAGAACTATTTTTCTGAAACTTTGTTTTGGCATTTCAGGTTAGTAAGTGTGTTCATTCCTGATGTGCACTAGGATGACCATTTTAGGCTTAGATCTTATTGCTCTAATTCTCAGTTTATAACATGGCATTTTGAGATTTATGTTATGATTGCATTGGGATCCATAATTGAACCATTGCCTTGCTTGAGTTGTTACCTCCAAGATCTACAGAAAAGATAAGTCGAATCACCACACAAACCTTGGAGCAACTTGAGGACACCACCCAGTGTCACCTTGGTGGTTGTTCTCTAAAACCTTAGGCCAGCTCTTCTCCAGCGCAAGGGGGGATTCCCTAACAAGATTACAAATCCATTCTTGCAAAGCTTGATATAAAAATCAGATTTGTAGAATGGCGTTACTTTTAGATTTAGGCTGTAAAGTAATGGTGGATTATCAAAATCAGTGTCTATCCATTGGGTGATGGAGTCAAACTCAGAGAGCAAGAAGGCTTGGGTATCATGGAGGAGACATAATTAGGACATGCGTTGATGTGCTACAGTTAGTCCAAAATAGATTTTCAGATTGTGCAAGAGTAATTGAGGGCCTTACGTAAAATGCACGGTCACAACCATGAGATTACAGGCAAGTAATAATTTGCAGCCATAAACAATAGAGGAATGACATCATTTGAAACCCTAGATGAAGCAGATTGTGTATTACAGCTTTAATGAATAGCCAACAACATATCATATCTTCAAATTTGATTTCACTATGAGAAAAATGGTGAAACTTTACATCGAACTTGACCCTTAACTTCTCCCAAGAGATCTCAAACTAAGTGTTGGAAATCCCATTCGGCGAACCATACCTTTACAAATGAGAGCTCTTGTCCTTTCATTGAGTAATTTCTAGATCCATGAACCTTATAGAAATGATAATACTAACAAACATAATCAAGGTCTAGAAGCTTCCTTCAAGCTAGGCGTTCTTAATTGGGGGTGAAAAGATGCATAGTATAGGGGGTTTGATTTAGTCTTTGTTGCCACATGCGTCACCTTTCTATTTTGGGCGCCAAGCATGACCATCTGGTAGCTTCATCTCCCCAAAATAGCAATAGAACTCATGGAAAGGTGGAGTGATCCATTAGAAATGGTCAAATGTGGCTAGTGTTTTGAGATGGAAAATTTGAAACCACCATAACTCACTAAGTATTTATTGGAATCTCAATTATGACCATAATTTGGAAAAGCCACAGGAACTTTACGTCTACTGGTGTTGGACTGGCGGTAATCTGACACTCTATGGAAAGATATCTAATCTTTTATGAAAAGAGGACACACAGGAGCTATTCTAGTTGTTTCTAAATGAAGTGTTTCTCATAAATGTTCTTCTCCTCTATGCCATGTGTGAAATTAATGCCAAGTGTCATCTTCTTGACTAAGGTGTTCCTTTTCTTTTGTTCATTTGATCCTTGATTATGCCATGGAAATTTTCATATATCCCTCAAAATGATGGACGCTCCTTTCTTGAAGAGTCTTTGACCACTATGAGAGGTTCCTAGGAGACACATGCCAATCTTCATGAGGAGCGTTCTTTAGAAACCTCTTTGTTGCCTTGTAGATGAAGCCGTGAGTTCACAAGAATGATTTGTCATTCCTCAAGTTTCAACATATGTAGAATCGCCTCATCTGACATGAGATGAACCCAAGTGGTGAGAAATGCCTTAAATGTTCAAATATGTAACTTAGCCTTGAAAGCTGGTAAGGCACCCCAAAGGTACCTTCCAACAGAGAAATATCCATATAAGTGCACCAGAAGGTGAATATCTGCTACATGTGCAACCTTGCCACCAAATATGTGAACTTAACAACAAAACACACCTCAAAATGTGTGAATATATGCTGGTGCAAAGCTGCTGAAAATAATGCCTCTGAAAATGCAACTTGAACTTGCATTTTCTGGTGGTAACAGAGTGCAAAGCTCTTTATTTTCTCATTTTATGCCCTTATTCTTTAGCTTTCTGTACTTGGTTCAGAAGCAAAAACTGAAAGTCTAGATCGGGGAATCTCCCAGTTAGAAGATTTGATTCATCATGAAGATACCGCGTCTAAGGTTTGATTCTGAGATTTGTGTTGTATGTCTTTCCTTGCATATGATAATGAATAGTATTTCTGTAGAACGTACAAGCAGCATTTTTTGTTGGCTATTGACAACATTTATTCATTTGCTTAAACTGGTTTTGCATTCATTGTGGAATACCTGTTATTAATTTGTGTGTCATGTTTTCTGTGTCTATTGAACTGTTTAACCACTTTGGTTTTCATATCCTTGTTCATGCTGCTTTGATGTTTTGTATGTGACCATATCGAAGGCTTGTCTATGCCTTTCTATGTTTGAAGACTTCATGAGTCTACCACCTTGTGTAGCAAATCTCTCTTCTACTTAAGTTCTTGAGATCTGTATATCACTTGATGGCGATAGAGAATCCAATTGATGAAAAATTCTTGCTGTACTTTTTGACACTACAGAAAAAATAATTCTGTAATTTTCATCAATATGGGCTTTGTCATTCATCTTTTTTGGTTGCTTTCTTGAACCATTACCTTTCATGGTAATGTTAGGATGACAAAGCTATTGCACATAGTAGGATATTGGCAAAATGTTTGATGTGGTCACTGTTTATTCTGCAATTTCTGAAACCAAGAGTAGAGAAAGGGTCTTGATGAAATTATTTTTTCTTTCTTTCAGGAAATGTAGAAATTGGGAATGGCTATGGTGTACCTGGTGGTGGGGCATATTATGGAACACATTGGACTCCAATGTTTACGATTGCATCTGAGTCTAATGACCATAGTGTGGAAGGTCATAATATATCCAAGGCAATCTCGGATGGTCGGGTGTCACCTGTTTGTCCCTCAGAAGTCTCCAATGACAGAGGTTTTAAAGTGGGTCCAACGAAGGATTCAACAACGACTGAAGCACATTCTTCAAAAGAAAGCCATATGCAACGAAAAGAACTTCCTGAACTACTTAAACAGAGGTTGAAAGCACGAGGGCTGCTTAAGGAGACTAATACAACTGATTCAGCTACTTACAATGCAAGTGTCTTCATATTTTCTCTATTTCTATTTTTATTCTAGTTTCCTTGGGCAAACTTTTTGAAAATTTGAATTGACTTGAATCTTTGGAACTTGATGGGGAACAAACAAATATTATGTTATTCCATTTGCATCAAGGCCCTCTTTTCCGTTGTATCATATGTTTATAAATGTATGCACCACCAAACGTCTTATTATTGGTTGTATACACTGATGTAGGAGTACTCATTTATTTTTTGTGGCTGCTTGCTTATTATTATAATATATTTTTCTTGCAGAAAACGACTGATGATGGTGCAACAGGGAATGGCACATTCTCCAAATTGTTGCCTCAGGGATGGGTGAGGACTTTACTAATTTTCATCCACTTTTTTGATATTATGTGGAATCATCTTTATACTTTTAATATGTTTGTTTTGAATATTTTTTTGCACTATTTATAGCATGACTTAAGTTCCTTGATACAAAATGTGGTTACGGGAATACTTGTAACTATGTAACTATGTTTATATAGGTACAAATAAAATACATACTGGTCATCCATAGATGTTGAAAATAAGGGTACCAAGGAGGTGTTTCCTACTGCATCTATCCTTTTGGCTTAGGAAGACACATTAATGACCCTTTTGTATAGTGACATTATGAGTTTAATTAATGTCATGAAGCTGAAGTACTTTTTATGAGATATGTACTATGTACTTTAAGTTATTAAAGTCACATGTGTTACAAAAGTGACTTTATGAGAAAAGTGCCAAGTACACTTTATATTATTAAAGTGAGTTTTATGTTTTAAAAGTGACTTTATGAGAGAAAAAATGCACATGGTACAAAAATATTAAAAGTACTAGGAGGCACATTAATTGAGGGGGACTACATGAAGGAAGGGGTCAAGTGAGGGACTTGATCTCGTCCACTGATCTCATGGGCGGAGATTTAATCTCAGCCCTTGATTTCCAAGGGTTAGGGTTCTCATCTTTTGGAGAGACAAAAGAGGAAAAATGAGAGAAAGGAGGCTCATTATGATTCTCATGAGACTTGAAAAGAGAAAGGAGAGCAAGGAGGCTGAGTTTGATTGCAGGGAAAGGTGGCAGAGATTGCTGTGCATAAGTAGAAGGGTTCAAACTTCTAGAGACACTACCAGCACGTATTTTTAGCAGAGACCACAGGCACGAATTCCTAGATTTTCGCTCCAGGAGTTCAGGCCGAGTTTGCAGAGGCTTTCAGGCTAAAATTTATGTTGGTTGACAGGCTAAGTTTAGACTGAAATTTGTGGTTGTTTCCAGGCTGTCTTTAGGCCGAAACTTCAGGAAGAATCCAGGCCGAGATTTCTGGGTGGGAAGGCCTGGAAAATATCAGTCTGTCAGCGAGTTTTTTGAGGCCCTAACAGTGCATAACTTGAGGTATTCTGGTCAGAGTTTGAGGCACGGGTTTCCATGAGAATCTTTGCTATATCCGGCTCAGAAATTTGAGGCATTGTCAGAGAGTACAAGCCAAAATTTAAGGCTAAAAATCAGTCTGAGTTTATGACTCTGTGGAGGCTCTAATTCTCTGTATTTTGATAGTGACATCAACAAACACAAAAAGGGAGATAAATTGACTCTTCTCTGCTGTACAAATTTCCTTAAGAAGCAAATAAAATCCTCCTTTAGAACTGGTTTTCCCCTTGTGGGTTTTCCAGCGTCTTATACCAAAATCATTGTGTTAATTCTATGAGTGTCTGCTTGCATTTATGTTTTGTATCAGCTTTGTGAAATTAAAAGTAATTATATGTTTCAAGTTAAATGCAAAACTGACTTCTATATCAGCGACATGTAATGTTGGGTTTGGGCATTAAACTCATGCAAAAAACTTGGAACTGGGTGGGCTACAACATAAACTAATTTTCTACAATAGAGTGCTGACTTGGTTGGATACATGTTTATGATTTTGCTCAATTCTTCTTTAAGTGACCAATATATTGAAATATTCGTTATGTGCATGATGCATGTGCTGATTGTTTTTTTAATAATTATTTGTGGCGTGGGACAATTCATATCTCTCTAGCACCGATAATTTTGATATTGGATAGGTTGCACAACCATTTTATGGAATGCTGGAGTTAATGAGAGGATTTTTGTAAAATGCTCCTTTTGGGTTTGTTAGGGTTGAACTTCTGTACATTTAAAGCTTGTGACCTCCTCTATAGCATAGGAAAATGTATGCAACATGCACTGCATTGGTTTGGCCCATGAGGCTCCCGCTGCCATGGAAACCTAGGTTGGAGCTATGGATTCCTCAGATGGGTGTATGAATACTACTGTTGAATCAATGGATGCTATTCTGTCTCCAGATGATAAATCCCTGATTATCAAAGCAAAAACTGTTAAAAAGGGCTTTAATGGGTTGGGTTTGTGTAGTGTGTGGTCATTCTACCCTAACTATGTCTCTTTCTCCTTTGCAGTTCAGGCTTGTGTGCAGTTCTTCTATCCTAACCACATTTCTCTTTTTGTGGTTGGCATTTTTAGGTGGTGTTGTCGCTCAAATTGTACACAAGAATGCGACAATGCTCAGGGTAGGGGCTGTCACTGTGATCCTTGCCCTCTCCGTTAAGCTGTCTCCTAAAGGCTAAGGGCGGTAGTCCTATGGATGAGGAGATGAACTACTTGTTGGAAAAAAAAGAAGTAAAGGAGACACAACTGAATGGCCTAGCAACTGGGTTGAAATTAAGAGGCAATTTTGATTACTAAGCACTTCTTGATTAGATTTATTAAGAGTATAAGTTAGAGTCTAATGCCTTTGAGATTAATTACTTGCACAGTTAGAATTAGCTTTAGCAAGTAACCGGATGAACAATTGCTACAATATGCAAACTCTATCCTATATGAAGTGCAGGACTTAAGTCTATGTGAGATGCAAGCTCTTGGTCACTTTTTGTTAAATGCCTAATCAAATTAATTCCTTCTCAATTCTTTTGGAATTAGTCTCGAACGCAAGTTGTAGAGAGCCTGTGGCCTCATTGACGATACCTCCCGTGGGGTTCTAAACACATAGGTGCCTCCGTTCCTACAAGGGATTTCCAGCAAGAGAATTGCAAGGTCACCTATGTTAGCTGCGAATGAGGGTCTAGAGTCCTCAAATTGTTTGAAGAAGGTGGTCCTATCTTCTTACAACCAAGCTTATGCTTGGAGGTATATTTTATAAATGAACTTCTAAACTTAGGATGAAATACAAGATGTGAGTGATTGCTTCAATGAGAATATTGAATGAATTAAGTACTTCAACAAGGAGTCAACTTGAGATCCAAATGGTATTCAACAAGATAACAAGAACAAGTAAATGAAGTACTTATGCAATTATCAAATATTCCAGTGAGACAATTTCAATGAAACACAATTCGCAAGAGCTTATTAGAACTTGTTAATATGTTATTTAATAACTTAATTCTGCTTGTGATCAACAATTGTGCGCAAGAACAAATTAGAGTACTTTGTCACAATGAAGCAAGGCTAGCTATTTCAAATACTCGAGATACTTGTTAGATGCTCTAAATGTATCATTTATGTCAAGAACCAAGATTAGCATTTAGGCACAAGAAACCACTTTATATCACAATGATAAGAACAATATATATTTGTCACTTAGATCATGAATCAATTAGACACAATACAATGGAAAAATAGAGACAAGCACAATGAAAGATAATATTTCTATCTAATTAACAATGGATGCTAGAAAGAGGCAATGCAATGATGCAAGATGCAATTATCAATGGTAATGATGATGCAAGGGTGCAAGAAGCAAGAATATGCAATAACATTGTTTTATCCACAAGATCCCAAAAAGAGACAAATGTATCAATACCCTCACTATCCAATGCTCATTAAAGTATGCAAATGTGTTAATTCTTAGTTAACGATGGTATGTTCTATGCTTAGAGCAATTTACTTCAATCTTTCTTATTAGCCCAATTCAATTTCTTGTTTAGCAGTCACATTAACATTGATAGTGAATGCTGATAGAACATAAACAAATAACTAGAAGACAAGGGGACACAATATTTTGGCGGATGCCAAGGAAAAACCCTTTGATCAAATGTTCTTATTATTATTCAAATTTAGCAGAGAGAGAAAGTACAATTTACAGCAGTCAATAGGATGCCCTAGCCAACAAAGTCAACGCTGGTCAAACCAACTGAAATCCTCCTCCAATGAAGCTCAGTCAAACCAAGTCAAACTCGGCCTCCAAAATCAGTCAAAGTCAGCCCAAAACAATCCTGAAATATTTGGTCAAACCTGGTCAACGCACTGGTCAAATCTGCGGTCAACACTGCAGTCAAATAGTTTGGATTTCCTCGTTTTTCGTGCCACTAAACTTGGCCTTCAAAAATTAGATTTCTGCCCAAGGATCAAAGTCAAAGTGTGAGAGTTGACTCAAAGTCAATGCTGCTGCAAAAGCCCTAAAAACAGTCCGAAAATTACCGCTGCCCTTCACATGTGTGGATGAGAGAGAGAGCCTTCTATGAGGCTGTACGAACCAATGAGAGGAGAGAGATGCGTGATGAGATGATGTTCAAATGAGGTTTGAGTCTCTCCTTTTTATATCCATCAGTGAGGGGTGGAGACACATCTTTTGGGGCTTATGAGCCTACATAACAATTCTGGCCGACCTTGAGAATTTGCACGTGTGAGAGAATAAATTCAAAATCCAACATCTGCTCATCCAAACAAGATGATCTTAGATCAATCTTGCACCTCTCAAAAAGAGGAATCCAACAAAAATATCATCTCAATCATATGAGTAGTCCAAAGTGGAGTTTGGCCCTAGTTGCCAAATTTAACATTCCCTCTCAACTAGGGAGAACTTCACCCGTCAATCCATCTGTCAACTTGTGCAATCTTGTCATCTTGTACCATCATGTACCATCTTGTCATCTTGTGTCATCCTGCTGTCCTTGTACTTTGCTAGCTCTGCTCTGCTGAATCATGTAGAAATAATGAAGAAGATTTGATCGAGAGTGATTCACAAGACCTTGCTACTCTCCGCTAACCTGAAGTCAGTTTAGAGGTAAAAACCTCAAACAAACTTGATCTTAGATCAAGTTGTTGGACACAACCCTTCCTAGACATAGAGAGTACAATAATACACGATGCATCCATCGGTAACGCTATGGCCTCTATCCTCATTTCCCAACTCATTGGCCAGATGAGAGGTACTTCCCATGAGGCATCGATCAAGAGAGGGTGAACCAGTGCAATATCATAACGATGGGGAAATAGCACACCAACAAGGTAAGGCAAACCTAGCCCTGTGGTTGCCTATAGCTACAAGAAGTTGTCCCCAAGCCCCTTGGAGCTCCCAGAGCTCAAAGTCCAACTCAAGCGGGACCCTCATAAGAGTGTTTGTCCACGATTCCAAGCTTCTCACAGAAGGTTAAGAATTTGACCTTCCTTAAGGGCGTCGTGAGAATATCTGCGACCTGCTCATCAATCTCAATGTGATGGAGCCTTACGGCGCCTCACTATACCATATCCCAGATAAAGTGTACCTGAGATCAATATGCTTGGAACGGTAGTGGAACACAAGATTCTTTGAAAGTTGAATCCCACTTTGGTTGTTGCAATGGATCATGGTGGTATCCAACACATGCCCGAACAACTCACTGAAGAGCTTCCTCAACCAAACAGCTTCACAACAGGCCATACTTGCTGCAATGTATTTGGCCTCGACAGTACTCAAAGCATCCGATTTTTTCTTCCTGCTCATCTAAGAGATCGAAGCAAAACTTAGGGTGAAGCAACATCCAGATGTGCTCTTACGATCCACCACACTGCCTGCCCAGTCAACATCAGTATATTCGTGGAGCCTCACATTCCCGACAATGTATCTTAGTCCATGGTTGATTGTGCCCCAGAGATATCTCAAGAGATTCTTGGCACCAATCCAGTGTAAGTGATGAGGCTTGACCATGTATTGACTCAATGTGTTCACTGCAAAACATATATCCAGACGGGAGTTCACTAAGAACATCAGGGCCCCTACAAGTTGACGATACTCGGTTGGATTTCCCAAATCGGGCCCAACAACACTTCCACAATATTTCTTAAAGTTGAGTTCCATTGGAGTAGTCACAGACTTGCAGTCCACCATCCCAAATCTTTCCAGCAGCTTCACAATATATTTTCCTTGAGAAAGGAAAATCTCACCTGGATTTTGCTAGACCTCTAGGCATAGGAAGTAGTGCATCAATTCTAGGTCCTTCATTTCAAACTCAGAAGCCAACTCCCTCTTACATTGATGAATAAGAGGGTCTGCACTTGTTAGGAAGAGATCGTCCACATAGAGAACCAGAATGAGAGGCTTGTCATGATCAACCTTAAAGTAAAGGTTTGGATCAACATCACTTCGAGTAAAGCCCAACTTCATCAATTAGCTATCGATCGTCTCATACCAAGCCCTGGGGACTTGCTTCAACCCATAAAGGGCTTTCTTCAACTTGCATAGATGTGTATCTCGATCTCGAACTTCGAACCCCAAAGGTTGTTCCACATAGACCTCTTCCTTGATCGATCCATGTAAGAAGGTAGTCTTGACATCCATCTGATGTAGACTCCATCCTTGCGATGCAACAAGGGCAATAATCGAATGGATGGTGCAAATATTTCATCATAGTCTATACCTTCTTTCTGCAAGAAGCCTCAGGCAACAAATCTTGCCTTGAATTTTTCAGCACTTCCATCAGCTCCATGCTTGATCTTGTAGAGCCATTTTGAGGTGACAACAGATTTGCCTTTTGGTCTACGAATCACATCCCATACATCATTTTTCATGATCGACTCATATTCTTTGGTCATTGCATCCTTCCAAACTTGGTGCTTCACGACTTCTTCAAATGTACCAAGCTCAGATTGGACAATGGTGCTCATGGCTACTAAGTACCCTTGGTACCTATTCGGCTTCTTACTTTTACGGAATGTTCCCCTTGGAGCAATATGTCTCTCAGCATCTTCGAGAGTGTCTCTAAGCCATGAGGGTCTTCTTTTATTTGAAGAAGTGGGTTCACTAGGAGGTGGATCTATAAGATCCATCAAACCTTCAACATCAGGCATCTGCTCATCCTTCGGTTCTTCTTGCTTTCCTGCTTCTTCTTCTTTGTCTTCCTTTGAGATAGGAAGATTTCTAACCTTCCTAAGGGCAACATCTTCGTTGAAGGTGACATCATGACTTATCTCCACTTCTCTTTGACCAGACACATAGATTCTATATGCCTTTGAGGTTTTACTGTAGCCCACAAACTTTCCTTTATTTCCAGAAACATCCAATTTTCTCCTCTTTTCTTTCGGCACATGAAAATATATTACACTTCCAAAAATTCTAAAATGAGAAACATCAGGTTTCTTACCATTGAAGACTTCTTCGGGAGTTTTGGAGTCCAATGCTTGATGTGGGCATCTATTTTGAACATACACAGCGGTATTGGAAACTTCTCCCCATAGGAACTTTGGAAGACCTTGGTCATGAAGCATGGCATGGGCAGCTTCAAGAATGGTTCGATTCTTCCTTTCGGCAACTCAATTTTGTTCGGGAGTATACGCAGTAGTGGTCTCCCTCTTAATGCCAACTTCCCTGCAATAGTCATTGAACTCATTTGACTCATATTCGGTTCCATTATCGGTCCTCAAAATTCTAATCTTCTTCCCTGTTTGATTTTCAGCCAAGGGCTTGAAGGTGTGGAACCATTTGAATACTTCGTCCTTTTTCTTTAAGAAGTATATCGATGTCTTGCGGGAGAAGTCATCTATAAAGGTGACATAATATAGGCATCTTCCCAAGGATGTTACGGGCAACATACCAGATAGATCAGAATGAATCAATTATAGAACATCATTAGTCTTGGAGTCACTTGAGGGGAATGGTCCCCTTGTATGCTTTCCTTTAGCACAACCCTGACATACACTTTCATTATCATCTTTTAAATTGGGCATACTTGTGACCACCTTCCTTGCTTCGGGAAGAGCTTTATAATGAAGGTGTGCAAACCTTTGGTGCCATAGCTTTGATTGAAGAGTTGTGTTACATGTCATGGCTCCCAACGGACTTCCTCCAACCTGATAGAGTGTATCAACCCTGAAACCAAGAGGGAATGCTTCTTTAAAATTCTTCTTCCAAATGCGTACCTTTCTATCAATGAAAACCACTTTGAATCCTTTGTCTTCCATTGCCGAGATAGACACTAGATTCTTCTTCAAGTCAGGTACATACAACACATCTTGCAAACGAAGGACTTGTCCTTTATTTAGATGAAGGTTCACAGTCCCTGTCCCTTTCGCATGATAGGTGGTATTATCTCCAAGGATAATTTCCAAATTAGTATCATCTTCAATCAAACTAGAGGGGGCCTCTTTATATCCAGTGAAGTGCCTTGAGGCACCACTGTCAATCAACCAGTTATCTAGGTTGTCGGGAGGAGATGCAACAGAGAGGGAAAATATAAGAATATATTCATTTTTCTTGTTATCAACAACATTAGATTTATCATCCCTAGAGTTCCTTGACCTCTCGAGAGGTTGACCATTTCCATTTCCATTTCGAGCAGAGGGAGCCTTTCTCTTTCCTTTGTTGTTGAACCTGTTGTTCCTTTGATTTCTATTTCCCCTGAAGTTGTTATTGTTGTTGTAGTCATCATCTAGGGGCGAGTCCCTTTTATTGGGACACTCTCTAGCATAGTGACCAAACCTGTTACAATTGTAAAATCCAATGTTGTGAACATCGCCATCGGGATAATATCGGCAAGGGTCCGGAAAACCAAAAATCGTAAAAATTGGGAAAATATTGGTAAAAAGTTGGCAAACATCGTCAAAATTAAGATACCATAAAAATATCTTTAAAAATCGGCAAACATCGGCTAGGCCAAAAAATCATGATTTCGAGATAAAATCGGGATGTTATCAAGATGTTCACAACACTGGTAAAATCTACCCTTCCTTCCTTTGGGTCCCACTCTTTATTGACCTTGATTTCTCGGACCAACATTATTCTTCTTCTTTGCATGAGCGGTGAAGGCAGTAGGTTCACTTCCATTTCCATTTGAGGGTTGGTCTCTCTCCATCATCCTTGTCTCTTGAGTGCATCTTGTCAACAGTTCATCAAAATCAAGAATTATATTATTATTGAGAATAGTGGTATTGAATACATACCAGCTCGGGGAAGACCTCCAAGAGCAATGAGAGTGAGCTCTCGATCAGCTATGACCTCTCCAATCGATAAGAGATCATTATCGATTTTGGTGATCCTCATGAAGTAGGATTGTATGGACTCTCGCTTGTCCATCTTGATGTCCTTCAACTTGTTCTTCAAAAAGAGAATATGATTAGCATTGCTAGCCCTGAACATGCCAACCAACTTATCATACATCTCCTTCGATGTGCCCAGCTCAGAGATATAAGCAACCAAGTGCTTGTGAATAGAATCCATGATGATCTTCTTCGCTTTGGTTTCCCCTTTCTTGTACTTTGTTTTAGTGGCAACCGATGCATTTGATGGAGGCTCAGTTATATTTCCTTGCACATAGTCCATAACATGTTGTTCCTCCAATGTTAAGTCCAAGGAAATTTTCCAAGCATGATATTCAGACTTATCATTGAGCTTGTCATCAGATTTGAAGTATGATGAAGAAGCCATTGACCCTTGTCCTTGTCTAATCAACTTTAAGTGATTGCTCTTCTCACTCTTGCTTGGGCTTTGTCTTCACCTAAGATCTGATACCTTGTTAATTTTTAGTTAACAATGTTATGTTCTATGATTATAGCAATTTACTTCAATCTTTTTTATTTGCCTAATTCAATTTCCTGTTTAGCAATCACATTAACATTGATAGTAAATGCTGATAGAACATAAACAAATAACCAAAAGACAAGCCAAGACAAGAGGACACAATATTTTGGCGGATGCCAGGGAAAAACCCCAATGTGGGGAAAACCCTTTGACCAAATCTTCTTATTATTCTTCAAATTCAGCAGAGAGAGAAAATACAATTTATAGCAGTCAACAGGATGCCCTAGCCAACAAAGTCAACGCTAGTCAAACCAACTGAAATCCTCCTCCAATGAAGCTCAATCAAACCCAATCAAACTCGGCCTCCAAAATCAGTCAAAGTCAACCCAAAATAGTCCTGAAATATTCTGTCAATCCTAGTCAACGCACTGGTCAAATCTGTGGTCAACGCTGTAGTCAAATAGTCTGGATTTCCTCGTTTTTTGTGTCACCAAACTCGGCCTCCAAAAATTGGATTTCTGCCCAAGGATCGAAGTCAAAGTGTGAGAGTTGACCCAAAGTCAACACTGGTCAACGCTGCTGCAGAAGCCCTAAAAACAGTCCGAAAATTACAGCTGCCCTTCACACGTGCGGATGAGAGAGAGAGCCTTCTATGAGGCTGTACGAACCAATGAGAGGAGAGAGATGTGTGATGAGATGATTTCCAAAAGAGGTTTGAGTCACCTTTTTATATCCATCAGTGAGGGGTGGAGACATATCTTTTGGGGCTTATGAGCCTACATAACAATTTTGTCCGACCTTGATAATTTGCACATGTGTGAGAGAATAAATTCAAAATCCAACTTCTGCTCATCCAAACAAGATGATCTTTAGATCAATCTTGCACCTCTTGGAAATATGAATCCAACAAAAATATCATCTCAATCATATGAGCAGTCCAAAGTGGAGTTTGGCCCTAGTTGTCGAATTTAACAAAATGTAATATTACCAATTTTTAATTTTCATTTGAGGAGGTCCGGGGAGATTTGTGGGATGGTGCTAAGCATAGCACAATCTTTGTAATGTCCCTTCTCAATAATTTTTGTTAGAGGAGAACTACAATTTTGCAAATTTTGGAGCTAGAGCATTTTTGGATGCCAACTTTGGGAAAGGGGTAAAAATTAGAGTTGGTGATATGTGGGGCCACCCCTCAAGGGAATACGCATCCTTTGAGGAAAATCGATTTTGTGGGAAGGAGGTCGAAATATGTGGGTGAGGGACCCACAAGGAAAGGTGAGGCAACGATTATAAATAGAGGGTTGAAGGCCATATTGAGCACCTTTTGCTAATTTGACTATTACACCATTGTTGCTCAAGTTGTTTAGTTGGGTCACAAAGTGCTGTTCAATGCTAGCGATTTCTATGGGGAAATCTCACTCTTCCTTTGATGGACCTTGAGTTCCACCTTAAGGGAGCATTGACATAATTCTTTGGAGGCTTTTTGAAGCAGATTTCAAGAGGTTCAAGTTGCTCTGTGGAGAAAACTGGGCACAAAAATGAGGAACCACTTACATGTTGAAATATGTAACTAGGTTCAGTCTTTATAATGACATATGTAGTCATGGTTTTATGTATTTAATGAAAAGAGAAAAATAAATTTATTATTGTGAATCTTGAGGCATGTGTTTCTTTTTTTTATTTTTTACAAGTGGTTCACGTTCTTATGTGCCTGCACACTCTTAATGAATCGCAGTAAATCCTCCCGAAAGGATCTACTATCGGCCTGCACTGAGACCTAACCCCGCAGGTGTCTAGGAGAATTGATCCTGTGACCTCTCAATTTGTGAGTACTTCAACAAGCGGGGACTCAACCAATTGAGCTAACCCTTGGGGCTAAGTCTTGAGGCATGGGTTTCATGCTCAAGAGAATTTATTTTTATAGGTCAAACACCCATTGTGTGCTTGTAGGTTTGTCATAAAGTCATTGAGTCATTGTCATGTATTAAAGACCCATTTGGGCATGTTACATATTGTAAAAGAAAATTTATTGAGTCAAAAGACTCTCCAAGACCTCGTCATGGCACAAGATCATGTCGGCTTACATGAGAAGACAAGTCGGCCTAAAGGAGCAATTCGACCTATTGAGAAGCCTATATAAAGAAGACTTCGACCTCATTTGGATGACACACTTGAGTCACACAAGTTCGATCTCAAGGAAGAAAAGAAGTGCGAAAAAGAAGAGGACGAAGGAAGACGAAGAAGAAATCGGGTTTTTTTGCTATTTCTCTCCACACGTGCGAAGGAATTAGGGTTCAGGCTGCTGCAGTAAAGCTGAGTTGCAAAAGTGAAATTAGGTCATCAAGAAGAGCTATTTTGGAAGTCGAATTCTCTAAGAGAGAGAATTTGCCCAAGTGAAAAAGAGAGGAGCAGAAATACACCATTATTTCTTTCACGTGCAAGGGTTAGGGTTTCTGTAGAAGAAGTTGCTGGGAAGGTCAAAGTTGCAGAGGAAGTTGTTGGGCAGGTTAAGGGTACAGAAGAAGCTGTTGGGCAGGTCAAAGTTATAGAAGAAGTTGCTGGGCAGGTCGAAGTTGCTGGAAGTCAGATTTGCAGAAGTTGCTAGAAGCAAGGTTTGCCTTGGTCTTGGAGGGTCTTGGTCAAGGGTCAAAGGTCTTGGAATTTGTCAATTGAAGGTCTATAAGAAGAGAGAATTCTGGTGGGTTTTCCTCTCAAGTTGGAGAGTTTTTGGCGTTGGATGGTCGCCTAAATCTTGTGTCCTGTTGTCTCATCGTTCTTTATGATTTGGTAGCTGTTTGATGATAGAGAACACTAATAATGATAAAGGAAAGAATACGTCAATCAAGTAAAGTAAAAATACATCACAAACAATTATCAAAGAAGAGAAATCACCTTCACTTGCTGCCCCTAGATTTCTTAACATGGTATCAAAGCTAAGGTGTCAAATCAAGAAAGGGAAACTCAATAAAGGAAACTCAAGGATCAAAGTTTGAGAAAAGTATCAAGGGCATCAAAGCATCAAGAAGATTCTCTCATCTTTGAGGCATTTCGAGGACAAGAATCACATCATCATCTTGAAGGAAGTCAAAACCCTAGTTCATTCGAAGAAAGGCGTTGTCATCATCATCAAAGATATCAAGGCAATCTCCCTGAAGCAAGGATTTCATCTCAAAGGAGAATCCTTATTTCAAACATCCTTGAAGAAGATCATCCAAGAAGCATCAAGGCATCATTAAGAAGTCATCATCAATCATCATCAACAAAGGCATCAAGTTAAAGAGTTTACCTTCACTTGAAAGCATCAAAGGATGAAGGGATATCTACATGTCTTACTAAAGCATCACAAATAAGGAATCGACTTCAAGATCTAGGAGAGATGATATCCAATAAAGAAATGATTACCATTGTTCTAAATGCACTAACTGCTGAACAAGGTAACCTTGTATCAAAGGCCTATGAAGAGAGGAAAGCTATACCATTCAATAATTTGTGGTCACTATGCAAGATTGAAGAAAACAGGTTTAAGGAAAAAAGTGATGTAGGATCAAATGAGCATGTTCAAACATTTGTTGACATGTGAAGAAGAAAATATAAATTTGGCAAGTTTGGTCCTTAAAAAGAAGAAGATCAATATGTCGTAGATTCAATGCTATAGATGTCAAGAATATGGGCATTACAAGAGAGATTGTCCTAAGCTCAAGAAGGACAACAACAAACAAAGAAGGGAAGAAGCCTATATCACTGAAGAAGTGGAAGAAGTTGAAAAGAAGAAATCCAAGAAGGAGGAAGTAAAAGATCTCTACAATTATTGGGATAAGTCTTCTCCACCTAGTTCTTTTCAATTTTTGTGAAATATAACGATCATGGTAGGAAGCATTAGAAGCATGATATGATGCATCATTTTAGGGGATGGCATCATAGTAGCATATGATTGAAAACAAGAGGTCATGACATTATTATGAAGCTTGAAAGATAACTGAAGTCTATGGCAGTCATTATTAAGGAAGTAGCTCTTGGTAACCTCATTAAAAGCATAAGTAATACTTATGGGTAGAAGTGAGTCATCTAGTATGGAGGTCATACATCATTGGGAAGGAGCATCTACAAGATGAGGATAATCAGGATCCTCTGCTGGAATCTTCATTAGAAGATTCATCCCTTGAAAGATGTCTCGCTGAGAATTCCACTTTGGATGGGATTCATTGTTCAAAAAATGATGGTATGATGACAAAGGAATGAAACATGTCAAAGATGATTAAAGCACTCTTAATTAAGGACAGGAAGCTGCTGAAGGAAGTTGTTATGAATATAATTCATATAAAAATAATACATATAAATATAAATATAATAATAATAATAATAAATAATTAATTAACTAATGGTTAGTTAGTTAGTAATGAAGAGCATGTCTTAGAGACATGACCGTTCATGAAGGGTACCTGCCTAGGGTATATAAGATGACCCTCATTCTCGTTTATAATCATCTTACAACAATTCAATATACAATAATCAATATACAATTAGTCAGTTACATGTCTTACAATGAACATTTGTGTCTTTAAAGTATTTTATAGATTTCCGCTGCATATACGACTTTTAGTCGTTACATTGGTATCAAAGCATTCCTCTGAATATACGAACTTTGTTCGTTATAAAGACAAATCAAATTAAGCATGAAACCCATGCTAGAAAATAATTATTCTTTTTACAAAATTATTCAATGTCACAATTACAAAGGTCATTATGAAGACCGAATCTAGTTACATTCTCCAACATGGAGGTAGTTGCTATTGAAAATTGGCAGCTTAGGGATGAATTTCCTAAGATAAAATCTCATTTATGACAATTTTGTAGTGACTTTCTAAAAATAGAAAGTCATGTCTAGCATCTCGAGTATGACTTTCCAAAAATAGTAAATCACCTTGCATCAATTGGTAATCAAATCTAGTTGAAGGAAAATCACTTAAATTATCATTGATTAATCTAATAGTTCAATCTCGACTTAAATCATTAATATTATTAACATTATTATTATTATCCTTTATGATACTATGATATTATTATTAAAAAAAATTACAAGTCCCTTTACCTTCATCACCTCAATCACTTCTCACCTCTCCTTGATGACTCACATGGTAGTGGGCACCTCTCGCTCTCTTAATGACACATTACACTCTCTTACACACTCATTAAAGACATGTCATATTCCTCTTACACTCATTAAAGACATGTTATAAAAGATTCCTCTTACACTCCCTCTAATGGCATAAGTTACTAAGGCATGCGTATCTCTTCTTAGTGGCATAAGTTACGAAGTCATGCGCACCTCTTCTTCATGGCATAAGTTACTAAGGCATGCATACCTCTCCTTAATGGCATACGTTACTCAGGCATGTGTTTCTCTCCTTAATAGTATGAGTTACACTCCCCTAAATGGCATATGTTTATCTTCCTCAAGGCACGCGTATTGCTCCTTTATGGCAAGAATTCGTTGCTCCTCCTATATATGTGTCTCATGTCTTCTCACCTTCTACTACTACTAGTGCATTGTGAAAGAAGAATTCAAACTTGAGAGAGAGAGTTGGAGAGACTTAAAGAAGATTGTGAGAGAGAGAGAGAGACTTGGCGAGTAAGAGCAGAACTTGGTGAGCCAAGGTTGATTCAGTTGAAGGGAAGGTTGGTTCAATGTTTGCATCTGCTGCTGCTACCAATGATCTTCATGCTACAACGTGTTTAGATTTGGGTGAACTTATTCATTCTCTTGATCTCTCATTGTACTTCACATCTTTGCTGAACAATTGATATCTAATAGAAGAAGAATCTGGTTGGGTTTTCCCCTTGTGGGTTTTACCCTGGTCATTGGAACTAAATTCTCTATCTCTCATTTTGTTCTTGGCTGTCTTCTATTGTGCATTTTGTTTATGTTCTATTTACAATTACTTAACTAATAGTAATATTGCATCATGAAGATTTTTTTTGGAATAAGTAATTATTTTAGCATAGAACATTAAAATATCAACATGGTATCAAAGCTTTGGTGAAGGCAAGCCAAAGAAGATAAGAGCTATCACTCCTTTGCAAAAATTTAATTCAACGAGATCTTACTTGCTGCTGAAATTTGTTGCTCAAGAAAATAATTGATATTGCAACAGAAAGAAGTTTTTGGAATAAGTAATCGTTTCAACGTAGAACATCAGAATTTCAACATGGTATCAGAGCTTTGGTGAAGACAAGCCAAAGAAGATAAGATTTGTAGAAATTTCAATTCAAAGAAATCTTACTTGTTGCTGAATTTGTTGTTCAAGAAGATAACTATCACTCCTTTGCAGAAATTTTAATTCAAAGAGATCTTACTTGCTCCTGAAATTTGTTGCCCAAGAAGATAAGAGCTATCACTTCTTTGCAAAAATTTTAATTCAAAGAGATCTTACTTGTTGCTGAAATTTGTTACCAAAAAAGAAGAGTTATCACTCATTTGCAGAAATTTTACTTCAAAGAGATCTTACTTGCTTCTCCTTTGAAGATCTTACTTGCTGCTGAAATTTGTTTGACTTCGTCCGGTCAGGATTAACTACGAATGAAATTGTTGTTTTTCTTTAAGAGAGAATATGACTATATACAAGGAGAGGGAGACTATTGGGTTTCATCTCCCAACCTCTCCTCGTCTTCCAACTTCCTTTATTTCTCTACTTAGAATATTTACGTAGGATTTCCTAATCCCAAAGATTAAGTGTCAACATTCCGCCCCCCCTTAATCTGAAGGGATGTTGGTGAGTCCACGCATCATTCTGAATCTTTCAAACTTTTCCCTTCCAAGCGCTTTGGTGAAGATGCCTGCAATCTGCTCATTTGTGGAACAATGTCGTAGGTGGATTGTCTTGGCCTCAACAATGTTGAATAAGATGGTATTTTGTATTGATGTGCTTCGTTCAATCATGGAACTTTGGGTTCTTGGCCAAATTTATTGAAGAAGTGTTGTCAATCAAAAGAGGAGTTGAATGTACTTGTTTCTCCTGCAAATCTTTTAGAATTTTCCTAAGCCACACAATTTTCTTTTTTGCTTTAGTTGTTGCCACATATTTTGCCTTAGTTGTGGAATCTACTAGAACTGACTATTTGTGTGACCTCCAAGAGACAACTTCTGATCCAAGACTCATAACATAACTTGAAGTAGATACCCCAATTTCCTTATCTCCATCGAAATCTGAATCAGAGTATCCAATCAAGTTGAAGTCACCCACCTGTGTATACTTGAGTCCAAAGTCTTGAGTTCCCTTCAAGTATTTTAGAACTCTTTTTGCAGCAGAACAATGACCCTCACAAGGCTTTTGCATAAACCTGGAGATGATTCCAACAACAAATGAAATGTCTCGTATGGTAGTAGTCAGGTAGTTGAGACTTCCTACGAGTCGTCTGTACTTAGTTGCATTCTCAAATTCTTTTCCTTTAGTGGATGTGAACTTTAAGTTCTGTTCCATTGGAGTAGTCAAAGGATTTTACTCAAGCCATGCCAAACCTATTCAACAAATCTCCAATTTACTTCTTCTCAGAGGAATATAAACTTTGGATGTTGGGTTACTTCAATACCAAGATAGTAGTGAACATAGCCCAAATCTGTCATTTCAAAACCTTTCTTTAGTTCTTTCTTTATGGATGTAATGTAGTTCTCATTGTTCCCTGTCATCAAAAGATCATCTACATACAGCACAAGATATACAACTATTTTTCCAACTTTCTTGAAAAACAAAGTTGCATCATTAAGATCATAATGTTTGAAATTGAGTTTTAGAAGATGCTCTGTTAATTTCTCGTACTGGGCTCACACTGCTTGCTTGAGGCCATACAAGAATTTTATAAGTTTTCATACTTTGTGTTCCTGACCCTTCACAACTAATCTTTCTGGTTAGGACATAAAAACATTCTCTTTCATATCTCCATTCAAGAATACAATTTTTACTTTCATTTGATGGACTTTCCAACCATTCTGAGCTGCCAAGGCAAAGAGTGTCCAGATGGTAGCCCATTTTGTTGTGGGGGCAAAAGTATCCTCATAATCAACCCCTTCCTTTTGTGAAAAACCTTTTGCCACAAACTTGGCTTTGTGCTTGTCAAGTGAGCCATTTGCTTTATACTTGTTCTTGAAGACCCACTTGCAACTTATTGGTTCGGTTCCCAATGGAGGATCAACTAGCTTCAAGGTGACATTCTTTATCAAATCATCATATTTTTTTTGCATCAATTCTTTCCATTCGTCATGAGAAGTGACTTATTTGAAGGAAGTTGGTTCGAAATTTGTAGACAAATTTAATTCACAATCATAAGAAACATCCATATCAACAGGTGAATCAGAATCGCTTACATCACCTCCATTTTGTTTAGTTGAGCTTCTTGTTCCTGTCTTTCCAACCTCATCAGGACGAACATTTTCAAGTGTCTTTGTCAGCCATTTTGGAGGACCTTTTTGTGATGCCCAGGCTTAGTTGACTGAGATGGGGCTAAATCAAGATTTAGTCTCCCAATTTTGTCAACCACATTACTCAAAGTGTCATCGGTGGCTAGAGCTTCATGTGGGGGAGAGAGTGCTTCAAAAGGAGATTCAAAATATTGATCCAGTGTAGGGATCCCCCCTTCAAGACGTGGATTCTCATTATCAAACCCTTGAAAAGACTTTCCATGTTCGAATCTATCCAAGCAATTAAGCTGTCGCTCAACAACATTGTCAGCCTTGGAAGATTCAAGAAAGATCGCATCTCTAGATATTATAAACTTCTTATTCACTTCATCATAGAGACTATATGCTTTGGAGGTATTTGAGTACCCCAAGAAGATACATTTGCGACTCCTTGCACCGAGTTTGTTTCTTTGTTCCTTAGGTATCAAGGCATAACAGGTGGAACCAAAAACCCCGAGATGCCTCATTGAAGGAATGTGGCCATACCACATTTCATAGGGGGTCCTGTTTTTGGTAGCATGAGATGGACACCTATTCTTTATATACACACCACATAGAACTACATCAGCCCAAAACATCAGCATAACATTCTTGAAAAACATCATTGAATGCCATATTTAAGATTGTACTATTCATTCTTTCAGCGACTCCGTTTTGTTTGGGGTTATAAGGCACGATTGTCTTATGTTTGATCCCATGCTGGCATAGAAAGTTTTCAAATTCATTTGAAGTATATTCTTTTCCATTATCACTATGAATAAAACCAATATGAAATTATGCATCATTTTCAATCCATGCATGAAAATTCTTGAATATTTCAAAGGCTTCATATTTTCTCTTCAATAAATTGACCCAACACTTTCTGGTGTAGTCATCAATAAATGTCATCATATATTTATTACCATTTGCAGAAGGAACATGCATTGGGCAACATAAATCAGAACGAAAGAGTTCAAGTTTTCTACGTGCTCTAGAATGAGAATCATGAAAAGACTGTCTGTTGTGCTTTCCTAAGATACAAGCATCACATTGCGAAAGTTTCCTAGGAATAGTTGACAACCAGTGATACCATTTTTCTTCAACAAACGAAGGTTGTCATAGTTTAAGTGACCAAATCTAGCATGCCATAAATGACTTGATGGAAGTGTACCTTCATCATAGTGAGAACCGTATGAAAAGTTTTGTGCATGAGCAGAGGCTCCTTGCAGTTTCAGAAGTCTTTCTTCTTCTATCCCAGTCATAACAAGCGAGTGATTTGATGACTTTTTGACCTCAACCTTGCCATCAAATATGTGAATGGAGTGTCATTGTTGGCAGATGCAGACTGAAGACAACAAGTTTCTCAACTTTGGGAAGTATAGAACATCATATGAAAGTACGAAGGCCCCGAGCGGTTGAACGCAGTGGTGCCAGTACGATGGCTTGAGTTTTGACTTGTCTGCAAAGTATACTGCTCCATCAACATTATCAGTGAATTCTTCAAAGAAATCTCTTCTGAAAGTCATGTGGCAAGTTGCTTTTGAATCAAGCAATCAAACATATTTCCATGAAGCAAGTGAAGCAT
Source organism: Pinus albicaulis (assembly GCA_034641835.2). NCBI lineage: Eukaryota > Viridiplantae > Streptophyta > Pinopsida > Pinales > Pinaceae > Pinus > Pinus albicaulis. Next base: position 1,591,926,205 of record CM076584.1, on the reverse strand, counting down.
TGAATAAGTCTTTAGTTACTCCAATGTTGCAATGTGCCACAACATGATGAGCGAAATCGGGTGCTTTTCATTTCCCTTTACCAGGTCTTTTATCCTTTTCTTCATTTCTTCCTGCTCAATTTTGTCCCAAGGCATCTTACATGTGGAAGCATCATGTCCATCTTTATTGCATCGTATGCAATGAAGATCAAACCTTTCTCCTTGGAAATGCATGCTCCCCTACCTCTAAAATTCTTTCTTCCTCTTCCTCTTCAACCACCTCTTCCTCTAGAAGAATCTTGTGCATGATTCTTCTCTTTTTGTGCAAGGAACACAACTTCTTCAGAAGACTAAGGAGCTATTTTCTTCCCAAAAACCTTCTTTCTTTCTACAAACTTCTTCTCAAGGGAGTCAAAGGAAATGTCCTTAAGTTTGCCACTTGCTTGCAATGACTCAAGATAATGTGAATAGGTGGGTTATAGTGCCTTGTCAGAGGTTGTGAGAGGAATGTTGAGAAATCTAGGGCAGAGTTATTAGATGATTTCTCTTAAAGTGATAACTGTTTGTGAGGACTTTTTACTTTTCTTAATTAGGTTCTTCTTGTACTTGATTATTATTATGTGTTCTTCCTCTTCAAACAACTACCAAACCATAAGGAACAATGAGACAAAGGACCCAAGATGTAGGAGATCAACCAGGGCCAAAACCTCTCCATGCTTGAGAGGAAAACCCACCGAATTCTTCTTATAGGATTTTCAATTGACGAATTCCAAGAACTAGACCCTCGACCTAATAACCACTCCAAGACCAAGTCAATGCTTCTTGATGAATTTCTCCTTCTCCAAGTTGATGCTAGTCAAACTTGTACCACAACTTCCTAACTCAAAATTTCGGCTAGTCGTTGCAGACTTGCAATTCTGGCCTCTTCTGCAGAAACCCTAGGTCACTCGTGTCGCTGAAATATGGACATATTATCATCCTTTTGACTTCGCTTGACCTGGACTCCTTTCCTTGACTATTCGGATTGCTAATTTGACCTTCTTTGACCTAACTTTGGCTCCCTTTAAGTGGCTGCAATTTTCGCCTTCCACTACTGCAAATGGTGCCCTAACCTTCGCACGTGTGGAGGAGAATTAGTCCAAAACATATCAGAGAAGGCTTTGCTATTCTTCATTCTTCTTCACTGGGTATTAGGCTCCTCACTCTTCCTTGATCAAACTCTTCTTGATGCTTGAGTGAGTGATGCTTTAGTGAGGTCGAGTTCTCCTTTATATAGCCCTTCATGAGCCCTGAAATAGGCTAACTTCATCTTCTAGGGAGGCTGACTTGCTCCTTTGTAGGCAGACATGATCATAGGCACTTGACAAGGTCTTAGAGGGTTATTTGACTTCAGCTTGTCTTAAATAAATTTTCTTGCAATATGTAACATGCCCAAGAAGGGTTATTCATACATGACATTGACTCTTTTGACTTTATAGACTCAATGACAAATCCTAGATGCTCTCAATGGGAGTTTGACCTAAAATAAATTTTCCTTGAGCATGAAACCCATACCTCAAGAACAATAATAATAAATTTATTTTTCTCTTTTCATTGAATACATAAAATAAACATTACATGTCATTATGAAGACCGAACCTAGTTACATATTTCAACACTCCCTCATAACTAGGGAGTTATTCATAATCCATACAAGGTACTTGGACATTCTCAATCTGAAGAATTCTCATAAGAAGAGTCATATTGGTAACCCATCTATATAGCAGCATATCATCCAACATTGTCACATAGCAGGGCCTTGACTAACAGCTCTATCTCTCCACAAGATCAAAGCAAAATGCTGGTGAGACTAATGATTTATAGACACCTTCATCATTGTCTCTCAAAGGGCATACCCCACCCAGGTGTTCACAGGGTATGCCCCTCCAAGACTATTCTTATCTTGGATTCCCAGTCCTCAAAGAATATCAGTCCTCTACGTCTATTCTTATCTTGGATGCCCTACCACATCCTCAAAGAGTATCATATGCCAGATGCTTACCCAATCCTCCATTTTTTTCTTCCCAAGTAAAGACAAGAATGATATGTCTATCTTTCCCTCTCAACTAGGGAGGATATACCCATTCCAATGAAGGAATGTCTCCATTCCTACAAAAGGAATGTACCCAAACTCCTTCTTAGCTTAGGGACTCGCTTCCAAGTTTCTACCAAGTTAGAAACTTACTTTCAGGCTCCCTCTTAACTTGGGACCTGTTTCCAACAACAACTCTTTATTCATTGGTGGAGATCATGGAACCTTCAACTACTTGTAGTGCTCCTCCATTCGATGTCATGATGTTTATTTTAACATTATGGAGTCTTCATCTTTGCAGGGCATCGACCATCCATCACTTTCACGAGCCACATTGGTCATGTCATCCCTTTTTCTGTTGGAAAGTGATCTTCTAGTCCCCATTTGGCTTTTCTTTATACAATTGTCTTTTCCACGTCATGTTTCCTTTAGGATATTTTCATCCAACCAAATGAGTGCTTAGTTGTAGGTGATATCTATAACTCTCTCTTAGTAGCCTTGTATCAACCCAACCAAATGATTTTCAAAAATAAAAGAAATGGACATTAAATCAAAGTTACCTTTCATGATGGCCTTTCATCATGACATCTGTTTGCTTGCAATATTAACATCCCACACATATATTTGACACATCTCCAAGATTTACAATGTCAAGGGTCTTCTTCTTTTCCAGACTTCATCAAAGCCTTCACATCTTTTCCATGGAGATATCATTGTCAAACCTTTTAGTCATTGGATGTTGATTGCCTTACTCCATAGTTGCATCTTTCACGATCTCCTCTTTTCTTTTTATTCACACATTGCTTTCTAGGAACTTTCAATCATAGTTCCTTCAACTTTGTCAGCCATGTTGATTTCATCTAGTTAATATATGAACCATGCCTTCATACATCCTTTTAACGAAAGAGATCCTTTTTCCTTGATCATGCTCATGAGATGGAGCATGCATCCTTACTCTCTGCAACTATATAACGACATGACTCGACTTATTAACAATATGCATACATACCTCTTTTCTTCTTTTTGGTCTCTAGACCTTCTTTAGCAGCTTCCTGTCCTTGATTGAGAGTGCTTCAATCAACTTGACATGTCGCATTCCTTTGTCAACATACCATCATTTTTTGAACAATGAATCCCATCCAAAGTGGAATTCTCAGCGAGACATCTTTCAAGAGATGAGTCTTCTAATGAAGATTCCAGCAGAGGATCCTGATTATCGTCATTCCAATGATGTATGATGAGCTTCATACTAGATGACTCACTTGTACTTATGTTTCTAATGAGGTTCCCAAGAGCTACTTCCTTAATAATGACTGCCATAGACTTCAACTATCCTTCAAGCTTCATAATGATGTCATGAGCTCTTGTTTTCAATCATATGCTACTATGATGCTATCTAAAATGATGCGTCCTATCATGCTTCTAATGCTTCCTACCATGATAGCTATATTTCACAAAAATTGAAAAGAACTACGTGGAGAAAACTTATCTCAATAATAATAGAGATCTTTTACTTCCTCGGATTTCTTCTTTTCAGCTTCTTCCACTTCTTCAGTGATATGGACTTCTTCCCTTCTTCGTTTGTTGTTCTCCTTCTTGAGCTTAGGACAATCTCTCTTGTAATGCCCATATTCTTGACATCTATAGCATTAGATCTACGACATATTGATCTTCTTTTTCTGAGGACCAAACTTGCCAAATTTCTCTTCTCTTCTTGACATGTCAGCAAATGTCCACTAGCTCGAGAGGAAAACAATATCCACTAGCTTGAGAGGAAAACCCACCGAATTCTTCTTCTTATAGAATCTTCAATTGATGAATTCCAAGACCTAGACCCTTGACCTAATAACCACTCCAAGACCAAGTCAATGCTTCTTCTTGATGAACTTCTTCTTCTCCAAGTCAATGCTAGTCAAACTTGTACCACAACTTCCTAACTCAGAATTTCAGCTAGTTGTTGCAGACCTGCAATTGCATCTTCTTTTGCAAAAACCCTAGGTCACGTGTGTGGCTGGAATATGGACAAATTTTCCTCCTTTTGACTTCGCTTGATCTAGAATCCCTTCCTTGACTATTCGGCTTGCTAATTTGACCTTCTTTGACCCAACTTCGGCTCCCTTTAAGTGGCTGCAATTTTTGGCTTTCACTGCTGTAAATGATGCCCTAACCTTCGCACATGTGGAAGAGAATTAGCCCAAAACAGATTAGAAAAAGCTTTGCTCTTCTTCCTTCTTCTTTCGCTGGGTATTAGGCTCCTTACTCTTCCTTGATCGAACTCTTATTGATGCTTGAGTGACTGATGCTTTAGTGAGGCTGAGTTCTCCTTTATATAGCCCTTCACGAGCCCTCAAATAGGCCGAATTCTTCTTCTAGAGAGGCCGGCTTGCTCCTTTGTAGGCCGACTTGATCATAGGCACTTGACAAGGTCTTGGAGGGTTATTTGACTTGAATTTGTCTCAAATAATTTTTCTTACAATCTGTAACATGCCCAAGAAGGATTATTCATACATGCCAATGACTATTTTGACTTAATAGACAAAATGACAAATCCTAGAAGCTCTCAATGGGAGCTTGACCTAAAATAAATTTCCTTGAACATGAAACCCATGCCTCAAGAACAATAATAATAAATTTATTTTTCTCTTTGCATTGAATACATAAAATCAACATTACATATGTTATTATGAAGACCGAACCTAGTTACATATTTCAACAAGGAACATCTATTTCACCACCATTGGCTTTTATGTCATGCATAATGGTTTTTATTTCTGATGCTAAGGCAAGAGGGTCATCATTTTTCAACTCAAGGTTGAACAACTTCTTCATCTATTTAACAACTTCAAGTTCAGAGTGTGAGTCATATAATTCGTTCAACTTGTTTAAGGCTTCAAAGGCATTTGGAAATGGCGAAATATGACGACTCACCTCTTCGTTTACTAACTCTGCAATGAAGGCACATGCCTTGTTGTTTTTATTTTCCCAAATGGCAAGTTCCTTGTCTGAAGTAGGCTTTTCACGTGCATTGTCTTCTCCTTCACAAACTCCTTTCCACAACTCATTAAAAATTAAGGTGTGCTTTATCTTCTTGGACCACTCATGATAGTTGTCTTTGCCAAAGATAACTACTCCCACAATGGAGATGGGTGAATGCATCATAAAATTTGATCTGGCCTAAAAATAATTGCAAAAAAATTGATGCCTCCGCTGATTTTTATATAACTACGTCTTCAAAAATATCAAATTCACTTTCATACTATCACATAATATACTATGGTTCCAACTTATAAATATTTGGAACATTATCCATCACACCTATATATTTTAACCAACCCTTTTTATGGCCTTTAAAAAGAAACAAACACTCATATATAACATATTACCACTCATTAACGTATGCACTTCCCAAACTTTATTCATATATCATCCACATATATTAATATGCCATATGTAGCCTTTAGAAAAAGAAGACTTTTCAAACCATCATGTTATAGGCCTTTAAAATCTTCGACTCATTTATGCCCACCATAATGCATGTAGATAAAAAAGGTCAATGCACATATGAAATACGACTCTCTTAGCACTAATGGTTTTCGGTCCACAAAATATATTACTATCAGTCTCGTATAAACATACTTCAGCCTTCTCATATAAACATATTACAACTTTCAATTCAGTGCAACCTTTCAAAAATTTTCAACGCACACACGGTCTTCAAAGAAAGAGAGCACAGAACATCGAATTAAAACTTGTTGAAATGCAGAATCCAACACAGACATACCACTGCTTTACATATGCAACATCAACATATTTCGGTCTTTAAGAAAAACACAGTCAACGTATATCTCAAATCAACGCAGAGAGGTAGTGACAGGTTCTTTGTTACAATCAACACAACATATAAAAAAGTTATTTAACGCAGTTCAATGCAACAGTCCAATTTTACGCACACCACAAACCAGTTGCAACGCTAGTGTATTGTTAATTTTAGTTAACCATGGTATGTTCTATGCTTAGAGCATTTTACTTCAATCTTTCTTATTAGCCAAATTCAATTTCAGATATGCAATCACATAAGACAAGCCAAGACAAGAGACACAAATATTCTTGTAATTCTTCTTATTCAACAGAGAGAGAAAATATCTTTTACAACAGTCAACAGGATGCCCTAGCCATCAAAGTCTTTGCTAGTCAAACCAACAATTCAGCCTCCAAACTGGCTCAGTCAAACTCGGTCAAACTCGGCCTTCCTTCAAAGTCAAACACAACCCAAAACAATCCACAGATCTGGTCAACGCAGAAGTCAAAGTCTTTGGTCAAAACAGCAGTCAATGTTGCGGTCAAAGTCAACATTTGACCTCGGTTTTTGTGCCTCTAGCTGCAGCCTCTTCAAATCAGATTTATGCCTCAGAAAACACAGTCAAATCTCAAGTGTTGACCCAAAGTCAACGCTGGTCAACGCTGTCCAAAAAAGACCTAAACCACTCTGAAAATTGCAGCTTCCTGTTTCACACGTGTGGAGGAGAGAGAAGCCTCTAAGGCTGTACGAACCAATAAGATGAGAGAGAGATGTGTGAGATGAGTGAATGCTTAAATGAGCATCATGTCTCTCTTTTTTATATCCATGACTGTGGGTGTATGACACAACTTTTGGGGCTTGTGAGCCCACATTACAATTCTGGCCGACCTTAACAATTTGCACATGTGTGGAAAATAAATTCCAAATACAACTTCTGCTCATCCAGATTCCAAACAAGATGATCTTTAGATCATTCTTGCACCTCTCTGAAGGAGGAATCCAACAAAAATATCATCTCCATCATATGAGCAATGCAACATGGAGTTTGGCCCTAATTGCCAAATTTAACATGTATACATACCTTTCAACCTGATATCATGTATAACTGCCTCTGTATAATAGTTCAAACACAAAAAAATGCACCATATACAGGTCACAACACCAACCAAAAAAATCGTTTACAACACAATTTTTAATTCTCATTTATCAACAGGATACTCGGTCATGCACCAAAGGCAACATACGCTGCTTCAACACTCCAAAAACTGTCCAGAGCGCACCAACCATCATACAAAAAATACACAGCCTCCAATTCAGCGCAAAGAAGTAATGTGGCTAAAGGACAAAGGGTTCAGGACAAAGAACATAACAGAGTGTGTGGCAGGAAAATAGGAGTTACAATGGCAAAAAAAGACTAATTTTGGGCCTCTGCTCTGATAACATGTCATGTTAGGAGTAACTCTGAATGAAATTGTTGTTTTTCATTAAGAGTGAATATGACTATAGACAAGGTGAGGGAGACTATTGGGTTTCATCTCCTAATGTCTCTTCATCTTCTAACTTCCTTTATTTCTCTATTTACAATATTTACATAGGATTTCCTAATCCCAATGATTAGGTGTAAACAGACTTGACCAAGATGTCTTCTTCCTATTTCAAGGATGAAGAGAAGCTGAATGATGCTTCGAATTTCGGTCCATGGAAGGCAAGATTGGACATTACTTTTAAAGAACATGATGTATTGGAATATGTGTAAGGCGAGGTAGCAGAACCACCAAAAAATTCAAATGTTGATGTCAAGGTTAAATTCAAGAAGGGAGAAGTCAAGGCTAAGAAGATTATCTTTGATTCTCTTGGAGACTATCTCATCACCTATGTCTCCAAGTTGAGGAAATCTAAGGAAATGTATGACAAGTTGACTAGAATGTATCAAGTGAGCAACATTAGTCAAATCCTTGCTTTGAAGAATCAACTCAAGGATATTAAGATGAACATAGGAGAGATCATTCAAGCATACGTCATGAGGATATTAAAAATCAAAGATCAACTATCAACTGTTGGTGAAATTGTATTTGATAAAGAGCTGATGTTGATTATGCTTGGAGGTCTTTCTCCAACTTGGGAAAATTTTATTACTACCACCAACAACAATGATAAGTTTCCCACATTTGATGAGCTCCTGGGAAAGTGCAGTCCAGAAGAGGCCAGAATGATTTCCAGAGGAAGAATTCCCAAGCAGGAAAAGGGAGAACCCATTGTGTTTGCTGTCTAAGGAAAGAAACATAAAGGAAAAATAGGTCATCACTTTTTAAGAAAGCCTGCTCCCAGATCCAACAATTCCTATAAATGGAACAGGGACTTATCAAAAGTTCAATGCTACAATTTCCATAAGCATGGGCACTATGCTCGTGATTGTCCAGAAAATAGAAGTGCATCAAGATCCAACCACAACAATCGTAGCAATAATTTTAGATCTGATTATAGAAGAAGATAAGCTCCTGCTGTTTGTAAGAAAGCTACTGTTCTTCCAAGAGTTCAAGGAACCTAAGGTATGATAATAATGCAGCTGAAACACAATCACAATACTTTGTCGCTTATGCTCTTTCTAGTTCCTCTCTTGCAAATTCTTATGACAATTGGTTGGTTGATAGTGGTGCTTCAAGACACTTTATTGGTTATAAGGAAGTTCTCTCAAATCTGGTTGCGAGGGACACAGATCTGAAAATCATTTTTGGAGATAACTCTACATATCCTATAAAGGGATCTGGTTTTGTTTCTTTTCATCTGGATCAAGGTAAAACTATATCTCTTCAAGAAGTTTTGTATGTACTTGGTTTGAAAAAGAATCTTGTATCTATATCTGCCTTAGAAGATAAATGAATGAAAGCTAAGTTGCACTGAAACGGATATGAGAAAATATACGGATACAGGGTTTGAAATGGATACGAAATTTTTTTCAAAAAATCTGGATACGATACCACACACACACACACACATATATAAAATAAAAATTTCATATTATTTTTTATCTTTTAGTCTTTAGAATCTAGATTCTATATTTAAAAAGACAATCATCATCATGAATTCAACATAAACAAATCATCATCATCAATTCAATATAAACATTGTCATCATCATCAGTGATTATTATAAAATTCAAGTTGGCACCTTTGAAGGAATATGAGATTGTTTTCAGAGTCACATCATACTTCATGAAATTATATATTTTTCTAATGAATTTGACAGCACTAACACAGAGGCAACATAGTGAATTGACTTTGTAAATAATATGTTGCACAATATTTTGGTCTAGACTCTAAAGGAGTCATTTAATATCACCGAATATAATGTAAATTTAATCATTGTAAATAACAACATCTACACATTATAAATTGGACTGTATTCCAATAGCTACAATAAGAGATCCTCTAAAATTCATAGAAGTAAGCTGGATTTATTTATTCACAACCTAAGATCATATGACCAAGAATCTAGATGCCTCAATTTAAGCAATTAAGTATTGTGAAGTATGATACTAGTAAAGAAATGCTGAGAATTTTAACCTAATGCAAAGAAACTACTTCCACCAACCAACTTTGTGGGTAACAACTTTCCTTCTTGATTTCATAGATACCTTATGAGTTTCCATATCAAATTCCAGGTTTCCATCCTTTAGATCTAACATTGTTGAACACTTGTTAGCAAATACCTCTATCATGTCATGAATCCCTTTTCAAGATAAATGTTCACTTTCAGATGAGCTGTAATCAGTGGATATAAGAATTCAACTGCATTTACATGCTATGGACAAACAAACCTAGAATATTTTCTTGCAATAAAGTGCCTAGAACATTGGAAACCTGGAAACCTGGAAACTTGGAAACATATCCATATTTTCTGGAAATGTATCCAATTTTTTTGGAAAAGGATGAAATTTTCTTGAAACTCCTTTGAAATGTTTCCGATCTCAGGCTGGCCATTTCCGAAAAAGTGAAACGTGATGGAAATGTTTCCATGCTGTTTCCAAGCCATTTCGTACGCGTTTCCGTATCTGATACGCCAAACGACGTTTCTGGGAGTTGGGGGCAGTGTTTTCGATATTCTAGAATGAAAGTTGCTTTCATAAACGGAAAAGTTCTCACTCTGCCAATGAGATCTAGCATGATAGATGCCTTCACTCTGGGATTGAGATTTGAAGGTATTTGTGAAGTCAATGGAAGGCCAATCCATGCATTGGTTCATGACAACAATAATCAATGTGAACTTTGGCACCGAAGGTTCGCTCATTTGCACTATAAAGCACTTCCTCATGTGAGAAAGATGGTTTCCTGAATGCCTGAGATTAAAGTGGATCATGATGGGGTCTGCCAAGGGTGTGCAAATGGAAAGCATGTAAAGGGACCATTCCCTTCAAGCAAAAGCAAAAGTAGTCAGGTACTTTATCTTATACATTCTGATTTATGTGGATCTATGCCTGTAACTTCTCTTTTTCGCAAGACATGGATTTTCTTTTTGAAAAACAAAAGTCAAGCATTTAACTTGTTCAAAGACTTCAAAGCTTTGGTAGAAAAACATACTAGAAAGCAGATCAAAATCTTCAGATCTGATAATGGAGGAGGGTTCACTTCAAATGATTTCATTGACTTCTGCAAAGAAGCTGGAATTAGGAAAGAGACCACCATACCATATAACATAGAACAAAATGGTGTGGCTGAAATAAAGAATAGAACTATCATGGAAGCAGTCAAAGCTATGCTGCATGATCAAAAGCTACCAAAGTTTCTCTTGGGAGAAGCTGCTACATTGTTGTCTATGTCCAAAACAGATCTCCACATGGAGCCTTAAACAAAAAGACCCTTGAAGAAGTCCTCACTGGACCAAAGCCCGAGATTGGGCACATGAGGATTTTTTGGCTACCTTGTCTACTTTCATGTGCCAAAGGAAAAGAGGAACAAGCTGAAAGCTTTAGGTAATAAATTTACATTAGTTGGTTATTGTGAAAATTCTAAAGCTTACAGAATATACGTACCTGGTCAAAGAACTATAGAGTTTAGCATGGATGTAACATTTGATGAAGATGCAACCCTTGGAAAGACAAGAAACACTCCTCTTCCTCTTGCTAATGTTGATAGTCAAGATGATGCCGTTGAAGTTCAAGAAGATCCTGAGTCTGAGCCTGATCTTGTTGATGAATCCATGGAGCCCATGGGCCCCTTGGATCCTCCTCCTTGTGATCCTCCTGCTAGAAAGAGATCATTATGGCTTCGTGACCCTCTACAAGATGCTTATAAACATGTTGCCCCCAAAGGAACCTTCGAAGAAAGCAAGAAACCCTGCTGGTTCCAAGGATACATTGTAGCCATGAGCAACATTATTCAGGCCGAACCAATGTTATCAAAACCGAACCGGTGATCGAACTGAAAAACTTTATGGATCGGGAATTGGTTCGAACCGGTAAAAAAGGGAAAAAATCGGTTTACCAAAAACACATAAAATATTCATACATATATATTCATGTGCATCGATATGAATCCAAACCATTTATACACAAATATGCAAAAGTTCTCATTTACATAGCATGTAAGGGTGCACATAACCAAAATAACATCGAGTGCAATCCATATCTGAATCGAAAATACATCAACAAATAGGATCTAGATGGCCTCTAGCATCAAAAAAAAATCATGCTACAACAAATGCCTACATATCACCAAAAGCATTGCCTATATTGGGGTCTTCGTCATCAATATAATCATTTAGGCATTAAAATAAGATAGAAAAACGTAGCATATCATGTCAAGATTTTGTTTGAGTGATGGGTACATTTTTTAGTAGAGTCATGATAGAGGTGTTTGACAACCAATGCCAGTAACATCAAAGTACATAGAGGGCTTGGTGCTCTTTATTAAATACTAGTTCCACACCCTTGTACATGACAATATCCAATGGAAACGTTGCAATCCCTCCAATCCTGAAATCTTGAAAAGCTGTTAAGTCTACTGGATTTTGAGTGAAATCTTAAATTCTACTTTCTCCATATGAAATCCAATGAGGTTGGAACCACTCTCAAACATCCGGAGTCATTTCATGGTAATGTTAAAAATTTAAGTAAAATGATGAAAATGAAACATTACCATGAATTGCATAGCAATACTAGGACCATAGGCTTGATTATTAGGCTGAGGGCCATAGGCTTGAATATTAGGCTAGCCTAAGGGAGAATTAGAAGTGGGCCAACCGACTGAAAAGTTCAAAAAAAAAAAAAAAGACAATTTTTTTTTTTTAAAATTTAAAATTTAAAATTTATATGTTGGAACCGATCCTAAATCGGCCGGTTCAGTGAAACAGGCCGGCTTTGTACTGAACTGGCTTATTCCGGTTTTGATGCCTGGTTCGAACCGATTTTGGTCCAAAAACGACCAGACCGGCCGGTTCCACCGGTTCTGATAACAATGGGTTGAACCATGCACTTTTGAAGAAGCAGTGAAAGGTCAAGTATGGAAAAGATGCAATGGCCGAAGAATATGAGTCCATCATGCATAATGATGTATGTGAAGTAGTTCCAAGACCATCTTAGACTCCATCAAATTACTTTTGAGAAGTCTCTAGAGAAAAAGTTGATTTTCTTATTTAATATACTTTAATTAACCAGTTTTCCTATGTTAAACTTAGGAAATATTTAAATGATAGCTAATTAATTTAATTAAGGTGTTTCGGAACCATATCTCACGGAACCATTTCTGGGTATTGGGGATCTCATGTTCATCAATCTATATGACACCTTAGAGACTAGAACACCTGTCCGATGCTACCCTAATATCCAAAAACTAACAGTGTACTCTCAAGATTTGATCTATCATTATGGTCAAGCTCTGATTTATCCTCATGTGCTTTGCTATTGCTCACTTTACCCACACAGTTATTTGGCCTTGCCCTAGCCTTAAATAAAACCACTTTATTCACTGCTAATATTAACATGTTAATGTGGCTCACAAAAACTTTCCTATGACCTGCTTCAGGCTCAAGCTGAAATGGTCTTCAAAATTATCAGTTATCAGTGATGGTTATAACTTACCAAATTATCAGCTATGGGACATGAATGGTTAATAGTATTATGCATGAAAGCTCTCTGTTTTGGTTGTTACTTATAGTTCTACTGTGGTGATTTCTGAATGGTTTTGATTCTTCAATATTTGTTTTTTTTTGAACTGTGAAAATATTTTTATAATTTTCATACTAGTCATTTCCCCACTGTATCCAAATCCTGGCTTTTCAAAAATCTGGGGGAATCCTTACGCTGGTAACTCAGATTTTTAATTAAGAAAATTATATTCACGTACACAGTTGTAAATCCAAACCATTAGAAACCAAATGTGCAAAGTTTACTCATTTATATTCCATTAAAGGTGCAAATAGCACAGTTACACGGGGATATAAGTTTTGAAATAGTTATAATTAATCTTTTAAAAGCAAATACATAAACATTGAGTTTTTAATTGGTCTTGCGTCCAAAATTCATCGTACAATAATCAAATCACTCCATAGCATCTTCAAAATTCAGACTCTAGATTCTCTAAATGATTCTCTCCTTGGGTATCCTTGACTTCTCAACTGAATGACCCCGAAGCTCCAACATCAACATCAACAACAATGTCCCACCTCCTGTAGAGAAGATGTGTGTCAGGCAAAGAGGGGAGGTTTCTTGAAATAGGTTAATTTAGGGTTTAGGAGCCTTCTAGAAGCTTACTTTATGTGTATTTTTGTTTTTATGAGTGAAATGGTGCACAACCTAGTCTGGAACAGAACTGTTTTGTTTGAACCCTGAACAGACCCAAAACTAGTTTGAAGGTCCAGTGCATACCAGTTTTGGAGTTTTTGTCTCAAAACTGGTTGAAATTGGCCATTTCAATATGGCTGATGGCAGTAGTCTATTCCTTCATATATTGTGATGTTGCACACATTGACCTCCCTGTATCTGTGTTGATTCAAACTCCTACTTGGTAATTATAGTCCAACTTGAGGAATTGTTTCTTGTTGAGAGACCAGGAATGATGCCATGTCAAAAGAAGGCAAGGTTCCTGGAATATGTGTTGAGATTACAAGGATCAACAAGAGAATCAGTGGAACCAAATTTCACCCAAATTATGAGATAGCCTCCTCACAAGTGCACTAGAGAGAGAGAGAGAGCACAGAAGCTAAGCATATGAGTGTGCTGAAAACAGAAAGGCACAAGTGTGACCAAGAAAAAATTCCAATTGCAAGAGGAAAAATGTCAAATATAAGTGCCATTAGACTCATCACACATTGTATAGTAAATCAAGAAGATGATGAGATGAGATGATACAAATGAGAGCTTGAGTCATGTATTTATACACAATTCAAGGGAGGCATCCTTTCATAAGGGTTTATGGGCCCATCACACATTGTATAGTAAATCAAGAAGATGATGAGATGAGATGATACAAATGAGAGCTTGAGTCATGTATTTATACACAATTCAAGGGAGGCATCCTTTCATAAGGGTTTATGGGCCCACATTATAAGGGCACACAGCCCAAGAGGGTTTTTGAGCCTACATATCAAGTTTGACTAGGTTTCCTTAAACACAGACCTAGTACACAATAAATGAAATAAAATATGGCCTTAGCCATAATTACAAGTACATGATGATACATATGATTGGACCATGGGCACATGTACAGGCTACACCATAATTCTAACAATATGGGGTTCATGCAAACTCTTCTGGTAATTAGCAAGTACTAGAAACATTGAACTTCTATTGAGAAGCATGCTACTGCCACATCATCATGATGCTTGGAATATGGTATTTAAATGTTGATTTTCTTTTCTTTAATTTGAATGGAATGTACACATGAAGTCAGTTGTGCTCGGATTAGCATGCCAGTCATTGTTAGTACCCTTTGGTTATTCTACACATTTCATTCAGCCATAGGAAATGGAAGCTGTTGAACTTGTGCATCTTGTGTTTCCAGATAAGATTTAAATTTTAAACACATTTTTTGGATTGTCTAAACTTTGATTAAGAGACATCTGTGAATTAATATTGTGAGAGTTGATACTCTTTACAGTCATTTGGTTCAACTAATATTTAATAAGTTGTTTTATTTCAGGTTGAAGCAACTGATTCTGAAAGTGGCCAAGTGTACTATTATAATGAAATTACTGGAAAAAGTCAATGGGAATGGCCTGTTGAAACGACTGTCCTTCCTCCACCCCCACCACCTCCATCCCTTCCACCTTTACCTGAGGATTGGGAGGAAGCCATTGAAAATACAACAGGTGTGTTTCACATGATAAAATAGTCTTGAGCTGTTTCTTTGAATAATCTTATGGGTGCCACTTCAATGTTGTCCATTTTGGATTGCAGGTCAAAAATATTACTATAATATCAAGACAAATGTATCACAGTGGGAGCGTCCAAAAGCTTCAGTTTCTGGAACTATTCAGAGTGATAATAAAATTAGTGTTTCATCTGGAAGTGAAAAAGCTAGCGATGGAAATACATCTGCTTCTAAGTTTAAAAAATGTCTGGGCTGTGGAGGTTGGGGACGGGGCCTTGTTCAGGCATGGAATTACTGCAACCATTGTACCAGGTAAAGAGTATAGTTTTATTTTCTCAGTATTTTTACCATGATTTTTTCCAGTGTCCATTTTGGGTTACGATTAAATGTGTATTATGTCCAAGGTGAACAATAATAAGAAATGTTTAGTAATGACTGCATGCGAGTGGTATGTAAAGATTACAAAGATAAGAGGCATTTTCTAAGTTTCTCAGATCACTTATAGAAAAGGCCATGGTATATGCCTGTACAAGGTATGTAAAGTAAGCTATTTGGCTTGAGGTTGACCTTTGTGAGATGCAAACACGTTGTTGGTCTTCAGAATCTTGCTGCCTCAGAAGTAATATACCTGCTGCTGCAGAAGACATATCTTTGCTGCCTCAGAGTCCGTAAACTCGCTGCCTCAAAGACCTTAAATTCACTGCCTCAGAGACCTTAAACTTGCTGCCTCAGAGTCCATAAACTCGCTGCCTTAGAGATTTTAAATTCGCCGACTCAGAGGCCTTAAACTTGCTGCCTCAGATTCCTTAAACTCACTGCCTCAGAGACCATAAATTTGCTGCCTCAGAACTTCATGTACATGCCTCCGAACTAGCCCGTAGAATAGGTCAAACCACAGAGAAGAAGAGACCTGAACTTGATCTGCGAATCACCTATTGGATGGAGAGGAGTCACCCCTATTTATACAAATATTTTCTGGCCAAAAGGGTGCATCTTTAGCTGGAGCCAACTTGAATTCTTGATGAGGCCGACTTGACTAGGAGGCCAATTTTACATTTTGGAGCCGAAAACTTTAATTTCAAAAATTTCTTTCTCTTGAAAGTCCGAATGGGACTTGACACAAAATAATTTTCTTTTGAGTAAAGTATTTAAAATATGCTTTACAAATTCGTAATGACTGAAACATACTTTATGAAGACTGACCATAGTTACAAAAATCAACGCTCCTTCTCTCTGAAAAGGTTATAACAAATCCAAGCACCATAATCAGGTCAACAATTGTGACACATGGTAGAACAAGTTACCATAATCAAGTCAACAATTGTGACACATGGTACATAAGATTAAGATAAGCATTTTCATTAATATCATAATCACCAGCATCAACAACATTGCCATAACCCAGTCGGTACCCCTAACGTATGGCACATATGCATTGTTTGGTATTCACCAGGAGGCCTCAAAAAACAAGCTTACTCTGGAAAGAGATCAGAGCATGATGCTGGGAGGCTACAACCTCTAGGGCCGTTCTCCCTAATTCAGTTCAAGGTGACATAGGGAAAACATCCCTAATCAGGTCGCTATACAATAACACAAGGAGAATGACTGTCCTCTGCTGGAACATTTTCCTATACAGGTCAAAGTGACACAGGGACTACCACCCTAATCATGTCACTATATAGTATACAGTGACGCAAAAAAATGTTTGTCCAACGGACCATTCTTCCTAATTCAGGTGAAAGTGAAGCAGGGACTACAACCCTAATCAGGTCACTGCACAATGATACAACAAGAATTTTAGTCCATGATGCTATCTAATCTGTCAAACCATTCTCCCTAATTCCTGTCAATGTACTTGACATAGGGATAACATCCCTAATTCTGGTCAAAGTACATGACACAAGGAGAAACCATATCCATGATGCAATCATCACTCCCTCTCAATCAGAGAGGCATTTTCCACAAGCCCAAGCTTGTCCTGGAACTACAAAAACTTCCCTCTAGGAGGAGGCTTCGTCAGCATATCGACTATGTGCTCATTAGCAAAGATATATTCGAGCTGTCATCATGGTCATCTCCTGCTCTTGATCAAAACTTGCAAGTAGCCTCTGAAGCTATAGTGCTTCTCAACTTGCCAAATTAGTTGCAATATACAAGGCCTCTGCCATACTGCTTCATGCTCATCCAAGAAATTATAACAAAGCCCAAACTGAAGCAATATTTTGATGAACTCTGTGCAGTTTCACATGATCTATCATCACAAATTCTTGTCAGGTAACCCTGACTGGATGTTCCCTCTGATATGTGAGTCTTTCTTTCGTCAGAGACAAATTATATAGGGTCATCCTCGATCCATTCAACCGAGCCCAAGTTACAAAGTCTTCTTCAATCATGAGACTTCTTTTCATGGTCTTAAAAAACTTGAGGTAGTTCTTACAATTGAGGCAAACATCTTGTCATGATTCTCTCCTTCTTGCTGGGAGAATCTTCTCAAATCTTGCTTCCATTCTTGCCATCTGTTGCATGCTAGATCTTGATTTTTCTAAAGCACAATCAAGGCATACTTTAAAGTTTTAAACTACCCGTTCCCTTTGAACTTTGGGTCTCATCTAGTACAATAACCTTCAAGTAGAAACTTTTGGAAAGTCCTCTTGTTTTGCTTCATTCTTCCACTTCTTCCATCTGTTGCCAGAGGCTAGGAAACCTTGCCATTAACCTGCAATCTTCATTAGGAGACCATGGAAGAACAATTACAACCAAGCAAAGAATTCAAAGACAAGAGACTATCTAATAGAAACAATACCAGTTATAAAGAAGAGATATATAAAAGTACTTATCTTTTGAGAAAAATATCAGCTCCCTCTAGATCTTTAGACTCCTTGCATCCATCTTGCACCTTATCCACGTCATCATCGTGATGCCATTTGCAAAGGCTAGGGTTTCTTCTTTTCAGCGGAAACATTCAATCCTAGGGTTTGTTCATAAACCCTAAGGTTTTCTTCTTTCAAGCCTTGATGCAGGCTAGGGTTTTACAAACCCTAGATATCAATAAAAACATCAATTCTTCAAGAGGTTCAGTCCAAAATCCTTGATCGGCTAAGTCAACAAGCCTATTTTCCATTGAAGCGAACTTCATCTTATTAATATGTGCTTTTGACTAGTGACTGATAAATTGTTTCTGAGGACTGAGCTTCCATAAGATAAATATCTTTCTATGATTACTATATGACACATTTTGCTCATGTTATGTCACATCTTTGTATGCTATGCCATACTTGGAAGATGGCTCCACATCTTGACTGATATTAAGTTTGCAATAATCAACGTCTTGCTTCTGTGTTTAATGAGTTTCTCAAACTTGATTTAGCCTTATCATCATTGAACTGGAGTTCTGATGCAAAAGCTTATATAGACTTACAGGCCTTATATTTCGTTGCTAGAAACCAGTCTTCATTTGCATAGCATTTAAGACGTGATCCAAGGAAAGTTTTGTATGAAGTAGGCATCAAACACTGACACTAAGATCCAATAGAAAGTAAAATCCAAATTGGGAACTTGTTAACTACTAAATTTTCCTCCATGAATGTCTGGAGGGTTAATAACCAACATATTTCATCAGGATGGAGGTTCAAAGACATGCAGATATAGTTTTTATTGGTTTGGGGGTTGGTTCCCAGGGAGACTGATTGTAGTAAGGTAAAAGCCAAATTGGGAACCTGTTAACCCCTAATTTTTCCTCCTTGCAAATTTGAAGGGTTAATGACCAACATATTTCATCAGGATGGAGGTTCAAAGCATAGTATTAAAAACCGGAACCGGTGACCGGACCAGTCCACCTAATAGACTGGGTTTCAAACTAGAACCAGTCAAACTGGGACTAGTTAGATCTCAATGAACCGATTTTAAAAAAACATAAGAAATAATTAATTTTTAATGAAAAAAACTATTTTTAAGATCTAAAACCATGATTCCGAACCAATAGACACAAAATATGCAAAGTTAGTTCATATATATACCATGTAAAGGCGAATATATCAAAATGGCACCAAGTGCAATACATATTAGCAACAAAATATATAATCAACAAGGCTCTCAATGGCCTTTAGAGTTAAAAAAAACAAGGCCTACAAACTATGGGGCCACTGGCCTACTACAAATCTATATATATGATATCAATGATCAACATTATCACTTGAAACTTCTCATCGTGATCAATCTAAATTGGTTGAGTCTCGACTCCCAAACTTTGCAACTGCTCGAGTCACAAACTTCTGAAGGTATTCTGCCCTAATATGCACTATTACTTCATTTGGTGCTCCACATGGCTTTACATGGCCTCCTATCCCAGCCAAGTGTTGCTTGAACCTGTAAATACCCCCTCCTGCAATAGATTTTTGGCAATATTTGCAGATCATTTTGCCATCAATCATATCACAATGAGCCCATGTAGTATCCTTGGCTTTTGGAGGCATGATGGCTACTAAGCTCAAACTCTCTGTTGTTCCACTACTCCAACAAAAAGTCAAAACTCTCCAAGCTACCAATCAAACTCACAAAAACTCCAAATGAGATGTGTGAGGCAAATGAGGGGGGTGAGCTCATCTTAAAGGGTTGGAGAGGGTGTTTTTGGAGGGAAACAAACCTCACTTTCCCTCCAAAACACCTTGGAACCTTCCTAAACCATGCCGTGTGGGTTTGCCGTGGCCTTGACAGTGAACCGACCGGTTGGACCATAAATTGGCCGGTTCCGTCCTAAACCTGCCGGTAAACACAAACTTTTTTGGTTTTTTTGCGAAACAAGGCCTTGAACCAGGTTTTTGTGCCGGTTTGACCCGATCGGCCAATGAACTGGTCGGTTTGACCGGTTATCGGTTCAAAATGGTCGGTTTTTAAAACTAAGGTTCAAAGACATGCAAATATAGTTTTGATTGGGCTGGGGGTTGGTTCCCAGAGAGACCGATTGTAGTATGGATTTGGTGATGATTTAAACACAATTTTACACAGATTGGAAAGAGTTTCTATTTTTAATAGTTTTACTTTTTAGGAGACAATTTTGGGGCTTGCATGGTAGTATTGATTATATGTTTAGAGTCCTTATGAACTTAGGATTCCAGTGAGATTTGTCCAAGTGACATGCATGGCATTTTCTATTTTTAGCAAGTTTGGTTTGGTAACTCGCATGTCAGAGATAATGGTATTCTTGGAATCCTTGCAATATTCTAAGTTCATTGAGATACTTATAGGTGATATGCGAACTCTTTTGACTTTTAACAGTACTTGCTTGTCGATTCTGATTGCGGATTCGGATTCCTCGTTGAAAGACTAATCAAGTGAATATGGTTTCATGGGTATACAAGACATATCTATTTTTAGCAATGATTGCATCGTAGATTAGATAGTTATTCAAATTTCCCACTGCAAATTGAGTCCAATAAAGGTGTTTTCGTCAGAATTTGAAACATTCCTATTTTTAGTAGTCTTTGCATGGCAGTATTGACAACATATATGGACTTCTCATGAAAATCTGAGTCCTATGAGTATAATATTATGGACATGCAAACAATTTTCAATTTGTAGCAATACCTATATTTAGGCATATTATACATAGCAAGGTTCCCCTATCTCTTATGGATATTTTTTGTCTCTTCCTATATGGATATTTTCTGTCCTTTCCTATTTTTTAGGGGGGTTGCTATTTTTGGCATATCTATTCGTAGCAGGGTGATGTGTGGCAGTGTTAAAGTTTGACACATGGTAGCTTTCATAGTGTACAAGTGGTAATGAGTCATCAATGATGTGGCAAAGCACACGAGTAATTTGCTTGCATGAATGGTGTGTGTTGACCACTCCATGTCAACTACTCCATAGCTGTACATTTTCTTGCGCAAAGATTTCCATCATGCTCGAGCACTCAGATGATCCACAGGTTCATCATCATCAACTATATGTACACTGGAGTTTTGTAAACCCATTCTGCATTTTGTAATGTAAATGATCCTAGTAAGACAAATTTATGTAACAACTTAGGTAAGTTTATTTTTCTGATGATGATTTCTATCCTAGGAGGTTTTGCGTCTCACCGATTCTTGTGTGTTTCTAGACACGGATGATCGACAACGTTTTTCCCTCGAGCCTCACCCCAAAGCTAGGGTGGATTTTGTCATCGAGATCTTAGATGAGTCCCAGTGTTATTTATCGAGTCTCTGTAAAAGTGATTTGGTAATAATTCTAGCTATTTGGTTAGATTATTTTATTACAAGTCACTTAGTCTACTAGATCACATTTTGTGTCGCAAAAATGGGTAAATCTTGAGGGTCTATAACGAACAGGTGTTCCCCCTTCATGTATTAAATTGTAATATCTTGATGTAAAAAATATTTAGTGCATGGTCCCTCATAATTAGACACCATGGTTAAATATTAGAGGGTCGGAAAAATTATTAATTCTCTCATAAGTCATTTAATTAAATTTTTTGGCTAAAATAAATTAAAAATACTAAGCCATAAATTTAATTAATTTAGGTCTTAGGAAAAATTAAATTCTCCAAAATTTAAAATTCGTGGGTTTTAAAGTTTTTAATTTTTGGAAGTCCTCGACCAAGGGAATATTGAAAATTTCAAGATATTTTGAACCCTTGGGCGATAGTAGTTAAGTCAAAGTCAAAATTTTGAGGCAATTAACTCAAAATAATCATTTTTGAGTTAATTAAAAGGAAATTAAAAGTGAAATTCGAATTTCCTCAAAAAATAATTTTATTTCAAAGGTGATGATTAAGAGATCATTTGATCTTCCTCAACGATTGAGATTGCTTTGATGGGGATCAAACCATCTAGCTTCTGGAGAATTTATGTATAAATTAGAGGTCTCTCCATTATTTGCATCTGATTATTGAATCGTGTACTTGCTTTGAAAAGCTCTTGTAACTTTTTCTGATTAATAAAACACAAAGACTTTGGGGTTTCAGATTGTGGTGTTCCTCTTTCAGATTTATGTGGTAATATTGCTTTTAATACTCTGTTGTTTTATTTGCATTTGCTTGTTAATAGCCTTTGAGGATTGATTTGTTCACAGGCATCTTGCACACATTTCTGGGTTTTTAAAATATCATTTTGGTTTGATAGAACTAACAGGTACCTCTATTTCTTGATGATCTTATGATTATTTTGAATCTCTATTAATCTAACAATCAGATCTAAGTGTGCATAAATTATTATTCAGGATTTGGGCTTTTGGGGAAATCCTCAGCTGGATCAACTAACTCTCAGCTTACAGAATCTAAAAGGAGCACTGTTTTTAATTTTTGAAGTCATCTTACAAAATATTTTATTTGCAGGGTTTTTCTTGGGCTTGTGCCTCTTTAAAATTTCTAGTTTATTTTAAAATTTGTGCAAAATTGTTTAAATCTTGCTAATAGAAAATTAACCAAGCCCCTGCATTTCACTTAGTTTCAAGTTATGCATTTGCATATAAGACAGTCAAATCATTAGCAACAATTTTCCATCCATTACTTGGCCTTTATTTCCTTTGCAAGATAGTTGACTCCACAAGGCACTGATATCATTTTTCTCAAATCTAATTGAATCCTTCAAAATCTTGCGCAATCTAAGCAAGTATTGGCTGCTTAGTTGTGTCTCCCAGATTGGTTGGTTCCCAACTAATCTTCCCTCATTCCATTTCCATAGGGTCTACCCCACTTAGTCTGCTATTGGGAGACGACTCAAACGGAGAGATTGGGGGTTAGGATGACAACTTTCGATCTGAGCCGTTGTCGTGGTGTCAGACATTTTGTGCGACAACAGTGTGATGTGGCACTAACTATAGTTTACTTTGATTCCCTCCAATCTATTTTCTCTCTCCCAATGCACATTACCTCGCAATTATGCAAGGATTTTTTTGTCCTAGTTTGAATTACCTGCTGATATTTTTATTAAGTCGGCTTCGCCAAAATTATTTCTAGGATTTTATACCCCAATTAGAAAATGCCAAAAATTTCTTGCAAATATTTTTATCTCATGTCAAACTTCCTCAAAATACACAAGGATGCTTTCTACCCAAGTTGAGTTTGCTAAAACACTGCACAAGGCTATTTTTATCTCATGTGAACTCAAAATTACTTTTGTGAAAATCAAGCATGTGCTACTTCACTAAGTTTTTCCTCTCTTGTTTAGTTCAGTGGTTGGCGAGTTGACTCTACATGATATTTCATGTGCGCATTGGTTTTCGTTTTTGAGGAATTTGAACTCTTATTATTCCTAGTACACATTGGAGCAATTAGAGCAGGGATAGGGTTATATATACAATTGGAAGCTATGGTTTCAGTGGAATTGTCTTTAATAGCAACAACATTACTTTCTTTCTCTCTTGTCTCCACGTTCTTTCTCTCTTATGTCTTCTAGCTTCTATTTTATTGTGCCTGAATATCATTGTCATCAATTTTGTAATAGTCATCTTGGTGCAACCTTTGTAGTATGGAGTTCGGTTTTGATTTATCTGATCTCTTTGAAAAACATTCGTATTTACAAATAGTGTAGAAATTTGTGCTAACAAACCCTTAACAAAAACTTTGACAACATTCACTCCGAAATAGTTATAGTAAAATATTAGGCACAAAGACTAGAACTATCAAAAGTGAAATTGAATTGACATCCTCATTATTAGGAAGGTCTACAAGAAAGATAGGAATCAGTCCCAAGAAGAAGATGGAAGCAACAACATTTATGGAACCAGAAGTCGAGGAATAGTTATGCAACGGGATATTATCAAGGACCAACAACTATGAAAAATTAGCAAAGTTACAAAAATGTATGGAAATCAAGGAAATAATACTATGCAACTTCAAATTATCAACAATTGACACCAAATGGAACCAATTATGGATTGATAAATAAACAACAGTGACAACAAGAGAGCAAAAGTCTGAGTAAATCCTATTACTTTTCTTTTCATATGTAATACATAGTTTAAAAAACCGAAACAGGTGATCGACCTAGTCCACCTATCAAATCGGTTTTGAACTAGAACTAGAAAAACCAGACTGGTTAGATCTCAATGAGCCAATCTTTAAAAAAATACATGAATTAACTAATTTTTATTGAAAAAAATATTTTAAAGATTTAAAACCATGATTCCAAACCGTTAGAGACAAAATATGCAAAGTTTATTCATCTCTATACCATGTAAGGGTGGATATATCAAAATGGCACCGAGTGCAGTTGTGTAATACATATCAACAACAAAATACATAATCATTGAGTTTTTAAATGGCCTCTAGAGTCCAAAAACAATGCTACAAGCTATGCAACCACTGGCCTACTAAATGACTTCCTATTAATGATCAACATGATCACTCCTCATCATGATCAAACTCATCACCACTACTAGACATGGGATCATCAATAGGAGCTACATAAACATCATCTGGCTCATAGTCTAAGGACTTCTCACACACCTCTTTAACCTTAGTAGTAGTAGTAGTAGTAGCAAAACTAGACCTAATGGAAGCACTAGGTAGTCGAGATGCACGACTAGTACCTTCGATTGATTGTTTTTCCTTGCTTGATTGAGTTAATTCAACTATTGGTTCTGGTTTTATTGGCACTACTAGATTTGCATTGTGATCAACCCCCCAAACTCCATGGCATCAATATCAAAATCAACATCAAACTCAGCTGGTTGAGTCTCTTCCACCCATTCTGATGTTGGATCAATATTGTCCAACACAGTGGGATTTAGATCAATTCTTTTGTTCATCAACTGGTTGCGCCTTAGTCAAAGGTTGTACTGCATGAAGACGAGATCATTTAACCATTTTTGTTCCAAACTGTTTCTCTTCTTCATGTGTATCTGCTCAAAAATAGACTAATTGCGCTCACAACCACTGCAAGTTAGGTTGAGGACTCTAACTACAAACATTTGCAGTTGAGGGCATTGGTTGCCAAATGACTCCCACCAATATGTTGCAAAGATAAAGACATTAGTTAGTTCATTGTATAACAATTTAGATTCTAAGTTTGACTAAAAAACAAGTATTTACAGTTTGAATTGTAAACAATTGAACTTGAAAAAAAATTGGAATTGCTTACTTGGTTAATCCACATCTCTTGCCAAGTTGCCATCTTTGGCAAGTTTTTGCCAAAGGTACCCGAGGCCTTATTGAAAAGACAAATATGTTTATGTATTTCCAACTAGTTGGATTGCTTAGGGTCAATGTACTCCAAGCAGTCGTACAACCCATATTTGACCTTCCTAGTGTGATCTCCTAATTGAGCTTTATAATGATACTTTGGGTTCAGGAAATACCTGACTGCATGTATAGGATGATGGAGTTGATCGTGCCATTCGTTATCAATGATATCCCAAATAGTCCCACATTTACCTACTCTGTCCTTGTAGGTTGCCCTGAAGTGCTCTTTTGCTAGATCCATAGTGTCATAGATATAGCCCATGGCCAATTTTTTCTCGTCCACCAACCGTAACACCTTAACAAGGGGCTCACCAATTTTCGCAACCTTTGTAGGCTTTTTCCAAAAAGAGTTGTCAAAAACTTTATTTTTGGCGTTTTTTCCATCTTGTCTATGAGCCGACTGAGATGAATTCCATTCATCAGAAGAAAACATTTTCTGCAAATTTTGTCACTGAGAATTGAGATATTGCAACATAAGGAAGTGAGTTGCAAATCTCGTAATTGCAGGCCTAGCAAGTTCCTTGTCCACCAATATTTTTTCTCATTAGGCTCAATACCCATGAGTGGTTGTGGATATATTTTGTGATACACTTGGCATGGTCTACAGTGTTCTTTAACAACTCCAATTTGCGTATGTCATCAAGCATGAGGTCTATGTAATGTGCAACACATGGAGTCTAAAATATTGTCCTATATTTGGACTCTAGCATTTTTCCAACAAGAACATAGTTTGAGGCATTATCTGTGATGACCTACACAACATTCTCCTCCCCCACAGTCTCAATCATCTCATCCGAAAGCTCAAATAGAAGGTTTGCATCCTTCACCTTATCATATGCATCGATTGATTTCAAAAACGTGGTTCCTTGAGGGCAAGAAACAAGGAAATTAATGATAGTGCGGTTCTTTCCATTGGTCCATCCATTTGACATGATGGAGCAACTTGTTTTGGCCCATGACTCTCTATACTTAATCAAATATTCTTTAATGCGAAAAATCTCTTTTTGCAAAAGACTTCCCCTCAAGTCATGCATACTAGGGCCTTTGAAGCCCTTTCCAGCAAATATAGCAAAGCTCCACATAACATGGTAATAAGGTGAGTGGGCAACATTAAAGGGAATTTCACCATCATACCACCATCTAGCAATGCATTGAAAAGTAGCTTCTTTGCATTAGCAAAGGCAGTGGCGGGGGAAGTTGAGAAATAACTCTTGGTGTTCATCCTCTTTTTACCTTTAGATTGTTGGCCTTCATTATAAGACCCGAGAGCAGGAGGAACATAATAAAAGAGGTCATGGACATTGGTGGAAGGGACAAAAGAGGAGTTTTGAATCTCAAAATCTTCACCCACGTACTCTCATGGTTTGTACAAGTTCCTTCTTCCTTGAAATTTCTTCTTGGATAGCCTTATCCCTAGCCTTATGCTCCTTACACTTCTCAAACCTCTCAAGGAATTGTTCCCTAGTATGCCTTATCACTTCATTTGGCGCTTTACATGGCTTTACTTGGCCTCTTATCCTAGCCAACTGTTGTTTCAAGTTTCAACCTCCTCCAAAAGACTTTTGGCAATATTTGCAGAAATAACAATGAGCCTATGCAATATTCTTGGTTTTTGGCGGTATGGTGGCTAATGAAATGTTTGAAATTTGCAAAGGAAATAAATCTGCAAATAAAAAAAATTGCAGCACAGTAAAATGGAAAACCTAATATAAATTTGGAAAAAAATATGGGGCAGATTTAGCCTACAAACAGGCTGAAATTTAATACTTGAAAACTAAAAATTGAAACTTCGAAGAACCAAAAAAGAAAATTAAATACATGGACAACAATGAAATGTGGATTTTTTCAAGTGAAAAGCCTTACCTGGAAATGAAAACTAGCTGTCTTAGCCTCCTCCTGAAGATGCCAACTCCACCAGAGAGCACCAAAGCAGCTTCAAGATGACAAACATAGCCCAAACTCTTTGCGGTTACACTACTGCAAAATCTCAACACTCTCCAAGCTCACAATGAAACTCACAAAAACTCCAAATGAGGTGTGAGGCAAATGAGAGGGGATGAATGATTTTATAGGCTTGGAGGGATTGTTTTTGGAGAGAAACAACCCCCAGTTTTCCAAAAAACACTAACAACCACCCAAAATAGTTCAGCCTGGGTCTGTGACTATGCACGTGGGAGTTGGCAGTGACCCCCTTGGGTTATGACGAAATCGTTCGGGTTATACCAGTTCATGCCTGTTTGGTACTAAACAGGTCAGTTCTTGGCCAATTTCGTACCAAATTGGGGTCATTGGCCGAGTTGACCTCCGAGCCTAATGAACCAAGTGGTTTAACCGAATAACGGTTCAACGTGGCTATGTTTTAAAACCATGATGTAAAATGTAGTATTCCATGGGGATGTGTTTCCTCATGTCCTCTTTTGGGGAAACTTGGGGAAACATTTCCTTATTGTGGGGGACGTGTTTCCTCAAAAGGGGGGCATTTGGGCATCCCTTGTTTGTGATCTTGGTAATTAATGGTAATATTAAATTCTTAAATTAAAAAGGGTAGAAAAAGACTTCATAATGAGAAAATAGAATTTCATATCCCATTCAAAATTCAATAGACTTAATAGTTTTAGGATTTTAGGATTGGTAGGATTATAGTGTTTCCAATGGATTGCACAATGATGAATTGTTATTGTTGGAATTTTATCATTGTCATTATTATTAGTTTTATAATTTTATAGATGGAGACCCTATGCTAGGGACCTCGACACCCCATGAATTTTCCTAAAATTGGGGGGTGCCCCCACACATTGCCGATGTGTGTCTGCCCACTCCCCAGTCCCGAAAACTTGGTGGAACATTGGTAAATGCTTAATTACAAACTGTGGAGACAAAGCTTTTCAAAAGGAAGTAATATGAAATGATCCTAATTGGGGTATATGATGGAATAAGGAGCCAAATGTATATATATATAATGGAACAACCTCATAGTGGGACAACATGGGTAATGGGTGAGAACTGGGTGTGTCGAGAGGCACTCTCCAGCCCAATATGGTAGAGATGTTGTAATGTAATGTTCTATAAATATTTTGATTCAGTCAAAATAAAATAAAAATAACCCTATGTTAAAATAAAAATAATAATGAAGAATTCTACATTATTATTATTAATTTTTGTTGGGTAATTAAGGTAAATTTGACTTGGTCAAGTTACTGGTGGTTTTTGAGCTCCAGGTTTATGAGAACCCATGGTATTCATGTGGAATATAGCCTATTTAAAGGGGGAAATTAAACCAGCCTAGCTTTGTAGATCCGGAGTTAAGATGGATCTAGGCTGGTGGTATATATAAAATACCGAGTCATTATTATATATATATTAACTTATTATTATTCATTATTGTATTGAGATCTAAGGAGTTACTGTGTAATTACATCTTAATAATAGTTTGGAACTTTGGAAGTTGTGCTCCACACTCATATGTTGTAAACTACATTGTGTATATGCAGGTTTATCATTCTTTATTGTGTATTTTATTCTTTACATTAAGCATGATAGTATGTTGTGTTTGGCAATTGTGCCTAAATCCTGTCCTACATCCAGATATGAGAAGTGTTAATGAGATCATGCTGAACAGTATCATTAATGATTTATGGATCGATAGTAGTTATGAAGACAAGTGAATAAACAAATCCAAAATAATAGTATGTAACCCTGTCCTAGTTCCAGATGTGACAAATGTTAACGATGCATCGCTGAAAATTACCATGGGAGTTACATATTGATGCCAAAACAAACAATTCTAAAGTAATAAAGCATTTACTACATATCTGAAGAAGATGATCATGGAGTAAATATCACAAAAATGCTTGCGGGAATCTGTCTTAAAACTTGAAAGTGATATCATGAAGGGATCCTCTTGATACGAGTATTTATTCTCAAAAGTTGACCTGCTTTGAAATTGCTAGGAAAATTCTTAATCTGTAATCTTAATAATTCCAATATAAAAAGTCAAACGTAATCTGCTTTTCAACTTTCGGGGACCAAGATTTCCAATGTGTTCTGTTTACGGTAGAGATAATTCGGATGACCCTCTGTTAAATTGTTGAAACAGAGATAATTCGGATGACCCTCTGATAAATTGTTGAAAGAATTATCATGTACATTCCTTGTTTGTATCCTTATGACATATACCTCTTTCTGTTTTGGATGCAGGATTTTAAACATATCTGTGCCACTAAATATGGTTCCAAGTCCTAAGCAGAGCACGTATTTACCAGGTTCAGAGGAACAGTCAGACGCCAGTTTCAAGCACAAATGGCAATCAGATATTGCGGCTGCTGTTGAAGAAGAGTCAGTTAAAAAGGACTCAAAACACAGGCAAGTTATCTTCAAATGAGGAGATGGTTAAATTGCAGGCTTTGCAAAGTCGGGATAGTAGAGTTTGTACATCATCTAAGCAAATATGAAATTATGCTATTTACTGCCCATGCAGGTCTGCAGCGAAGCCTCCTAGTGGGAAAGGTTACAAGAAAGATCACAGGAAGCGAATACCCAGTGATAGTGATGAACTGGACCCTATGGATCCCAGCGCTTATTCAGATGCTCCCCGTGGTGGCTGGTATGCTTATTTTCTATCCACATGTCCTGGTTAACTGTCTTGTATGCCTACGTTGGTCAAAATTATGTATGAAGCTTGTGATGGACATACAATGAAATATTCAGTGGCATCATAAACTGAATGTTTCCAGTGGAAACATAGTTTTGAGCACCATATTCTGGTTGAATGATTCGTTGGTATTGGTAATGTTCTACAGGGTGGTTGGACTGAAAGGCGTGCAACCGAGAGCTGCAGATACTACTGCCACTGTACATGTTACTTTGACCATATCTAAGCGTCAGATTTTTTACATTGTTTAGATGTCGATTTTTTATTTTGGGTTTCTCATATTTTTGATCGGATTTTGTGTGCCTTCTTGCCTCACATATTAATACCATTGATTCATTTGCAGGGCCCATTGTTCCAACAGCGTCCTTACCCATCCCCTGGTGCTGTTCTCCGGAAAAATGCTGAAATTGCGGCACAGCAAGGAAAACCTAGTTCTCATTACATTCCCATCCACAAGAGAGGAGACGGGAGTGATGGACTTGGAGATGCAGATTGATTTTAATTGGTGTGAGAAAATTACACCATTGAATTCAATCATGTAACAATGAGATGTCTATAGTTGAATTGACTGGAGAATTGTCTGTCATTAAATATTATAAATACATCTATGTATTTAATCTTGTTCATGGAGGAAGATTCTGCATTTAGACAGATAGCAATATTCCAGTGGAGAAGCATGAGGTATATCTCAGCACCCCATTGCTGACTACTGTTGCCTATATGTGTATATGAGAGTTCGAGACCTTTTTGTAAAATCATATTCAATTCTTGTTACATTTAAGGTTTGTCATGAAATGCACTTTTCTAAGCTGTTTGTGTAGAACATACAGATGCCATATTTATAAGGTGAAATTTCTATTTCTATTCCAACGTTTGAACACATGCAAAGAACTTGATATTGTTCAACAATGCTATATAATTTTCTCAGCATATTTGAGATGCATAGCACAGAGCATAACACGCTGTGCCTATATTGGAGAAGAGATCATCAACAAATTCTTGTAAAGAGGAAAATTTCAGAGTTTATTAAGCATATGCCAATTTCTCTATACATTGGCAAAATATCTTCAATTTAAATGTGCTTTTCTCGTTTATTAAATTTAAACTCTGTTGTTAACTATCACTGAAACTTGTGACTTGGGGTTCCATTTCAGAATTGTTTGAGACCAAAAACAGTTTGGGTAGTCATGGCAGAGTTTTCAAATATTACTTGGTAGATTGAGTTCAAAAATGTTGTTTTTGTGATGCTTTTATTTAATTAGCACACCCCTGAAATTTGGGGTGAGAATGCCAAAGGGAATCATGGTTGGATACATTGCAGAAAGCGCTGCAATTTTGGTTTGGATATTGTGTTGTGTTGGATATTTTTCAGGGATTGAAAAGGAAGTCATTATATCTTCCCCTCATGTTAGTTGAGGGGGAGTCATGAAGCTTACATGAATGGATGGAAAAGCTGAGGTTCTCAAGGATTCAGAAAGGAGTCTTAAAGATGTGTTTGTCTTATTAATTTAGTCCATTGCTTATATGTTGCCAATTTGTGTTGTACAAGTTTGCACTTCAATTGATGCAGGAGCATTAGAGCTCCAAGTCATCAGCTTCCAAGTCATCAAGTTTTTTGAGACAAAGTGGGTTTCAACATGGAAAAGGAATTTTATTTCCTTGTTAATAATTTTAATTTTTTTATTATTTCTGAAATAACTATGGGTAGAGATAAAGACAGAATGGATAAACTTTCAGCTGAGAATCTGCCTTTTGAGGCATGAGAGATTTAGGAGATAAATTATGGTAGATTTAGAAAAACCATGGAGTGATTTTAGGCTTTCATAAAAAGCTGCTTTGTTCTAAAACAAATGTTATTTATTCTTGTAAGCCTACAGGCATGAGAGGAGGCTAAGAAAATATATAATGAGGTCATAGTGAGAACAAGAATTTCTGGGTATATGCATGTACGTTTTCTTAATGAGAAGAATTTTTCATTGTGTAATTGTCTGAGTGTTATGGCACACGACTACATGGCTTGAGGAAAGGCCAAATATATATTTGAATGAAATGTGCCTCTCTAAGTTTTGCTTAGGCCATTGCATTTTAGGCAATCAAATAATAGGATAAATGCCAATCGATTCTGTTGAAATCTTCTTCAATAGAGATCAAGAACGATCTAATCGTTTGTTATTGATTTGTGCTCATCCTCTTGAGTGTGTTAATTGTTCAATGCATATTTGATTGCCTTCTTGTAGTGCGTTTGAGAGTTACTTTTAATAATTTATGCAACAATTCTTTATTTGAGCCTGTAGAACTTATTCCTTGTACGACGACGAAAGAAATCTCCAAAACAGATAGAAATGAATGCACGATAGTGTGTTGAACCATTGAATCACATTGGAATAAAGGCATGGTTGGAGAATGGTCATAAAGAGTGGACCTGTCAGGATGGTTCACGAGAAGACTGTAGTATTTCTATGAATTCTTTCCAGTTGTTGGATTTAACTAAACAATAGTGTTAATCATCTGAATACACTATACCCAGTCAAACATTTAAATTAAGCCTTGAGCACAAGATGTGCCGAGATCGTTGAGATAAAAGGCCTGGGAACGAGTATTGCATGGTTGAAGAAAGGACACATTGGTCCCTGAAGCACGTTGCTAAGAGATGCAGGTGGAAAATTCAAGCCTAAAACAATCATATTGGTGAGGCAATATCCAAGGCATGTATTCATTGACGGGAAGCATGGATTCGATTTGGACATTTTATGATTGACAAGCAAACAAGAGTTGTGTTTTTGGAGTGCATGAATGAAATGGCATAACTTTTAGAAGAGGGTGTAGGTAATCGAGGAAACTTGCATCAATTTGGTATCAGAGCAGGAGAATCTGCTGAAATATGTTTGCAGATAACAAGGAAAGAGTTGGTAGCAACACATGACATGATAATTGTGGCAAAGGAATTTTGACTGCTAGTATGGCTATGATGGAAAGAGGAAATGTGAGTGTAGAACCTGGACGAGCAAGGAGTGCTCGAAAAAGGTTACAGAGTGGGACCAAGAATGCCAACAGTCTGAGCTCAAAGGAGAAGCTTGGTGAGGCGTGTGTCACAGGAAGGAGACTTGTTACTGTAGAGGTTATTTGCAGTTCATAGTGGGCAGCAGAAAGCTCACAAAGGAAGAGAAGATGAAGATGACTATGGGAAGTCATTTGAAGAATTCAGAGGGAAGCCACAAAGATGCCAAAGCAGTTGGCATAAGGAAAATGAGTGACGAAGAATACGAGAGAGAACTCGTTGAGATAAAAACACAGTTGAATGTGCTTACGGAGTTGCTACAACAAGATGAGGAGAACCAGAGAAGTGGATGGAAGATGAGGAAAAGGGTCCAATGGCCTATTAAGAAATTATTTGCAAGGAAGCAAATACAAACACTGAAACGTAGGTTAAAGGAAGAACTTAGGGCAACTGAGTCTAAGGAAACAGGTCATAGGGGTGAACCTAAACAAGGAGAAATCCTTGGAGAGAATGGTGACGATGTTGATGGAGATTTGATGTTTGAGACATCAAATGAGGCTCCAGAGCCTTTCGTTTTTTCTGATAATTCGTTTATGGTTGCAGGTGTTATTGCAGATGATGGACAATCTTTTGAAACTGTCATGAAGTGAGGAATATGAGGGGGACAAAATCCAAATTTTTTTCTAAGCCAAGATGAATAACAATACTTGAATGGGATGCTCATAAGGGGTGATGAACCAGAGGCATAAATATTTTTCAGTTCTCAATCTGATTACATGTATGCAAGGGAAGCAAATTGTGAGGATGGAAAACTTCCAAAAGTTGTTATGAAAGAGGAAGAATTTGTTGGCAGCATGGAAACCCAGCTCAATTAGCAGATTGAAGTGAGACAAAGAGTTCAGATAGAAACTTTACAAGCGTGGAATGAAGCTAAAAGTATGCTTGGATGGCTGTATGTTATATTTGTTTTTGTGGCGGGAAAAATTTCACTTGAAATAGTGAGCAATAAAATGGTAAAAACTACTGCTTTGCAGCAAGGAAGGCAAAAGCAAAATTATAGTGGAATTCAAGATGCAGCAACAACAATACAACAACATGCCGAAGTCGATGATCAACAACAAAACTATGTATGTGATCCAAGAGGATGTCAACAACAACTCATGGGCAGGAGACCATGAAATTTTTCTATCTTGGGAGTCTGATGCAGGAGCATTAGAGCTTCCAAGTCATAAGCTTCCAAGTTATCAAGTTTTTTAAGACAAAGCGGGTTTCAACATGGAAAAATAATTTTATTTCTTTATTGTAAATAATTTTAATTTATTGATCTTTGAAATAACTATGGGTAGAGATAAGACAAAATGGATAAGTTTTTAGCATGAGAATCTGCCTTTTGAGGCATGAGAGATTTAGGAGATAAATTATGGTATATTTAGAAAAAACATGGAGTGATTTTAGGCTTTCATAAAAAATATAGGCATGAGAGGAGGCCATGAAAATATATAATGAGGCCACAGTGAGAACAAGAATTCCTGGGTATATGCATGTACGTTTTCTTAAGGATATTTTTTTTTTCATTGTGTAATTGTATCGGTGTTATGGCATGCGACTACATGGCTTGAGGAAAGGCCAAGATATATATTTGAATGAAATGTGTCTCTGTAAGTTCTACTTAGAACATTTCATTTTAAGCAATCGAATAATAGGATACAGGGCAATCAATTCTGTTGAAATCTTCTTCAATAGAGATCGAAAATGAACTAATCGTTTGTTATGGATTTGTGCTCATCCTCTTGAGTGTGTTAATTGTTCAATGCATATTTGATTGCCCTCTTGTAGTGCGTTTGAGAGGTTACTTTTAATAATTTATGCAACAGTCTTTTATTTGAGCTCGTGGAACTTATTCCTTGTATGCAACCAAAGAAATCTCCAAAACAGATAGAAATGAATGCAGGATAGTGCATTGAACCATTGAATCACATTGGAATCAAGGCGTGATTGGAGATTGGTCATAAAGAGTGGACTTGTCAGGATGGTTCACGAGAAGACTGTAGTATTTCTATGAATTATTTCCAGTTGTTGGTTTCAACTAAACAATAGTGTTAATCATCTGAATACACTATGCCTAGTCAAACATTTAAATTAAGTCTTGAGCACAAGATGTGACCAGGTCGTTGAGATAAAAGGCTCGGGAACGAGTACTATGTTGCGTGGTTGAAGAAAGGACACGTCGGTCTTTGAAGTGTGTTGCTAGGAGATGCATGTGGAAAATTCAAGCCTAAAACAATCATACTGGCGAGGAAATATCCAAGGCATGCATTCATTGATGGGGAGCATGTATTCTGTTTGGGTGTTTTATGGTTGACAAGCAAACAAGCACTGTGTTTTTGGAGTGCATGAATGAACTGGCATAAATTTTAGAAGAGGGTGCAGGTAATCGAGGAAACTTGCATCATCAATACATGAGAATACCCCTTGATATGAAAATAACTATAGTTTTTGTTTACAAGAGGTGCTTTTGGAATGGGGGGATTTGTTGAAAAGTGTAACTAGGTTGGTCTTCATATTGACTATGTAATTATGTATTTTATGTAAAGAAGACGACAGATAATAGAATGTATATTGGTTGTACTTGCTTCATGGGTTTCATGAGCAAGATTTTATCGTAAGTTAATAGACTTCTTCTTGATGTCTATCTAGGGTTTGTCTTCTGTTTATAAATGTATTCAGTTTCATGTATATGAAGAACCTAGTCATTGAATGCTCCAAGACCTTGTCCTAAAAGCTGTGGGAGAATGAATTGAAATAGTTTTTATATCAACGTTGGAAATATATTTTGAAGTCGGTCTCCCCACACATAATTAAGTCGACCTACAAGCTAGTGGGAAGACTGCCACTATATATTCACTGCCTCTGCGGTCAATTACTCAACAAGCAACATTGTGAATCTCTTAGAAATGACACAACAAAATATAATGCGACCTCCTGAAGTATAATGCGGTCACCTAAAAGTAATACGATCAACTTTGAAACGTTCAACGATTTCTGAAATATACTTTGCGGATAAGACATGTCATAAAATGCGGACAATTCAGTGCGGATTATACGTAACAATTAATGCGGACAATACATAACATACAATGCAGAATATACGTAACAACAAGTGCAGACTCTTCTGTGATAGAAGTGCGGATCACTCTGATTCAACATATAGTTACTTTTGTGATTGACACAAAATTTCGAGAGGATATAAATGCGGGTCACGTATAACACGGGTACATCTGAGGTAAAGAAAGGTATGAAGAAGTCTGCTCAAATGCAGATTACGCTAAGTGCAGACTCCAGATAGGAATATCAATGTAGATATTCTGAGCATAGTTGCGGATCCTAGAAGCGAATAGATGCGGATTTTATTTTGAGTATAATTGCAGATTCCAAAAGAGAATAATATGTAGATTTAAGGATCAATAACGACATCATTGTTCACTGAATAATAGTATGGAACACATCATATAAACAATGATTTGTTGAAGAAGCTCTGTGGACAGAGTTGGCTTCAAATGCGTAGATAAAAGTAGGAAGGAGTGAATTGTAGTGATATGAACGAGAGACAATGAAGTATACATATACAAAAGAAAGTAGTCAGAAAGTATAAATAAAAGAGGAAGGTAAATTTATAATTTACCTTCCTGTTTATAGCTTCAAGCATATGTCAAGTGAAGATGTTCTTACAGATCAGAGAAGTTAATGCAGAGGAAGAGGATCAATGTTATGATAAGAAGTGACAAGGTCTTGGAAGCGTATCTAGGTCAAGGGTCTAAGTCTTGGTCATGGTACTTGACATTTGAAGATCTATAAGAAGAATTTTTTGCGGGTTTTCCTCTCCAAGAGGGAGAGGTTATGCCCTGGCTCTAGGAGCCTAATCTTGTGTCCCGTGTATTTTGATAATTGACTTGATGAAAGACTAAATAAGATAACGAAGAGAAGACATAAGTAACTCAATTAAGTTCACAAGTAATTATCAAGTAGAGAATTTGAATTAATCATCAGCCCTCCAAACTCTCAACATGGTATCAGAGCTAAGATGCCGAACTCAAGGGCTACTTGACAAAGGAGACACTCCAGGAAGCGAAGTTCAAAAGTTTGGGTTGGAAAATCAAATCAGTTTGAAAATGAAGACTCTCTAACTACTTCAAGATCTCCTATCTCATTTAAAGGATCAACTCAATCAAGAAAGTAATCTTTTGTCATCAAAGATTCACATTCAAGACCTTGTTAGGAGGACTTCAATTTTTGAAGATATACTTTATCATCAAGGATTCAAGAACATCTACATTAAAGATTTCTATCTTAGAAGAAATTCTTGACTTCAGCTTCAAACATCATCAAGGAAGCTGCTGAAGGAGAAAGTCACTCTATCAAGTAAGTATCTATGAGTTTATCTAAATCTATCAAAATATATTCTTTGCAAAGAAAACAACAAACTGGTTTGGGTTTCAATCTTTCCTGCATAGAAGACAAGGACAATAAAGTCATGCCAAATACATGAAGGGAGATACAAGAGCCCAAAGGATTCTTACAGAGTCTATAAAAGACTCTCTCATCTACGATGTATCGAATCTAGAATTATCAAAATAATATATGAGAAATTGTTGGAGCTATTCTCTGTGAGTACTGTAGGAGAAGCAATGTCTCTGAGATCATTTGCAAGAAGAGGGAGAAGTAATGTTTGAATCTGAGATGACTACAATGGTGTTGAATGCTCTTCCAGGGGAATGGGGAAACTTCACTTCAGGATTATACAGGAAGATAGAAGCCACACCATTCCACGATTTAGGGTCTATATGTAAAATACAGGAAACAAGATTGAAAGACAAAGATGTTACAGGATCCAGTGAAGGGAATCAAGCCTTTGCAGCCACATCAAGAAAGAAAGGAAGATTTAGAAGAAGTGTAGCATCCTGATCAAAGCATGGTAGGAGTTCTTTGTAAAACAACTCCTGGAAAACCTCTCTGATAACATTCCTAATGGAAAGAAGTCATCAAGATCAAGGGTCATCATGGAAACATAATTTTGGGATGTGATGACATATTGATGGAGCAGGCCAAGGGAATGAAGATCTTCATTCTAGAGAAATTGCTACAAGATGACTCAAAGAAAAAAAGAAGAAGGTATGAGGTATGTATATATGTTGAGATTGTATGCTATGAAGTCATGTCATATGGTTGCAGGTAATAGACTTCCATATTTAGAAGTATGATCTATGAAGAAGGATCTCTCGGTGCACTGACAAATGAAATCAACATAATATATCCTCATGGAACAAGAGGTGGTTGTATATGAATGAGAAACTAGAAAGTTTGTAAGTTCCTGGGAATGGAGAATGTGCAGAAAGGAAGAGATCATGAAATGCAACCATGTCAAGAGGCAGTTATCATCCAGAAGCCAAGAAGATGTGACTAAGAGATCTCTTGGGAAGATATGTAGACTCTGACTGAAGTCTGGTAAAGAAGAAGACCCTTGGAAAAACATATCATTAAGAGATGTATCAATCTGAATAAAGGATGCCGATGCCTACAGGAAGATGTCAAGGTGAAAGATCATCACTAAGTAACTTTTGTTTTAAAAGTTGATATGTATATGTTTATCTGGATGAATTTGTGCAGGGTTGCTAATCATGAGAAAGGATGTATGATCCTTGGAGATGATTCGAAGGAAAGCAGCATGGCATAACAGTGAACCATATGAGAAAGGCAGATGAATCACTTTCTAGTAGACGACATGACTCATGAGTGAAAGTGATGGATGATCTGTGCCCTATGGATCTAAAAGTTGAAGATTCCTCAATATCGAAATCCATGACATCGAGGGGAGGAAGTCTTCATGAGCAGCTGGGTGTCTCACCATTGCCGCTGCAGGTCCTTGATTGAGAGGGAGCATGGTGATTAGTTTCTTACTTGGAAGAAACTGGGTAATTCCTAACAATGAGCTTAGGTACATTCCTTATACAGGGATGAGTACATTCCCTTGTGGAATAGGTCCTCCCTGGCTGAGAGGGAGACATAGACACATCATTCTGGTCTTCACTTGGGAAGACATAATGGAGGATTGGGTAATCATTTGGCATTCTATACTCTTTGAGAATGTGTTAGGGCATTCAAGATAAGAGTAGTCGGGGACCGATATTCTTTGAGGGCTAGCTACCCAAGAGAAGAATAATCCAAGGTGGTCATACTTTGGGAACACCCAGGTGGAGTATGTACCTTGGAGAGACAAGACTATGGTGTCTATAGGTCATGTGTCTCGCCAGCATTGTAGCCCATTTTCTCGTTGAGAGATGGGGCTATTAGTCAAGGCCTTGCACTAGGACAATGCTGGTTGATATGATGCTATACAAATGCGATTACCAATCCGATTCTTCTTATGAAATTCTTTAGTTTGAAAGTAACCATGTACCTGTATGAATACCTCCCTAGTTAAGAGGGAGTGTTGAAAAATGTAACTAGGTCGGTCTTCATATTGACTATGTAATTATGTATTTTATGTAAAGAAGAAGACAAAGATAATAAAATGTATATTGGTTTCACTTGCTTCATGGGTTTCATGAGCAAGATTTTATCTTATGTTAATAGACTTCTTCTTGATGTCTATCTAGGGTCTGTCTTCAGTTTATAAATGTATTCAGTGTCATGTATATGAAGAACCTAGTCATTGAATGCTCCAAGACCTTGTCCTAAAAGCTGTGGGAGAATGAATTGAAATAGTTTTTATATCAACGTTGGAAATATATTTTGAAGTCGGTCTCCACTCTCATAATTAAGTCGGCCTACAAGCTAGTGGATGGTCGACCTAAAAGCAAGAAGACTGCCACTATATATTCACTGCCTCTGCGGTCAATTACTCAACAAGAAACATTGTGGATCTCTCAGAAATGACACAACAAAATATAATGCGGCATCCTGAAGTATAATGCGGTCAACTAAAAGTAATACGGTCAACTCTGAAACGTTCAACAATGATTTCTGAAATATACTTTGCGAATAAGACATGTCATAAAACGCGGACAATACCGTGTGGATTATACGTAACAACCAATGTGGACAATACATAACATACAGTGCGGAATATACGTAACAACAAGTGCAGACTCTTCTGTGATAGAAGTGCGGATCACTCTAATTCAACATACGGTTACTTCTGTGATTGACGCAAAGTTTTGAGAGGATATAAATGCGGGTCACATATAACCTGGATACATCTGAGGTAAAGAAAGGTATGATGAAGTCTGGTCAAATGCGGATTACGCTAAGTGTAGAATCCAGACAGGAATATCAATGCAGATATTTTGAGCATAGTTGCAGATCTTAGAAGCGAATAAGATGCGGATTTTATTCTGAGTATAATTGCAGATTCCATAAGAGAATAATATGCAGATTTAAGGATCAATAACTACATCACTGTTCAGTGAATAATAGTCTGGAACACATCGTATAAACAATGATTTGTTGAAGAAGCTCCGTGGACAGAGCTGGTTTCAAAGGCGTGGATAAAAGCAGGAAGGAGTGAATTGTTGTGATATGAACGAGAGATAGTGAAGTATACATATACAAAAAGAAAAGTAGTCAGAAAGTATAAGTAAAAGAGGAAGGTAAATTTATAATTTACCTTCCTGTCTACAACTTCAAGCATATGTCAAGTGAAGATGTTCTTACAGATCAGAGAAGTTGATGCAGAGGAAGATGATCAGTGTTGTGATAAGAAGTGACAAGGTCTTGGAAGCGTATCTACGTCAAGGGTCTGAGTCTTGGTCATGGTACTTGACATTTGAATATCTATAAGAAGAATTTTTTGCGGGTTTTCCTCTCCAAGAGGGAGAGGTTTTGCCCTGGCTCTAGGAGCCTAATCTTGTGTCGTGTGTATTTTGATAATTGACTTGATGAAAGACTAAATAAGATAACGAAGAGAAGCCATAAGTAACTCAAGTAAGTTCACAAGTAATTATCAAGTAGAGAATTTGAATTAATCATCAGCCCTCCAAATTCTCAACATGATTTTGTATGACACTCCATGAACTTGAGATTGAAGTTGATAGAGAAAACGTATTTTTTTTGGTATGGGAGGACATCATGTGCTCCTTCATGGACTCAAATATGAAGCTTTATTGAAATAAATTAGATATCTGTAGTACCCTAGAAGGCTTGTCCTGGTGGAAACTGTTGGGGAAACATGTGGTGGGCAGTAACTCTTAGTATTCCCATGATGTGGAAACTATTTTCTCCCATGCATAGCTCGTTGTGATGCATTGGTGAGAGATTTCCTACAAAGGCAACAAAACAATTGTAGCATATTTCTTGGGGAGAATCATTCAAGCGTTCAAGTGACATCCATCAACATAGTTGTATGACACCACACATGGTGAACCCACTTTATTTTCATGGTAGTGGATAGACTTATGGCTCACAAATAATTATTAAAGAGTGTAGTCTAAGAAGACCACCATTCATAATTCCTCTCTTTTTGAACAAATATAATTGTTCATATATACATATATATAACCAAAAAATAACCGAACACCCTAGACATGATTTTTCTCCCTCTCTACCCCTTCCTCCCCTTCTCTATTCCTTTTCCTCTTACGTAGAACCCACTTCCCCCCTCCCCTCTATAGGAACCCTTGACAATGGGCAACCCCTCTTGATGACCTCCACATCAAAAAATAGAGTTTGGTGTTTTTTGGTGTGCTCTCACCATTGCTTGGCAGGAAGGTGGCCAAACGTGTTTGACAAGGAGATAACAATTTCAAGTGATGCATTTCACACAAGAAAATACTATTTCATGGTAAAGGTCATCCTTTCCTGTCAAATGTACTTAGAAAGAAGCACAATAAAAAAATCACTTGACTTGATTAAGAACTTAGTCATGACCTCTTACTGATATGCCTAGTCATATGTATAACCATAAACAAATCAAGATGACATCTTATGCTTATGACCAAGTGTCCTTCCATGTCACCCTCTCATACATCAATCAAAAAATAAAGAATTCAGAAAGATTTTCTTATGTTGATAATTACTTGTGATATTCTTGTAGTCTTGTTAACTTTCCTTCTGTTCTTTTATCTTCTTTTCATCAAGCAAATATCAAATCAAAGCATGAAGATCAACAACACCATATGTAAGCTTTCAGACAGGGCTAAAACCCCTCTATAGGGGAAACTCTAATCAAACTCTTCCACTAGTAAATCAAATTGAGATAGACCAAGACCCTTTAGGCCTAGACAAACACCTCTTCCAATCACCAAGTCAACCCTTCCTTCCAGTAGATGATCCTTGCCAAAGTCTTCAAGTGTTAGCTTCACAGATGCAACTTCAATCCAGAATTTCGGCCCCCAACTTCATAATTTCATACCTGTAGTAAGTTCAGAAATTTTGGCCCCAACTTCAGCCAAGAAAATTTGCACGTGTGAGAGAGAGATGCCCAAGAACTCAATTTTATTCTTCCCAACTTCTTCCTTCCTTCTCCTGCAACTTCGCTCTTCTTTTCTGCCTTTTTCTCTTTTAGATCGGACTTGTTGAATATGTGCTTCAAATATGTTGAGCCGCGTCTCTATATATACTCTTTCTGCTGGGTCAAATAGCCCTAATACAGGTCGACTTCATGACAATTGGGCCGACTTGGTGTGGAGGTGACAAATGACTCTTTTGACTAAAAACACATTCTTTTTACATGATACAAAATCCCAAGAAGGGTCTAATAAAAATGACAATGACTCTATTGACTCATGAGAAAACCTAGAAGCCTTCAATGGAGGCTTTGGCCTAAAAATCATTGACCCAAACATGTAACCCATGCTTTAATAAGTCAATTTCTTTTATAATATTTTTTTCTTTTTTCTTTTGACAAATACATTACATCATGACTTAAATACAATTATGAAGACCGACACTAGTTGCATTTTTCAACACTTGTGGGACACTTGGGTATGATGTTACTTTGTTAAACACACCATAATGTCAGTGCCACATGCTTAAATGAAACACTCATTCTCCCTTTTTGTGCTATATTAACATACCCTTCAAATTGTGAAGGTGCAATGTTGTTCACTTCTCCATTTATCAATCCAACACTCAACCATTTCAATCAGTTACCATCTATAAGCCACAAATCAATAACCAATAATGAAAGCAAAAGAAAAAGTCATTAAATTTATTATTGTCAACTAAGAGTCAAGAAATATGAAATGATCGTTGAATTTTTGTAGCATTGGGAGTTAGTACCACATGACAAAACATGTCTCCAAGTTGGCCTAGAAAAATTAAAATGAAATTTATTTTTGAGTGGCAAGTTGGCCCAGGAAGTCAAGTCGACCCAACCAATGAAATGGTGTGCCCCGTGGGTTATTTTACCTCATTCGACAAGTATACATAGATGACATGACATCTCATTTTCTCCACCAAGCAAGAGAAAATTAATCTTCTCTCTCATAATCATATTATCTCTCGGACAACCGAACATGTGAGGAGGCCAAGTTTCGATGAAGTTGACCGAGTTTTTTTGGAGACCACACGTTTAATCAGTTTGATTGTTGACCAGGTAGAAGGGTTTGTTGAGAAAATAGTTT
This sequence comes from Pinus albicaulis, assembly GCA_034641835.2. Taxonomy (NCBI): domain Eukaryota; kingdom Viridiplantae; phylum Streptophyta; class Pinopsida; order Pinales; family Pinaceae; genus Pinus; species Pinus albicaulis. The sequence continues at coordinate 1,591,882,600 of CM076584.1, read as the reverse complement.
TTATTAACGTCAAAGTTTATACAACTATAGAATATCTTTAAGTCATGATGTAATGTATTTGGTAAGTTACCTCTCATTTGTTTCAGATGTGGTAAAATAGGATATTATGCTTCCAAATGTCCTCTTAATGATGAAAGTGATGATGAAGAAGAACCTATGAAAAGGGTTTTCAAAAGGAGAAGCTCAAGAAAGAAGGGGTTTTCTCAAATGAAGCAGAGAATAGAGAAATCTCATTCATGGTTGTCTCAAATGAAGTAGAGAATGTGGAAGAAAAAGAAAGAACTGAAGGCATGGATAATTTGGAAGCATAATTTATCGATGCCTTAGAAGAAAATGATAGACCAGAAGGAAGAATGGGAAGTAATCCAACTAAATAATCTCTGTAGAAGTATTGAGAAATAAACTAAAGAAGAAAGAAGAGATCTACGAAAAATTGGAAGTTGAAGTAGTATCCTGAAGAAGGAGTTGGACAAAGTCAAATTTTTTTTGAAGAGCTTCCAAACTCTAGATGCCATCCTCAACTATCAAAGGTCACCACATGATAAGTCTAGGCTCCGTTATATAGGTGAATCCTCTAGTTCAGGAAAGGCAAATACTAGTACTTGTCATGAAGAAAAGCCTAGAAGCTTCATAAAAAACAATGTTGAAAAATCCAGAAATTTTATTGATGTCCACAAAGGGCCTCCTCAAATTCCTCACAACTGTACAACATAAGATCAACTAAGGAATGAGAACTCAAAAGGACAACCCTCCCTCAGAAGAAATGACTCATCAAGGCAATCTTATACTAACTGGTTTCAAACTATATTCCTTGCTCATTGTTTCTTCTGTAAACATTTTGGTTATTAGGAAAATTTTTGCAAGGCTTATAGGACTAATCACCAACCTCCAAAAAATAAGGTAGTTGACATTAAAAGTCGAGACTAGATCAAAACTCATAATTCCTTTTCCCCTCTTTCAAAGTATAGTCTAGAATTCTACAGGTGCAATAATCCAAGTCATGAAGCACAAAACTACCCTTTAATTCAAAGGAAGGAGTCTGGAAAGGAAAGGCTAAAGAATCTACACCTAAGAAATTCATACTGGTTATGTATGCTCAAAACAAGGATAGTTAGTGGTTTGTTGATAGTGGATTTTCTAGGAACATGAAAAGGGACCAGAAGAATTTCATCTCATTAAGCAAAGAGAAGCAAGGAAATGTGACCTTTGGTGATAATGAGTTTGCTAGAATTGTTGGAATAGGCATCGTGAGTCTCAACAATGGCAAGGGAAAATCAATGAATGTGCTATATGTTGAATACCTTAAGAAAAATCTTCTAAGCGTTAGCCGAATGTGCGATCAAGGATATGATCTCATCTTCCGTGCCAACAATTGTGAAATAAGGAGATCATCTTCAGAAAGTCTTGTAGGAAAAGGGGTAAGAACAACAAATAATGTATACATTTTCAGTGAAATTAAAAATGAAAGATGTTACACGAGTCAATCAAATGAAAGTTGGCTATAGCATAAACACTTGGGACGCCTAAGCTTTGATAACTTGGTGAAGATAAACAAAACTCAATTAGTAAGAGATATACCCAAAATTTCAAAACCAACAAATGTATCAATGTAACATGTCAACATGGAAAACAAAACATGATCAATTTCAAGTCAAAGCAATGTTCAACATCAATGCCACTCAAAATGATCCACACAGATCTATGCGGATCAACTAGAACTCCGACACTATAAGGAAAAAGGTACTTTATGTTATTCATAGATGATTATAATATATATTATTTGGGTATCTTTCATTAAATATAAATAAGAAGCATTAGATTTTTTCAAAAATTTCAAAGCATTAGTTGAAAATAAAAGTGATTTGAAAAAAAAGTGCTTAAGATAAGATAGAGGAGGAGAATTTACTTCACGAGAATTCATTTAGTTTTGTGAAAAACATGGAATCAAAAGGAAAATTTCTATTGCTAAAACCGCGGAAAAAAATGGAGTGGTAGAAAGGAAGAAAAAATTTGTATAGGAGACTGCAAGAAGAATATTATTAGAAGCTAAGTTACCTGGTAAATTCTAGAAGGAGGCATTTGGGGCAGCAATATACATCATAAACATGGCATAAATCTGGGTAAACAATGATAAGGCTCCATATGAACTATAGGAAGGAGGTCCACTTCTATGAAACACTTTGGAATATTTGGGAGCAAATTATTTATGAAAATAAATGATAATTCATTGGGAAAGTTTGATTCCCATGTAGATGAAGGAATTTTTCTTGAATACTCATTAAGAAGTAAGGCCTACAAATTCTACAACAATCAACTTTGCAAGATAGTAGAAAGCATTGATGTAAAAATATATGAAACTCTATAAAAAAACGAAGTAGGTCTAACAAATAAAGATCTTACTCTTGTAGGTTAAGAGGAAAATGTTGCGAAATAAGAGTAGAATTAGAAATCCAAGAAGAAGAAGAAACACAAACTCCAACTAAGACAACATTCAAGTTTATATAGAAGCATCATCTGGATACCGAGGTCATTGGATATATGGATGCAGGGATATAAACATGAAGAAGAATGACTATTACCCCAAATAAAAGCAACATAACGTTTCTATGCCAGATAGAACCAAAGCATTTTACTCAAGTAAGTATGGATCAACATTGGGTAAAAGCGATGGAGGAATAGTTGAACCCGGTTGAGAAAATTGAAACTTGGGATCTTGTACCTCGTCCAAAGGATAAAAACATAATCAAAATAAATTGGGTGTTCAAAAACAAAATGAATCAAGGACATATTATAAAAAACAAAGAAATATTGGTGTGCAAAGGGTATGCTCATATTGAAGGAATTGATTTCGAAGAAACCTTTGCTTTGATTTCCAAGTTAAAGGCTATAAGAATGTTCTTAGCATTTGCATGTTCGAAAGGCTTCAAAATCTACCAAATTGATGTAAAATCAACCTTTCTAAATGGAGATCTAAAGGAATAAGTATACATTGAACAAATTAAAGCCTTTGAATTGTCAAAGAATAAATATTATGTTTGCAGATTAAAAAAGGCCCTGTATGGATTAAAACAAGCTCCAAGAGTTTAGTATGCCAAACTAGACCACTACCTTCAACAAGAAGGGTTCAAGAGACGAATTGTAGGAATTAAATTATACATTAAAATAGACAAAGGAAACATGTTGATCACGGTTGTGTACATGGATGATATGAATTTATCTAGCAACAATGATGAAATGAGTCACAAATTTTCCCAAAAAATGTCAAAATAATTTGAAATGTCAATGATTGGAGAGTTATCTTTCTTCCTTGGACTTTAAATAACCCAACCTGGTGCTGAAATTTTCATTACATAAACAAAATATCTCAAGGAAATGCTTAAACATTTTAAATGAAAGAATGTGTTGTTTTAAGTACACCTATTCCTACAAGTTGTAATCTAAGTAAGGATGATGACTCTCCTAAGGTAGATACCACTCTATAGATCAAGGATTGGAAGTCTCTTATAATTGACAACTTTAAGGCCAGATTTCATGCAGGAAGTTGGCATGGTGGCAATATTTTAGTCAACTTCCAAGGAATCTAAAATGCAAGCTATAAAAAAGATATTCAGATATTTAAAAGGCACCCTTTATTTTGGAATATGGTATCCTAAGATCACAAATCTTGCTTTGATAACATACATTGATGTTGATTGGTAGGAAGCATTGATGACAATAAGAGAACCAGTGGAAATGCATTTTTATTAGGGTATTGTATCATATCATGGTTGAGCAAGAAACAATCATCCATATCTCTCTCCTCATTCGAAGATGAATATATAGCAACAACAAAATGTTGTGCATAGATTCTATGGATGAAGGAAACCTTGAAGGATATCAAAATGGAAATAGATTAGCTCATCATTATATTTTGTAATAATACAAGAAATATCAATCTCTCAAAGAATCCAATCATTCACTAAAAAATGAAACATATTTCAATCAAGTACCATTTTCTTAGAGAAAAAGTTGCTGATAAGAACATAAAAATAGAATATAGCAACACTAAGCAACAAATCTCAGATATCTTCACCAAATATCTTCCTCAAGAAACATTTGAATATCTTTGTCAAAAGTTGGGTGTCATATATCTTACATATTAGTAGAGAATCCATTTGATATTAATGTCAAAGGGGGAGATTAGGAAGTCAAGGGGAGCAACAATAAGTCAGGGGGAGTAGCATATAGCTAAGGAAAGTAGTCGTCAAAATGTTTCCATCAATAACAAAGGAGGAGATTGTTGATAAAATGGTTTTCATTAATGTCAAAGTTTATCCACCTATAGAAGATGATATTAAAAAATTAAATATCATCTTGATACCTTTCCAATGAGGTATGGCTCGCCCTCTAACTCCTCGCATTTTAGGAGATATGAAATTTTCAAGTTAGAAATTGAATTTTGTCCCTAGTCAAGTCAACCCTCCCAAAGGTCAGGTCATACCTACTTGGTTAAGTCGACCTTGTATGGGGGTCAACAAAGCCTATAAATAGGCCGTCCCCTCTCCCATTTTGGCTAAATGATTTGGAAAATAAAGAAAAAGAATTCAAACTTGTTTGAGCAAAAAAGAAGAGGAGGTTCATATCTCATGAACCAAGGATGAAAGGAGTTATCTCTAAAAGGTTTTTCTTGTTTTTGTTAGGGTGTTTCTGGAGCTTTTTATTTGATCGATTTTTTCGGAGTATTTTTCTGGGATATCAGTGGAAGAAACTTAACATAATTGAGGCAACATTTGACCCTAGTTTTGCCTTGAGGAATCCCATAATTCGACCCTAATATGGCCTTAAGGAAACTTGTATTTTGGCCCTCTGATAGAATTCTATTTCAACCCTGAGGCGACCTACATTTCGTCTTTATGATATAATTCTATTTGGCCCTAAGGAAGTCTGGATTTTTTTCCCTATGACAACCTTCTATTCGACCTTGTGGCAACCTACTATTGCACCCTATTTGTAGCCAATATTAGTTTGTTTTTAGAGTTAAATTCAAGTTGTTTGAAGTCTAATTAAAGTTTGATTTGGAGCGTGATATGAAGTTGGTCAGAATTATGATAAGGAGCAATTTTTGAAGCCTATATTGAAGGAATATTGGAGCAGTTCTATTATCTATTTGGAGGCTATCTTGAATCCCGTATTTGAAGCAATTTTTGGAGCTTATATTAGAACAAGATTTTGGACAATATTTGAAGCCTAGTTTGGATTAGTTTGGACAAGTTGGTTCTTGAAGAGGATTAGTGTCCTCATTTTTTTCAAGATTGGTGCCTAGACTTGTTTAAGAGAATCAATGTACTCATTCTATTACCAGGTTGGTGCCTTATAAAAGGATTGATGTCCTTATTTGACAAGTTGGAGCTTGAATTTGTAAAGGAGGATTGGTGTCCTCAACATTGTAATATGAGCTAATACAAATAATTTTTATTTTCAATTATGTGTTTTGGCATGGTTTGTGCCTCGTATATGTAAACATTTTAAATAGGAAAAATTAAGAATTGGGTGAAACACCGATTCACCCCCCATCTCGGTATATCTAATAGGGTTGACCATAATACAAATTTGACTGCAATATGAATTTTACGAAGTTGACTGCAGCGCCAAACTTGACCGCAAGTCGAAGTTTGATTATTTGACTAGCATTGAATTCTATATATTTTGGCTGGTTTGACTATCGTTGGCTTGTTGTTTTGATCAGGTTTGATTGATATATGGAATTGTATATTGGCACAAATTTCTAGACAAAGTTTTGATTTATAAACCTTTTTGAAGAATAATTTCTCCTAAAGAAAAGTTGTTGGGTTTTTTCCCAAGGTTGGGTTTCCCAGGGTAAAATTATTGTCTCTATTGTGCATGGATGTGTTTCTATGTTATATATTGTTTCTGCTATATTTACTATTGGGATTTTATGAAGTGTAATCATTCAATGATAATTATGGCATAAACACTGGGTGAAAATCAATAGGAAGTAATTACTTGGCAGGAAATTATATCTACTATTCATCTCGTAGAAAATTCAACATGGTATCAGAGATTTGCTGAAAGGTCGACCATTGACCAAGTATTCAAAATCTTGATTTGGTTTTGGATCTTTTTTCAAAATGGCACCAAGTTAGAGTTGAAGATAGGTTGGATGGTGCCACCAATTTCATATCCTGGAAGACTAGAGTAGTTCGTATCTTGGAAGATAATGAGCTTTTGTATAATGCGGAGAAAGTCATTCTAGAGCCAGAGGAAGTTGAGGAAAAATACAAGTATAAGAGGGATGAAACCAAGGCTAAGAGAATCTTGATATATTCCATAAAGGATAACTTGATTCCTCATGTTGTTGGTTTGAAGACTGCCAAGGAAATATATGATGCTTTGGTGGGATTGTACGAGAGTACAAACTCTAGAAAGAAGCCAATATTGAGGCATCAACTTCATAGTGTTGTGATGTCTAGATCAAATTCTATTGTTTCTTATCTTATGAGAGTATCTCAATTGAGAAGATGAGCTTCAAGCCATTGGATATTCTATTGATGATACAGAGCTTGTTATAGTGACTTTTAATGGATTCCCCTGCTCATGGGATCCATTTTTTCAAGGAATTTGTGCATGAGAAAATTTCTAGAGGTTGATAAGCTATGGACTGATTGTCTCCAAGAGGAGGCCAGATCGTTGTCTAAGAAAAAACTTGTAGAATCCACAAGAAAAAACTCGAGCTCTTGCAACACATGCAAAGAAAAGAAAAGGAAGACAAAGAAACTTTGGAAAGTTTGATAAGAATAATACATGTAGAAGACCTGCTCTTAGCTTAGGATAGAAAAAAGAAGGATATGTCAAATATCAAGTGCTTCAATTGCCATAATTTCGGACACTATGCATCCAGTGTCCTCAAAATAAAACAGAGGGAAATCAACACACATAAACAACCATTGCTGCTGCTGATGATGAGCTTTCAGCACAAAATAAGTCGAAGGAATATTTCCTTGTCTCCTTTCTTACAAGAAATATTGCAGATGGAAATTATATTTGGTTGGTGTACAATGGTGCTTCTAGGAACATGACTAGTTTTTGAGATGCACTCATTGATTTGATAGATAGAGACTCAACATTGCAGGTGGAACCTGGGGATAAATCGAAGTACGTAGTGAAAGGAGTTAGATCATCATTGTTTGAAATAGAGTTCAAAGATACACTTCACACGAGAGATGTTTTGTTTGTAACATGATTTATGAAGAATCTGCTCTCTATCCCAACATTGGAGGATAGAGGGTACAAAGTTTCATTTGTTGATGGAGATATTTTTGTATGGTCTAATGGCTCAAACATAGACTCTATGAAAGTGATTGTTGTTTGAGAGGGAGGGCTACACACACTGATAGGACGCCCAACCTATGTATTGGTACATGAAAATATTAGTCTATGTGAGTTAGGGCATCAAATATTTTCTCACCTACATTACAAGCATTTACCGAAATTGAGGAATATGGTTACAGGTCTTCCAAAGCTTTAAGTGGAGGATGATGGTGTTTGTAGGGGATGTGCACTTCGCAAGAAATTTACTAATGGATATTTTCCAAGCAGTGATGGTAGGTCGAAGGGGATATTGGATCTAGTGCATTTTTATGTATGTGGACCAATGATAGTAGCATCTTTGGTAGGTTACTTGTATTGTGTGAATTTCATCGATGATTTCTCTCGAAAGAATTAGATCTATTTCATGAAGACCTAGGATGAGGTCTTCAACATGTTCCAGAAGTTTATGGCTCAGGTAGAGAACTATAAAAGGAATAAGATCAAATTCTTGAGGTTAGATAATGGAGGAGAGTATACTTCCAGAGACTTATGTTATTTTTACAAGGAGGCAGGGATCATTAGGGAGTGGATTGTTCTTTACAAGAAAAACAGGTTTATGGAAAGGAAGAACATGTCCATTGTGGAAGATGTAAAGATGATGATTCATGATAAGGATATAACCATGTTCTTATGGGAATATGCATCCAACATAATTGCTAATCATTAAAATAAGCCTACCTCACTAAATATTGGAGGAAAAGACTCCTGAGGAGGCATTCATAGGAGTGTACCCAGAGATAAACCATTTGAGGATATTTGGTTGTCTAGTATATATTGACATGCCTAAGGAGAAGAGGAAAAAGTTGGAACATTATAGTTAGAAGGGAATTTTTGTGGGATACAATGAGACTTTGAAGGCCTACAAATTCTACATTCCAGGACAATGTAATATTGAGGTCAAGATGTTACTTTTGATGAGGAGGTAGCCTTCAATAGGTCTAGAGAGTCCCACATGGAGATTGTTAGTGAGGTGTGGGAGGATCCAAAGGATGTAGGTACATGTCCTATTCTAGTTTTTCATCCTTCAAATTATCAGGAGTAGTTAGTATAACTAACAGAGCCAGTGGACCCATTGCGAGATGTTGCAGGAACCAGGAAGAGGCTAGTGTGGCTTCATGACACTTCGTAGGATATAGAGGGGCATGGAATTCCCCATGGTACTTTCAAGGAGATTATATGACCATAAAGGTACTCAGGTTATATGGTATTGATGAGAAACATCATTGATTTCAAGCCTTCCAGTTATGAGGAGGCAATAGGCCAACACTTTTGGAAGGATGCCACGATGGAGGAGTATCAATCCATCATGAAAAATGGTGTGTGGGAGATAGTTATAATACTATACGGAAAGTTAGCAGTGAATTCCAAGTGGTTCTCTATGATCAAGCATGTAATATATGAAAAGATCAAGAAGTAAAAATCAAGGTTCGTAGCGAGAGGATTCTCCGAGAAAGAGGGAATGGATTATGAAGAGACATTTTCTTTAGTCTCGAGGTACACTTCTATTAGAATTGTTTCTTATCTTGCTTCAATTATGGGTTTGAAGATACATCAGATGGTTGTAAAGACCACATTCCTTAATGGAATGATTGAGGAGGAAGGAGTCCTATGTTTGCAGATTAAAAAAGGCTTTGTACAGACTCAAGAAAGCACCCAAGGCATGGTATTCTAGGATTGATGGATACTTTTTGAGTTTGGGATTCAATAAGAGTGTTGTAGATATTGACCTTTATTTCATTATTTTTGATGGACATCCCTTGATATTGGTGTTGTATGTGGATAATCTGTTCCTTACATGGGCAAAGAAGCTCATTTTCAGGTGCAAGAGGGAGTTGGCCTAAAAGTTTGATATGAATGGTATTGGCCTAATGCACTATTTCTTAGGATTATAGGTGTTATAGAGACATGATGAGATCTTCATCGGACAAGGGAAGTGCATTGTTTCATTTTTTGATGAGATTTAGCATGATGGACCACAAGTCCATGGATACACCTATGGTGACCATTCTAAAGAAGCTGAGTGATTCCACTTCAGATTGAGATTTGGCGGATCCCATGATATATAGGAAATTGATTGGATCTTTGATATACTTGGTTAACACCAGGCATGATACTTGCTTTGTAGTGAACACCTTAAGCTAGTATATGGTCGATTCAAGGCAGATACATTGGGTTGAAACAAAGAAAATATGGATTTATTGATTTAGATTGGGTGAGGAGTGTAAAGGACATGAAGAGCACAACGGGGTGTTGCTTTAGCTTGGGATTAACTATGATATCCTAATTTAACAAGAAGAAAAATTCTGTAACACTTAGTAGAACAAAGGCAAAGTATATCGTAGCTAGTGTCACAAGTTAGGAAGAAACATGGCTTCAAAAGCTACTTGGCGGACTATTTGATCATGAGCTCAAGACAACCTTGATATTTTTTGATAATTGAAGTTGTGTGAAGCTTTCAAAGAATTCAATTTTTCTTGATAAGTCATAGCATATTGAGATCAAATATCAATTCATCCAAGACATGGTGTATAAGGGAGTGTTGACGGGAAAATCTATCCGGCCAACAACAGGGGATCTCCGCGGTAAAAAAGTCCCAATTAGACCTTGAACCGTTTGGAATAGGGATCCTGTCCGGGGTGTGGGTCCGGCTACCGCTGATTTCTCCTTTCTTTGGGTCTCGCTTAAACTCCATGAAATAGTGGGTACACACCTAATCAAATGATACAAGACATATGATTGATGCATTAAATGTACATGCAACACTATGAGTAGCAAGAGGAAATAATAGAGCATGAAAACCGAAGGAAGTGTTGTTAACAACACTTCATTAGGGTCATGCTTGTAAATTGTTCTGACCACAAAGGAAACGATTCCTCATGGAAAGAACACCCTTCACTTCCTAAAATTTTTAAATGGTAACACAAATGCTAATAAACAAAGCCATCAATGTTCGTTAAGAAAGTGAAATGAACTCAACCACCATTAACATACTCAACAAACTGTTATGCAATTGTGTTATGAATTAAAGGTATAGTTCCCTTAATCTAAAGACGTTCAGAAACTGAAAACATAATACTCAATAGCGCTCATACATATGACAACACCAGATCCATAGAGGGATTTTTCAAAATGCTTGTATTTGTGCTTAAATGTATAATCCTCTGGTAATAAAATATACTCAGCTCGAGTCCCAAACAAAAGATCCTTAAACAAGTTCTCGAAGGAAGTATTTATAGAGCAAAGTTTGCCCTTTGGGGTCCCTGACTTTTCAGCTTCCCGACGGTTGGGCTGCCTTGCGACCCAGTCTTGGACCATCCGCAACCTGCGACCTCGGAAGATATGCGACCTGCGACCTCAGCAGATATGCGACCTGCGACCTCAACAGATATGCGACCTGCGACCTCAGCAAATATGCGACCTGCGACCTCAACAAATATGCGACCTGTGACCTTGCGACCTAATCGCAGGGTCGCTGGGTCGCGCCGTCGAGAATTTAATGGGGGATGTGACTTAGCGAACTTGCGACCTCTGTGACTTGTGACCTTTAAGAATATGCGACTTGCGACCTATAGAAATCTGCAACCTGCGACTTCAAGTAGATTTGCAGATGTTATAGCAGTATTCCTCATCTCATATTCCTTGCTTTGAAAACCGACCCTCTTGCTTGCTGGGAAAACTTGAGCTCGTTGCGCAGACCAACAGCTTCCACCTGCAGTCACATAGATTAGGTTACATGTCTTTATTTACGAATCGTGATGTTAGGCGAATATTTAATTAATTGCAAGAATGAAAATAATAACTTAGACCCCTGTGTGGTCAAGTATGGAGCTGCTGAATCGTCGGAGAAAATGGCTAGCGTAAGATTTCTCTGTCAGGATCATAATTCTTTCCCATGCACAAAGTTCTCTTGGATTGAATTTCTTGATATGCATGGGCTTCTTCATTCGCATCTTCAATGGTTGCCGTAGATTTTATGCTCATTAATCTTCCCATTTATTAGAAAAGCAATACTTGTCATCTTCAATCGGAGAGTCTCAGGCGTTTTACTTCTTGACTATTTCATGCAATAGGGGTACAAGGATGAAAATGCTTCAGGGCACGAAACGATGTCATGATATATGTTTACAAAACCTCTCAACGTTTCCGATACAGAAAGAAGTATGCCAACCCTGTATATGTTTGAGTGGGGAGAGGCGCATCATCACTAGTCTCCAAGATCATAGCGAAATTCAAAGATTGAGGTAAAACAGATACCCCACTTGAAAGATGCAGCCAAGGTCTATACTCTTGATGCTCCAGCAAAAGGGTAAGGCATTTCACTTCATCCCTCTTTTGAGGCCCTGCTTAGTATCTAACGCGGATATCAACAGAGCTTGCAGAAAGTTGACAGCCTTGGGACAAAACCTTCGAGCATCTTTGTTAATCGAGGGAAGCGTGGTGCATAGGAAGGTTCCGATAGCAACATCCCATGCTGAATTGATGGGACTACGCATAAGATGCTCTGACATAAGTAGAGCAGCAAGCGTCATAACAGCATGCCGAAAATCAGAAGGAGGAAATATTAGTGGCTTTTCATCTGCAAGGACAGCAAAATACTGTACCAAAACACCATAGAATACTTGCATCTTACGACGATTCCTTGCAGCCAAGCTAATAGCATTGCATGCTTGACAAATTGCGTTTTTTAACTGGGGTCGTGCAGTGGGAGAATCTCTCTGGTTGCAGCTTCCCTTAGGCACACCTTTCTACGACCTTGCGACCTCGGAGGGGTCGCACAGTCGCATGGTCGCATTTCCTGTCTAGCAACATTGCATTGCGACTCAGCGACCTGGAGGGGTCGCGCGACTTTATCTCCAGTTGGACTGTGACTTCAAAAGGGTCGCAGGGTCGCAAATACCATCAAGTCGCAATCTGCACTAGCCTCATAGGTTTGCGACTCAACGACCTGGGTTGAACTGCGACCTCAAAGCATGGCTATCTTCATCGTGCAATCATCATTTAGCTTAGGCGCAATGTATTCTCCTGCATTGAATCTCTCTTTCATTCAACGAATGGAGTAGCTTTTACATATGGAGGAGTTGCTCAATCGCGCGATCTGGTTGTAGTTGCAGGAAGGAGCGCGCTCCGAAAAATCCCTTTCCCTTCTAACGGTGATTCGTCGATGGATAAATAATTTTAACCATGCATCAAAATTAATAATGAACAGCTTCTGTCTCCGCGGTGGCAAGTCAGGTTGTAAGCAGACAAACACCATTGCCACGCTATATTCACACGATGTTAACAAAACCAGTCTTCCAAGAAAATACAATAACGTCGATCTGCTGGATTCACATTGAGATTTGAGTTAGTTATTTCACGCCCTCTTTGGAAGCACGGATATGAACCATGTTTCGGTCATGTCAAAAAAAAATGTTTTAACTTGTGGCTTTCCTAATATAATGATTTAACATCGCACACTAAGCCACCTCGAATCAGCATCTTCGATTTAATTTTCAAGGTGGAACTTTTAGCTTGTAATAGAACGTTTCTCATCTACTGTATTGAGGGATTTTTCACTCTGGAAATAACGCTCCATAGCCGTTACTGCGTTGGTTCGATTGAGCGTTTCGATTTTTCCTGGCGGATCTGTATCCTACGGAAATGACAAAGCCGACACAGCTGAATCCATGTGCATGCATTCTGGACGAGATTATGTTGCCATTATTATGGTCTCATTCACGTCGGATAATAGCAAACACTGCCTGCCTCCACTGAAACACTAATTTAGTGACACGGTCCATGTGGTTTCATGCATGGAGAGGTTACTAAATATCATTAACGCATTCCTGGGAGGCGTTGAACGCAACGCTGGGTATTGAAAACTTTCTTCCCTGAGGTGAAAAACGATATCCTTTCACACGTGGCGGAGAGGCATCAATGAGCCATTCCATGCTGGAAAACAGGCGAAGGGCAGGAAACAGCTGGTAAAGAGCACGATTAGTGCTGACAAGAACATTTAACCCACTCCATGTTTTAAACGTAACTTTGACCATCATTAAACGTTTTACCATAGTTCGAAACTCCACCATCGAAATGCCTGCGTCCATTGGTATGTGTTGATGTAGTTCTGTTCCATGTTTTAGTTGAAAAGTTTGACCGCTACATATATATATCTGCTCCAAGCATTTACCTTAAGTTGAAAACCCGCCAAGAAATATTTAAGCCCATTTGTAATGTGTTTTCATATAGTTCTGATTCGCGTTTTAATCGTAAATGTGACCACCTTATATATCTGCCTCATAGATTAAAACTTCAGCATAAAAGTATTTGGTCTTAGCTGTAATTTTCCTCGTATGCTTTTGCTTGGCGGTCTTATATGGTTTTGAAATCATATGCGTTTGCACCTTGGCATTAAATATACAAGGTAACCTTGGTCCATCGAATGTGCGCCCCCTATAATGTTTTCATATAGTTTTAATCCACAATCTCCTATGGTTTTGAAACCATATGATCTCTTTGCCTTGGTTTAATCACATCATATTTAAAACCATAACCTTGATCCACATATTTGCGTCCACCATGAAGCTCGGGGTTACGAGATATTGTGTCCCAAAGGTGTGGTTGATATTTGAAACTCAGCCGTTGGCTTACCAACACCAACATGTGTGTGTTCTCGCACTGCTGCTCGGCACGAAAACGCCTTGGATGAGATTGTCATTCTTTATGTAAATCTTCTGAGTCCACTTTGTTCACCCGGGCTATACTTCGGGCTAGACTTGTTGGAGTGGTGAAATATGTTCCTTTGTGTGCACCCATCGACATTTAGATGGTATTGTGCAGGATCTGGACATTTCCAAACGGAGCGTTTTTAAGTATCTGGTGCGCACTAGTGAAGAAAGCTTTTTGCATCAGTGACATAAAAGTTTCTTTCTCTGATCAACATGTATCACACCATCCTCCTTTTAACAGTACTGGTCACTTGCTCCTCCTCCTCCCCTGTTCCGCAACTTGGGCCTTGTTGTTGAGCTCAATTTTATTTCCCTTGATGTCGTGACAAGATTGAGGAGTTTTTCACCCGTGGGGTTGACCTGTGTGGAACATTACAACATCACAATTACTCTTCGATAATGGTGGCCCTAGATAAAACATATGAGACTAACGAGCTTAAGAGGGGTATTCAAACAACATGCTTAATTACCCATGGTGAGAGGGCTGCTACTGTACGTCTTCAATGCATAGAAAAGTACTTATTCAAGCGTATGCTGGATGATCCATCCCACACATGGCGTGATTGCAGCAATAGCATCTGATCATGATGGTGAGAAAGCTCATGAGTGGTTTGGGATAGGTCGCTAGGATGTCACTGACTGCAGGTCGGGTGAAAGACTTTAACGACTAAGCGAGCAGAGGGGGAACCCAAAATTTTAAATATACCCAAAATTTTGGGTGGTGTTGTAGTGGCTACAACAAATGGCGAACCACTGGTAGAATCCAACATCTCTGTCAACATCACAACAAAAGTGTGAGCCGATATAGTGATGCAAGGGAAAATTGAACAGGTTCTGCGGGTACCCTTTGTATTAATTTGGCCTTTACAGGTATGCCCAGTCCTTGTGCCTCAGCTAGGTCTCTCTAATCAGGACACATCAAAGAGAAAGCTCACAGACGCCAGTATCTTTTTGATGATGTGAAGAGCAAGGCAGCGGGTTTATTATTCTCAGGTTTTTTTTTTTTTTTAAAAATTAAGTTTCCGGTGTTGCTCCGTTGCCAGCAGGCCTGGATAGTACCCCGGCGGAGTCACTTCAAGAAATCACAAACGTTGCTCCGCTGCCAGTGAGCCTGGTCAGTACCCCGACGGAGTCGTTGCATTACCTCTCTGCGCAGGAAGCCTTTCTTGATCCTTTAACCTTATTTGTTTCATGTGCTTGCAGCACTTATTTTCATGTGCTCGGGGCACTTATTTTTCATGGGTGGATGAGGGATCCCGACTTATTTTATGAGCAAGAGAGGTTGTTCCTTGTTTTACAGAAACTGAAAGATATCCTGATTTGGGTTTGCCCTTGTGCCAAACCTTCACATCCCATATACCACAATAGACAAAGTGTGCAAAACAGATCATTTTAAAAAGTCCAAGACTATGCTGGGCACAAGGCTTAGGCTACGGGCATTGGGCCATTCAACTCATTAGGTCTCCCACAAACAACTGGATCGTATCTTTCTGGCTAATGAGTTTAGACTCATAAACATCTTGTTGAGAATACGACTTCGATGACTTGTCCTGAGAGAAAGCTGCCTCTTGAGATAGCCACCGCAACCTCACGCAAACAATGGGGTTACTGTTTCAGCAGTTGGGGCAGAACAAATCCGCAAGGCGGTAGGGTTTCAATGAGGGCTCATGCAGCGATCGACAACATGTCAAAAATTTCAAAGCTGTATCAACAAGGCTCAAGATGCAATGCAATTCCATGTGCGAGAATGATCAACCAGTTGTAGGTGGAAAAGAGGCGCGATACAAGCAGTAATTATTTATGCAACAACAAGCAAACTGAAAAGAAACGAGTGCAAAACAATTGTAACGTGATGGTGCCTAGGATATTAATCGTAAGAAAAAATAGTAAAAACGCTTTTGAATTATGAAGAAAAAACTTGGCAAGTAAATCTAATTAAAAAATTTGAACTAACAAATTTTATTAACAGGTCCTAGCTAGCCTACACCTAAAACCCTAGTTTAACCAATGATGCGGTCAGGTGATGTAAAATCAACTTTCCAGTGCAGCCACCGCATTAATTTCTGATCTGCAAGAATGACAATGTTCACAATCAGAGCCAGCATACAAAATCGTGCACCAACAACAAGACTTACCTGAAGAGCATGTGCGACGACAAGAAAATCATGGATACTTACCAAAGGACATGCGAGAATAGATTGTGCAAGCTGAATTCCACTCTCATCCTGATCCACAACACTATGTTCTTGAAACTAAACATTTATAAATGACACACATCCATTCATGCGCAATCCTAGGTCTGATGGGCGCTGGGTAAGCCATTGCCTATTTGCAGGCACATCAACCAGATAGGGTTGGTCGAGCCAACTAGCAACCTCATTGTGGTGGTGAGGATGATTGATTTTATGGGGTGGAAGCAACAAGCAGGTGCCACGTGAATTGTAGATGCTTGCGCATCCAAGTGCAGAAACCCTAGTTTTGAAAACCTTAGCTCGGGGTTGCTCTTGGGTTTGGTCAAGGGTATGAGGATCCGAATCCACTTTTAGTGGAGGCTGCAATTCCTTACCATTTTGAACAAAATCTAGACCTTTGAGCGGGGGGTTTCCCAACGTTGATTGCTTGGCGAGATTAACAGGCGAATGGGCGTGGTCATCAATTGTAGTCATTGGAAAGATATCAGTGGGCTCTATATCAGTTCGGCCAAATGTTTGTGTGTTGACAGGTTGATAGATCGATGTATCAGATTCTTTAGATTTGCTAGGATGGGGTGGATTTACCGTAAGGTTTTCGGGCAGTTGAGGGGTTTGCCAAAAATCACATGTTAGTGCCTGATTGCAACTGGTACTGGATGGGAAACAAATTGAAAGATTAGAGACAATGGCCGGTGTTTTCTTACCAGTGAATAAATTTGGGTATATCGGTTGTTGCATACCAGCTGTTGGGGGATAGGAATATGTGCTCAAGGAAACCTCATTAGAATGAAAAATCCACCCAGATGAAATGATATCCGACGTGTTGATGCTGGGAGGAGCATGGTACTTGGGAGTCATTATTTCAGAAACCCTAAGCTGAGAAAGCCTAGTTGGAGTTGTTTGAGGGGTCTTGTCAGGATCAGAAGGACTAAGGGTAACAACCAGCAGAAGCGGAAGTGCTTTAATTCCATGATAGGTACTTGGTTCTTCATCAAGCGGATTGTAGTCGGCAGAGGAATGCGCGTGATAGTCGAACATGTTTTCGGATAAGCAGTGATTGGTGGAACCATCAACTTGATCAAGTTGGGTACCTGGCATGTTAGGCTCCCCGGGAGTTACCAAATGGGATGGATCAATAAAGAGGACATCTTGAAGTTGCTCAGATAAGAAATCGCTCCCATGGTTGTCTAAATATTCCGAGTGAGACATATCAGATTTAAAAGATTCATCGATTTTGGACTGTGATTGCGAAACACCATCTGCGTGCTTATGATTGTCGCCAATACCCGTATAAGGAAATTTTGAATGTCTCAAAGAAACTACTGGTGTGGCGGGATCGAGAAATAAATCGGGGAATAATGAACGAACAGATTGAGTCGCAGGGGCGTCAACCATACAAGGCTTTTCAACACGCGCATCCGTGTCATTAAGAGAAAACAATGATCTGGCAGGCCCTGTAAGGGAATAGACTGCATCCGGGATAGGAGTAGATTCATAATCAGTATGTGAATCAGGTTTAGGACTGTGTCCAGGGGGACATCGAGTGGGCTCGAGGTAGGTTTCATGAACCGGGAGAGGTAATGAGCCACTGTGGTTTTCAAACTCTGATTCGACATGGTGCGTGAAAGATTCAAAGTCTGAAAAGCCGTTGACTTGCGGGTCGTCATAGGGAACACTAGGCTCAGGCTAGGTTGCTAACTAAAATTGTTCAAGGGAAACGAGAATCACATAGCTGAATTGTTCACTTAACAACTCCCAATCGACATCCTTTTCAGGGAACTTAAAACAATAATGAACAAATCTGATAGAAAATTCATCAAGAGGTTCCTGAGGTTCCATTCTGATGTCATTTAGCTTTATCAATACACTTTGAAAATCGTACCTATGAAAAGCTTGTTGTAATTCACTGGCGAGTTGTTCAAACGAATGGATGGAAGCTTCCGGCAATGTGCAACACCATTTCTTAGCGCGACCTTTGAGAGTGAGGAAGAAAAGCAAACAAATCAAACCCTCATTGTCAATTTTGTAGCACTCACCAAAGTCACAGAAACCTGAAAGGCGTCCGGTTATGGACACTCTGTTTTCACCATTGAATTTTAGCTGGGACAAGTGATACATAAGTTCATCGGGGATGAAGTATCGAGGCTCATAAAACTCTGACAAACATCTCGGGAGAATGATTTGGGAATGAGCCATTACAGATATGAGATTAACTGTAGGATCTAAGGGCTCAGCTTGTCATCTGGCCCTCCTTCTAGCGCCAATTCTGTTGACGGGAAAATATGTCCGGCCAACAGCAGGGGATCTCCCCAGTAAAAATTCCCAATTAGACCTTGAACCATTTGGAATAGGGATCCTGTTCGGGGTGTGGGTCCGGCTACTGCTGATTTCTCCTTTCTTTGGGTCTCGCTTAAACTCTATGAAACAGTGGGTACACACCTAATCAAATGATACAAGACATATGATTGATGCATTAAATGTACATGCAACAATATGAGTAGCAAGAGGAAATAATAGAGCATGAAAACTGACGGAAGTGTTGTTAACAACACTTCATTAGGGTCATGCTTGTAAAATGTTCTGACCACAAAGGAAACGATTCCTCATGGCAAGAACACCCTTCACTTCCTAAAAGTTTTAAATGGTAACACAAATGCTAATAAACAAAGCCATCAACGTTCGTTAAGAAAGTGAAATGAACTCAACCACCATTAACATACTCAACAAACTGTTATGCAATTGTGATATGAATTAAAGGTACAGTTCCCTTAATCTAAAGAAGTTCAGAAACTAAAAACATAATACTCAATAGTGCTCATACATATGAAAACACCAGATCCACAAAGGGGTTTTTCAAAATACTTTTATTTGTGCTTAAATGTATAATCCTCTGGTAATACAATATACTCAGCTCGAGTCCCAAACAAAAGATCCTTAAACAAGTTCCCAAGGAAGTATTTATAGAGCAAAGTTTTCCCTTTGGGGTCCTTGAATTTTTCAGCTTCCCGACGGTTGGGCTGCCTTGCGATCCAGTCTTGGACCATCCACAACCTGCGACCTCAGCAGATATGCGACCTGCGACCTCAGCAAATATGCGACCTGCGACCTTGCGACCTAATCGCAGGGTCGCTGGGTCGCGCCGTCAGGCATTTAATGGGGGATGCGAATTAGCGACCTAGCGACCTCTACGACTTGCGACCTTTGGGAATATGCGACTTGCGACCTCAAGAAATCTGCGACCTGCGACTTCAAGTAGATTTGCAGATGTTATAGCAGTATTCCTCATCTCATATTCCTTGCTTTGAAAACCGACCCTCTTGCTTGCTGGGAAAACTTGAGCTCGTTGCGCAGACCAACAGCTTCCACCTGCAGTCACATAGCTTAGGTTACATGTCTTTATTTACGAATCGTGATGTTAGGGGAATATTTAATTAATTGCAAGAATGAAAATAATAACTTAGACCCCTATGTGGTCAAGTATGGAGCTGCTGAATCGTCGGAGAAAATGGCTAGGGTAAGCTTTCTTTGTCAGGATCATAATTCTTTCCCATGCACAAAGTTCTCTTGGATTGAATTGCTTGATAGGCATGGGCTTCTTCATTCGCATCTTCAATGGTTGCCGTAGATTTTATGCTCATTAATCTTCCCATTTATTAGAAAAGCAATACTTGTCATCTTCAATCAGAGAGTATCAGGCGTTTTACTTCTTGACTATTTCATGCAATAGGGGTACAACGATGCAAATGCTTCAGGGCACGAAATGATGTCATGATATATGTTTACAAAACCTCTCAACGTTTTCGATACAGAAAGAATTATGCCAACCCTGTATATGTTTGAGTGGAGAGAGGCGCATCATCACTAGTCTCCAAGATCATAGCGAAATTCAAAGATTGAGGTAAAACGGATACCCCACTTGAAAGATGCAGCCAAGGTCTATACTCTTGATGCTCCAGCAAAAGGGTAAGGCATTTCACTTCATCCCTCTTTTGAGGCCCTGCTTAGTATCTAACGCGGATATCAACAGAGCTTGCAGAAAGTTGACAGCCTCGGGACAAAACCTTCGAGCATCTTTGTTAACTGTGGGAAGCGTGGTGCATAGGAAGGTTCCGATAGAAACATCCCATGCTGAATTGATGGGACTACGCATAAGATGCTCTGACATAAGTAGAGCAACAGGTGTCATAATAGCATGCCGAAAATCAGAAGGAGGAAATATTAGTGGCTTTTCATCTGCAAGGACAACAAAATACTGTACCAAAACACCATATAATACTTGCATCTTACGACGATTCCTTGCAGCCAAGCTAATAGCATTGCATGCTTGACAAATTGCATTTTGTAACTGGGGTCGCGCAGTGGGAGAATCTCCCTGGTCGTAGCTTCCCTTAGGCACACCTTTCTGCGACTTCAACATTGCAACATTGCATCGCGACTCAACATTGCATCGCGACTCAACGACCTGGAGGGGTCACGCGACTTTATCTCCAGTTGGGCTGCGACTTCAAAAGGGTTGCAGGGTTGCAAATACCATCAAGTCGCAATCTGTACTAGCTTCATAGGTTTGCGACTCAGCGACCTGGGTTGAACTGCGACCTCAAAGCATGGCTGTCTTCATCGTGCAATCATCGTTCAAATTAGGCGCAATGTCTTCTCCTACATTGAATCTCTCTTTCATTCAACGAATGGAGTAGCTTTTACATATGGAGGAGTTGCTCGATCGCGCGATCTGGTTGTAGTTGCAGGAAGGAGCGCGCTCCGAAAAATCCCTTGCCCTTCTAACGGTGATTCATCGATTGATCAATAATTTTAACCATGCATCAAAATTAATAACGAACAACTTCTGTCTCCACGGTGGCAAGTCAGGTTGTAAGCAGACAAACACCATTGCCACGCTATATTCACACGATGTTAAGAAAACTAGTCTTCCAAGAAAATATAATAACGTCGATCTGCTGGATACGCATTGAGATTTGAGTTAGTTATTTCACGCCCTCTTTGGAAGCATGGATATGAAGCATGTTTCGGTCATGCCAACAAAATTTGTTTTAACTTGCGGCTTTCCTAATACAATGATTTAAAATCGCACACTAAGCCACCTCGAATCAACATCTTCGATTTAATTTTCAAGGTGGAACTTTTATCTTGTAATAGAACATTTCTCATCTAATGTATTGAGGGATTTTTCACTCTGGAAATAACGCTCCATAGCCGTTACTGCATTGGTTCGATTGAGCGTTTCGTTTTTTCCTGGCGGATATGTATCCTACGGCAATGACAAAGCCGACACAGCTGAATCCATGTGCATGCATTCTGGATGGGATTATGTTGCCATTATTATGGTCTCATTCACGCCGGATGATAGCAAACACTGCCTGCCTCCACTGAAACACTAATTTAGTGACACGGTCCACGTGGTGTCATGCATGGAGAGGTTACTAAATATCATTAACGCATTCTTGGGAGGCGCTGAACGCAACGTTGGGCATTGGAAACTTTCTTCCCTGAGGTGAAAAACGATATCCTTTCACACGTGGCGGAGAGGCATCAACGAGCCATTCCATGCTGGAAAACAGGAGAAGGGCAGGAAACAACTGGTAAAGAGCACGATTAGTGCTGACAAGAACGTTGAACCCACTCCATGTTTTAAATGTAACTTTGACCATCATTAAACGTTTCACCATAGTTCGAAACTCCACCATCAAAATGCCTGCATCCATTGGTACGTGTTGATGTAGTTCTGTTCCATGTTTTAGTTGAAAAGTTTGACCGCTACATATATATATCTGCTCCAAGCATTTACCTTAAGTTGAAAACCTGCCAAGAAATATTTAAGCCCACTTGTAATGTGTTTTCATATAGTTCTGATCCGCGTTTTAATCGTAAATGTGACCACCTTATATATCTACCTCATAGATTAAAACTTCGGAATAAAAGTATTTGGTCCTAGCTGTAATGTTCCTCGTATGCTTTTGCTTGGCGGTCTTATATGGTTTTGAAATCATATGCGTTTGCGCCTTGGCATTAAATATACAATGTAACCTTGGTCCATCGAATGTGCGCCCCCTATAATGTTTTCATATAGTTTTTATCCACGATCTCCTATGGTTTTGAAACCATATGATCTCTTTGCCTTGGTTTAATCACATAATATTTAAAACCATAACCTTGATCCACATATTTGCGCCCACCATGTAGCTCGGGGTTACGAGATATTGTGTGCAAATGGTGTGGTTGATATTTGAAACTCAGCCGTTGGCTTGCCAACACCAACATGTGTGTGTTCTCGCACTGCTGCTCGGCAGGAAAACGCCTTGGATGAGATTGTCATTCTCTATGTAAATATTCTAAGTCCACTTTGTTCACCCGGGCTATACTTCAGGCTAGAATTTTCGGAGTGGTGAAATATGTTCCTTTGTGTGCACCCATCAACATTTAGATGGTATTGTGCAGGATCTGGACATTTCCAAATGGAGCGTTTTTAAGTATTTGGTGCGCACTAGTGAAGAAATCTTTTTGCATCAGTGACATAAAAGTTTCTTTCTCTGATCAGCATGTATCACACCATCCTCCTTTTAACAGTACTGGTCACTTGCTCCTCCTCCTCCCCTGTTCCGCAACTTGGGCCTTGTTGTTGAGCTCAATTTTATTTCTCTCGATGTCGTGACAAGATTGAGGAGTTTGTCACCCGTGGGGTCGACCTGTGTGGAACATTACAACATCACAATTACTCTTCGATAATGGTGGCCCTAGATAAAACATATGAGACTAATGAGCTTAAGAGGGGTTTTCAAACAACATGCTTAATGACCCATGGTGAGAGGGCTGCTACTATACGTCTTCAATGCATATAAAAGTACTTATTCAAGCGTATGCTGGATGATCCATCCCACACATGGCGTGATTTTAGCAACAACATCTGATCATGATGGTGAGAAAGCTCATGAGTGGTTTGGGATAGGTCGCTAGGATGTCACTGATTGCAGGTCGGGTGAAAGACTTTAACGACTAAGCGAGCAGAGGGGGAACCCAAAATTTTAAATATACCCAAAATTTTGGGTGGTGTTGTAGCGGCTACAACAGGGAGAAATGAAGCTCTGATACACATCCATAGATGAGTTTATTGCAAACATTCTCACTAAGCTTCTATCTAGTGTGAAGTTTGTATACTTCAGAGACAAGCTTGGTGTGTTGTGGAATGTCTCCCTTGTTGAGAGGGACTCTTGATGTCTTTGTAGGATCAGGAATACCATCTCTTGAGAAGCCATGTTTATTTTTCTAGGTTATGATGATTTTACCAGGGGATATGGATACATTCACCTAAGTAGCCATGCTAATTTTTCCAGGGGTGAATGGCCTAGGGGTAGGCCATCTCCTGAGAAGCTATGCTGATTTGGATGGGTCATGCTCATTTGACCAAGGGAGTTAGATACATTTACCTAATAATCCATGCTAATTTATCCAGGGGTAAATGGCCTAGGTTACTCATATTTCCTGCTCTAGGATGGAGTGATCTATATTGATAGATGTGCCTATGAGGGGACGCTACATCAACATAGAAAGCTCATGAAAATTTCTTGAGGAAGGATAAATTTCATATAAGGGGAAATATATTTTCCTCTAAAGAGAATACATTCCTCTCTAAGAGGGAGTGTTGTTTTTTTTGTAGCATCAAGAGGTATTCTTGCATTACAACAATGGTCTCTAATCCGACTTAGAAAAATTAAAATAAAATTTATTTTTAAGTGATAAGTCAGCCCAACCAATGAAAGGGTGTGTCTCTTGGTTTATCTTATCCCATTCGAAAAGTATAAATAGACGATGTGACATCTCATTTTATCCACCAAGCAAGAGCAACTCATATTCTCTCTTATCATCATCTTATCTCTCTCAGACAACTGCATGTGTGAGAAGGAGGTCGAGTTTGACTAAATTTGTCTAAGTTTTTTTGGATACAAAAAATTTGATTTGTTTGATCACTGACCAGGCTGAAGGGTTGATCATAGTATGGATTTGACTATGGTATGAATTTGACCAAGTTGATCGCAGGTTGAAATTTTATTATTTGACCAGCCTTGATTTCTATGTATTTTGGTTGGTTTGACTAGCACTAACTTGTTTTTGTTTTGACCAAGTTTGATTGGTATCTAGACTTGTATATTGACACATATTTCTATATAGATTGTTGATTTTTAAACCTTGTTGAAGCATTGTTGATTTTTAAACCTTGTTGAAGAATTGTTGATTTTTAAACCTTGTTGAAGAATAGTTTCTCCTAAAGAAAAGTTGTGGGGTATTCTCCCAATGTTGGGTTTTCTAGGGTAAAATTATTGTCTCTATTGTGCATGGTTTAATTTCTATAATGTTTTCTATTTTTGATTTATTTATAGTTGATATTTTATGAAGTGTAATTATTCAATGATATCAATCGCATAAATATTGGTTGAAAATCATTAGGAAGTAATTACCTAGAGTAAAATTGTATCTATTATTCATCTTGTAGAAAATTTAACAATCACAATGCCAAAAACAAATTATGATAGCGTGAAGTAAATCACTAAAATACAATGCATTCATGAACATAAGGTGTAATTACCCAATTAACATCATCATTCAAATATTCACCCAATTCATATATCCATTTACAAATTGATAATCCTTTGAAATTTTTAAAGCATTAGCAGAAGGAAAGTCATAAGAGAGGTAAAGCATAGTAATGCGAGTCATTAAACTTGTTTTAGTGGGTCCCATGTCTTAGGACTTGGGGCTAGTTGAAAGTCTCAATGATAAGGCTACACTTAACATGGGATCCATTCTATATGATGAATACTCATAGATTGGGTGGCTAAATTCATGTCTTGACCTCTAGTGTGTATTTTAGTGTACATCAATCAATTGCAACTCGAGCTCTAGTGAAAATGTATATAATAGATCACAATTAAATTTGATTTGAGATCCAATATGAATAAAAATGTGTAGGTCATGATCCAATTACGAGGTAAAGTGGCAACAAATGGAGTAATAAACTAGAGTTGCGAGGAGAAAATTAAAGTTGTTAGAAATTAGGGTTATCACTAGACACAAAATCCTATAGAATTTTTTTATCATTGTAAATAATTATAAATATTAGGAATATGAAGAAGGAATACAATAAGATAGGTGAACCTCTTGGAAGGTGAAATTAGGAGTCACCAATCTATTGTATTAAATCTAGTTCTAGGCTTAATGAAATGCATCCAATTATGGAATTATATTTGAAAGTGTTATCATAGCTTGTTAAATCCACAATTCTTTGGTTGTTTCTAGTTCTTCCATCACCGTCTCTCATGTCTACAAATATCTTTGCCATCCTTGTCTTTGATTGTCATGCATAAACATCTATCTAACATTTTGAGCATTATTGATTCCTATTTACAGTTTTATTCCTCATTTGAGAATTACTCCTTTTCTCTCACTCAACGTACCCTTCTTGTGCAACCCATCTATGTGCTATCCCTCACTGTGAATTTGAAATAATTGCATAATCTTCATAATCATACTCATGACTAATGAAAAATGTGTAAGGATCTATATTTGGTTTTATATTCTTCTTGTAGTTTGAAGACATTGCCTGCTTTGATATTAGTCAAGAAGGAGATGTGTTGGAGTACATTTCTTGTTAATTTTCCACTATTATATGCTATTGCAATCACTTTAGCCAAATATTTTCTTCAATTAGCAATCAAATTTAGTCTTCCAATAATGCTACAGATATAACAGTAAATGCAATGTACAAATAAAATACAATAAAGAGAAATAGGAGATACAAGATTTGGCCAAAGACCAGGGAAAACCCTGTCAAATTATTCTTCTTATTAGATTGTCATATGATGTTCAACAGGGAGATTACAATGATCCAATTCACCAACCTCCAAGAAGAAGAAGAAGATGCGTGTGACGATGCCTCCAAATGATGTGACATGAGGTCTATTTATAGACGTTTGTGGAGACCTGATTTATCTTTAAAGCCGACTTGGAATTTTATGAACATGTGGGTTTTCAAATTAAAAATATATATTTTTCCTTAACCAAATTAAATTATTCCAAGGGCACATAGGGTCTTCTCTGGATGAGGAAGGCTACCCAAAGGAGGGAATTTGTCCTCGAGCTTCCAAATTAACACCCCCTCCCAATTAGGGAGAAATTTCCAACTGAAACATATGTCCCATCTCAAATGTCTTGTCATTACCAAGTCAAGTGTCACCTCTGCTCATCTATGCTCATCTGTTGAACATTATCGATTCTTAAAGAAGAATATTTTGACATCGTAGGGGAGCTTAACCTACCACCTTCTATCAATAACCAAGATTTACATCTTTCCAACAATTTCACGACATATTTTCCTTGAGAAAGAAAAATATCTCCGGGATTTTTCCACACTTTTAATCCTAGGAAGTAATGCATCAGACCAAGATATTTCATCTCGAACTTAGAGGCCAACTCCCTCTTACACTCGAGAATAAAAGGCTCACTATCTATCAAGAATAGATCATTAACATATAAAACGAAAATCAATGACATACCTTGGACCACTTTGAAGTACAGGTTTTGGTCATCATTGCTCATTGTGAATCCAAGCTTCACTAGGTAACTGTCAATGTGGGCATACCAGGCTCTAGGGGCTTGCTTCAAACCATATAAAGCTTTCTTCAACCTACAAACATGAGTCTTTCCATCCTTCACTTCAAATTGATGGTGTCTCTCAACATATACTTATTCCTGTAGTATGCCATGAAGGAATGCAATATTCACATCCTTCTAGTGAAGGGTCCATCCTTGAATAGAAAAAGGGTAAAAATTGATCATATAGTAGTGTAGCGAGAAACAATAGAAAATATATCATCATAGTATTCTCCCTTTTTCTGGGAGAAACCTCAAGCCACGAACCTTGCTTTATATTTCTCAGTACTCCCATCATCTCCATGATTGATTTTGTATAACCACTTCGAAGTTACGAAAAAATTTCCTTTTGGTCTCGGAACTTATAATAGATCCATATAACCATATTTCTTCTTAGGAGGAGGTGGAAGAAGGTCCCTTACTTTTCCAAGGGAAACATATTCTTAAAAAGTTAATATCCAAAAAATGTGCTTTTATTTTATGTGGCTTATAGCTTGTTCCTGTTATCATTCGATGCATGCAAATATACAAGGCAAACAAATATCCTGAGATGTCCAACATCGGGCTTCATATCTATGAATACTTCTTCGGGATTCTTGTTATCCAAAGCTCGATGAGGAACCCTATTTTGAACATAGACCATTGTATTTGTAACTTATACCCAGAGGAAATTCGACAAATTTTGATCATGCAACATAGCTCAGGTAGCTTCCATGATGGATCTATTCTTTCTTTAAACCACTCCATTCTTTTCGGGATTATAAGGTACAATAGTTTCTTTCTTGATTCCAAAATTCTTACAAAAGTCAACAAAATCATTTGACATATATTCTCTACCATTTTCAAACCTGAAGACCATGATCTTCTTCCCAGTTTGATTTTATATCAAAGCCTTGAATTCCTTGAACATATCAAAAGTCTCATCCTTATGCTTAAAGTAAAATATCCATGTTTTCCTAGGGCAGTCATTAATGAAGATTATGCAGTAGAGATGGACACCAAGAGAGTGCATTGGCATGGGTCCACATAGGCCAGAATGAATGAGTTGAATAATATCATAGGTCTTGTTATTGCTAGAGGGGAATGCCCCCCTTGTCTTCTTTCCACTGGCACATCCTAGACATGCTCCATGATGACTAGCTTGAACATAAAGAATCCCAAAAGCCAACTTATTTAATTTAGGAAAGGCTTCATAATGTATATGTGCCAAATTTTGGTGCCATAGCTCACTTTGATGACTGATTTCATGGACCATTGCTCATAAAGGTCTTCCATTGATTCTATAGAGTCCTTCAATTCTAGATCCCAAATTAAAAGCATCCCTCATGCGAGATTCCATAGTCTAGGTGAGGAATTATCCTCTTATGAAGGATACTCTCATCCCTTTGTCTTCTAAGGAAGATATAGATACCAAGTTATTATTTAGTCATGGAACATACATAACATCATGAAGAAGAACAAATTAAACAGAGTCCAAATGAAATTTGATAGAAACAACTCCCTTCACAGGATGAGTAGAGTTGTATTTAAGGATCATTTTTAGATCTTCTCCCTCTCAAACAGGTTTGAGAGGACTCCCCGATATCCAAATATATGTATAGAAGCCCCACTATATATCAAACAACTATTATATGAATGTGTAGGGGAAGAACTAGAAAGATAAGATAAAAGAATTTATTTAGATTGGCTAGGAGCTGCATTATTTTCATACCCGGAGTTCCTTGACCTCTTTTGAGCATGATGGTCATCTTCACGATCATCTAGAGAACTTATTATTCTTTTATCATCCCTTATTATTCTATCATCTCCTATTATTTTATCAGATCCTCTTCTTCTTTTATTCAACCCGCTATTTTTGAAACCTCGATTGTTGTTGTAGTTGGATCTTGAATCATTTCTCTTTCCTTGACATTCTCGGGCATAGTGGCCATGCTTATGACAATTAAAGAATTTAATTCTACTTCATCTTCTCTTGAAATCATTTGATTTAGGGAGAGGCATTCTTGAATCATATGATCTTCCTCTTCCTTTTATCTTATTGTCTTGAACAGCACATTCATAGGGCTTTCCTTCTTCATGCTTTCAAATCTCCCTTTGCCAATCATCCTAGTCTATTTTTGAGTGCATTTACCAATGAGCTCATCAAATACCGAGAGTACATTATTTTTTATTATGGTAGTAATTAAGGTTTCCCAAATATTAAGAATTCCTTGAAGAGTATCCATCACCAACATTATATCAGGTATGGGCTCTCCTGCAGTTTGTAATTGATCCCTTAGGCAGGATACCCTCATGACATAGGATTTCACAGATTCCCCCTTGTTCATCTTCATCTCTTTGAGTTTATTTTTCAAGGAGAGGATGTGATTCAAGTTGATGACCTCATACATACAAACCAACTTGTCATATATATCCGTAGAATTATTCAAGCTTCCAACATAAACAAGTAAATTATCTTGCAAACCATCAAAGAGAATTTTCTTGGCTTTGAGCTCACCTTTCTTATACTTGGATTTGGCATCATCAAGAGAATTTTCCATAGGTATAGAAACCTTTCCTTCCACACATTCCAAGTCATCATTAATCCAATATCACTTCCAACCTGACCTTCCAAGCAACAAATTTTGATGAGTATCATATCTTCTCAAAATCCTTGAAGTAAGAGGTAGATATCTTGATAAAATCAAATAAGCTCTTTTAGCTTCTTTTAAATATGATTTCTCTTGTCTCTTGATTCCTTGGGCTTGTCTTCTTCTTGGCTCTGATACCATGTTAATTTTCCATTGTTCTATTCTATTACAATCACTTTAGCCCAATATTTTATTCAATTAGCAATAAAATTTAGTATTCAAATAATAAATAGCAATTGTAGATAGAACAATAAATGCAATGTACAAATAGAAGATATTCAAGAGCAATAGAAGACACAAGATTTGGTCAAAGACCAGGGATAAAATCTACAAGGGGGAAAACCATTTCGAATTCTTCTTCTTATTATATTGTCATAAAATGTTCAACATAAATATTAAAATGAACTAATTCGCCAACCAAGGTTCAAATGTCAACAACTTTTAATTTCCAACAAACCAATATCCAAAACCCAAGAGATGAGCCTAAAAGTCAAATATGTTCAAAATTTTCAATCTACAATTTTGGAAAAAGTCAACTATAGTCAAAGATGCCATAACTAGTCCAAACGTCAACGATCAAAATCATCCAAAAGAGCCCGATCAACTACTCACAAATGCATCTTGTAATTCTAGTCAAAATGAATTCAAAACTGTCCTAAACAACTTGGTCACATGGTCAATAGATAAAGCCCACGATTAGGCATGCATTCAAAGTTTGTGGTCAAGTGTAGTAAAAGTGCCCAGAAAATCTTGATTTTGTGCCAAAGAATGAAACCTCCCAAAACAGTCCAAAATGGTAAGTCAAGCCAAGTCAAACTATGCAAATCTCCAAAATGTCAATGCGGGTCAAAGGATATTCCAAGAAAAATTTCAGCACTCTTTAATTTCTCTCTCTCCTACTTATGCATGTGAAAATAATACTTACAAATTCAGATTGTACAAACCTCCAAGAAGAAGAAGAAGATGTGTGTGATGACGCCTCCAAATGATGTGACATGAGGTCTATTTATAGGCATTGGAGCAGAACCAATTTATCTTGATAGCCAACTTGAACTTTTGTGCACATGTGGGTTTTCACATCAAAAATATATATTTTTCCTTGAACAAAATAGGGTTTTCTATGGATGGGGAAAGGTTTTCCAAATGAGGGAATTTATCCATGATATTCCAAATTCACATTTTTGAAGTAAAACATTCTTTAGAACTACTAAACGTTTTGAACTCAATTCGTGGAACAAGAGCTCGCTTAAAATCCACATTAATCTTATACTTTGAAACTACTAGTGTTCTCTAAGGCCATTGAGTTAGACAATCTCCATCCCTAGTTGTAGCTCGAGGTTTCCCAAATGAAGAAGAACTAGCACGTGCACTTGGCTTACCAATCTCGAAACATGGTCACACACCTTGGGATTCAACAACTAATCACTTGCAAAATTGCCTCGTTTCATGTTGCTCAACCATAAGCATTATAGATTCAAGTATTGGGCCATAGAAGCAATGAAGTCGTGAATTTATGGCATCAAAAGGGTCTAGATCCTACATTTGACATGAGTAGAAGATTTATTTCTATATGGTATTTTCCTTTTAGAAACACAGATCTTTGTCAGTGGTATATTCCTTAATAACGTTGAGGATTTTTATCTTTTGATGTAGTTCTTGCTTCAATGTTGTGGTTGCTTGCTATTGATTCCAACACAGAATTGATTTTGAGGCTAAACTAGAAACTCATGTTTAAGTCATTGTTTCCTGCAAGTTTGAGTAGGGTTTGATAGGCCACATCATTTACTCAACTACTTCTATCGATGCTTCATTAGAAAATACTACAACTACTCTTGTTGATGCCCATGGGATGACTACAAGGATTGATGATATAAGAGTGTTATTTTCTTACATTGTTGAAAATAGTTCTAAATACTTGGTCAATCAATTTGTAGTTCTTATTATTTGTTTGGGTGAACAAAATTTAACTACATTAATTTGTAGTGATTTTTCTTAAAAAGATGCATCACATCATATTTATTATTGATGTAGTGCTTATTGGCAAGGAGAATTATCAAAAGTGGTCCAAAAAGATCAAACACACATTCATTTTCAATGATTTGTGGGATGACATCTGTGAAGGAAAGGAGGACAATGGAACTAAGAAGTTTTTACTAGGAAAGGAGATGGCCATATGGATAAGTGAAGAGGTGATATATCTTATTGTTTCCATTACATATTATTAGGGTGATCTAAATAAATTAAGACCTGTATGGCCCACACTCAGAATTAGAGCTTGTAAAACTATTAGTGAAACTCTTCAACCTAAAGTTAAAGGATGATGACCCCATGTCCTTGGATTCTGAGATCAAAGCCATCATGCATGACATAGATGCTACTGGGATGAAGATATTTATTTCTCTCACAACCTTCATCAAGGCTCACTACCCTAAATATTATTACTACCTTGAATCCCTATAAGATAGTGGCCAAATGAAGTATATTACATTTGAAATTGGTAGAAAAAGTTGTAGAATGCGAGAAATCCTACCAAAAGAGGAAGACAACATCTCAACCTACTCAAATTATCATATTATTTTCTTAGAAAGGGAATAATCAGTCATATGATTCTTATAAAGGAGAAAGCCGTAAAAGGGGAAGTGGAAGAAATAACTTCATATGTAGGGTGGATAGACACAACCACCGTGAGAGACCCAATCTTCACTGTTTTCATTGTGGTATAAATGGACATGATGCATCGACATGGAGAATCCCCCATGAGAAGATAAAATATAAACAAGAGAATAAAGAAGATAGAGGTAAAACACCAGACCCAACAAAGGTAAAACATCTGAATCCACTCCATACATTGTTTCCCATTGAAACATAGGAGTAATTGAATATTTTTTTCATATTTCATTTGCTTCTTGGAGATATGCTTGGTTACTTGAAATAGGTGCAACATGTCACATGACCTTATAGAGAGACTACTATAATATTCCAGTGAAAATGTAGATGGAATTAATGTATTTTGTGGATAAATAAAGTCTCAAACCATTGGGACTTGGCACCATCAACCTTAAAATTATTGGATTCCCTTATTTTATTATGCATTATATACTCTATCTTCTAGAGATCCGAAGGAATTTTCTTCCCCTTGTGCATATTCAATACCAAGGAAACTCCATTCACATATTTTATGGAAAAGTAGAAATAAGGAATGATTTCGACAACATGTTTTCCATGACAATGGTAGAGGATGAAACACTACGGAAGCTAAAAGGGACATTCATTGATGCATAGACTTCTGTGTACCTTACTCATCACAATGAATGTACATGGCCATATAGTCCTTTATGACATGTTAGATTTGGGTCTACTAAAAAATAATGGTGTTTCTAGTTTGCTTGTTATTTAAGGGAAATTAAAGCATTGTGATGCATGTATCCTTGGAAAACATAGCAAACAATCCTTCCATGATTCCACTTTCAGAGAATGTAGAAAACTTGGATAAATATGGTCACCCCATTCCTATTCCATTTGCAAATGGAAATACGTATATGATGACTATTAATGATAATTACACGAGGATGTGTTAGGTGTACTTTGAAAGATAATTTTCAAGATTTTGAAATTTTCATGTATGGATAAATGAAGCACAATAAAAAATTGGCTCTCTTCATACTAATAATGGAAGAGAATATATATCTAATGAATTTGAAAATTATCTTTGTCAACATGAGAATCAACACCAATTATTTGTGCCATGAAATCCTCAACAAATTGGTGTAATTGGAAGAATGAATATGACTACCTTGAATATGGTTCACTCCATGATATTTTGAGCTGATGTAGCTGAATGTGTAGTGTATGTGAAAAACATGCGTCTATATCATGTTCTTAAAAATAAGACTCCTTTTGAAATGTGGCATAGCCACATTCCTTTATAAGACATCTCAAGGTCTTTGGTTCCACTTGCTATGCCTTGATTCTTAAAGATAAAAGACATAATTTTGATGCAAAGAGTTGGAAGTGCATATTCTTGGTTATTGAATACCACCATTTCATATCGCCTTTACAGTGAGGTAAACAAGAAGTTTATTCTTTCTAGAGATGTAATTTTCCTTGACTCTTTCAATATAGACAAACTATTGAGCAACAAATTGATCATATAGATATATTCGCTCATGCAAATACATATAATGAATTTGATAATGATATTTCATATCTTGAAGGGGGGATCATATCTTGGATTAATCTCTAGAATATCTTTTTGAAACAAGATCTCCCTTGCATGAAGTCCCAACTACTTCAAATTAGGAATATCCTTTGAATGATGTGTTTGAGAGGATTGGAAGGTTGAATCTTGATGCAACACCATCTTAATTAGTGGACTGTCTTAGAAAGGTCTACCAAAGTGGTTCACCAAAGCACTTGAAATTTCTCATCGTGATAAGGTTGGAAAAATAAGAACCAAAAGTTCCACTAGATAAGGAAAATGTGATGTAGATGATATGAATGCTTCATATAATTGTGAATTGAATTTATCTACGAATTTAAACCAAATTCCTTGGAAGAAGTTGCTACTCATGATAAGTGGAAAGAACCTAAATATGAAGAATTTCATAATTGGAGATCATATTGTTGACAGATTTTCATCTTGTGTAGATTCTAGGAAATGTTCAACATTTCAGGTGAACGATCCACCCATCATCAAGGAAAAGAAAATCTTTCTTTGAGAGTTATGAGTGTATGACTAGGATAAATATAATGATAGCTTAATGGTAAAATGAAGAGATTCGTTATGAAATGAATAAAATTGACAAAATAATTATAAGTGTAGGACCAGGATAAATAGAATGATAGGTTAACAATTGTTAGGTCCTTATAATACTAGTGTAGCCCCTATATTTTTAATATTGTACCCCATATTATCCCACTATTTTTATTGTTGTTCCCTTTCATTATTATTTTGATGTAAACCCTAATTATATTTTGAACCTTTAGACTCCTATATAAACCAAGTAGGTATTTCCATTTGAATCATCCAAGAATTGTTCATTTAAGTGATGTAAAAGGAGGTTCCCCCCTCAAAGTGGGTTATTATCAATTCATTGATATATATTTTCTTATGTTTATGTGTTATTTTGATCTGGATAGATTACATTTGGTATTAGAGCTCTTGATCCTAGGGTTTTGCTACTCCAAACAAGTAATTGTGGAATTTTTGCTATAACTTCATTATGTGAAGCTTCAAACTGTAAAAATTTAACCACACAGAGGATAAATATTAATTAACATTTGGTTATAATTTCAGATCTTGGTTTCCTATATTTCAGCTGATATAGTCCAAGTAAGTTAAGGTTTTTGTATGCTCCATAATTTAGTCTCAAACAAGTGTCCCAGGGAAAATTTTCTGATAACTTTCTCTTCAAGGATATGATTTTTAATACAATAAAAAGTGACTAAAAGTGCATGAATTTTTTTTTTTTTTTTCAGGTATGATTTTCAGGGTCAAATGTTAAAATAGTGACAAGTGGCATCCCATATAGGTTTTTTCTACTAAACCAATCCATAATCAATCCATCGTGAAATAATTTGCATAACTTTACCTTGAAGAATCCAATCTTGGTATAACTTGTGGGGTTGGAAGGAAGACATAGAGAGATACCCCAGGAAAACATTTTAGGACTTGGGAGACCGACATCACAGAGATACAAAATCCCAAGGCTGGTCATATCA
The DNA here is from genome assembly GCA_034641835.2 of Pinus albicaulis. Taxonomy (NCBI): domain Eukaryota; kingdom Viridiplantae; phylum Streptophyta; class Pinopsida; order Pinales; family Pinaceae; genus Pinus; species Pinus albicaulis. The sequence continues at coordinate 1,591,847,323 of CM076584.1, read as the reverse complement.
ACAAGCTCAAAATCAAGCTCTTAAAGACAAAAAAGGCGTGTATTTTAAAATTGCATAAATTTTGTTTTAAAAATAAGTTTGAAGTGATTTAAAGGGCATAAAAAATCACATATATCATTATTTGGTTCCAAAATGTCTCACCAAAAAAAAAATGGTACACCCATTTAGGCCACATAAAGCTCTACTATGATGCATGAAGAAGAGGAAGAAATGCAACATGATATATCTAAATTACGGGAACAAGTGAAAAAATTTTCGCTCTTACAAAGAGAAACAAAAAATTAATTGGAAGTGATGATGAATGTTAAGATGGATGGTTTAGAAGCAAAAATAAAAAGGGACATTTAAGGTTTGAAATAAGGTTTGACAAAGTTGTTACAAGAAATGCTTCCAAGTGGTGATCGGGTATTCCATGAAAGTCGTGATAAGAACGAAAGGAATGTGAATCATGATTTTAGATACTCCAACTTTGGGCTAGATACCTACCATATTCCAAATATTGATATGAGGAAGCTTATGGAAAGGATCTGGTAATATGGATACTACATATGGAGCAGTTCTTAAATCTACATGATGTGTAACCCACAAAAAAGGTAAGCATTGCATCTTTATATTTAGAACCCAATCAGTTTGTGTGGTATTGATGGCTTTGTTATCGTAAATAATTTGTCACATGGAATTTTTTTATAAAATAATATATAGCACATTATGAGGATACACAGATAAATACCTTGTTTAGTCAATTTATGAATCTCAAACAAAGGGGTTCAGTTGTAGAGCACATTGAGAACTTCCAAAGATTGAATATCAAGGTAATTGATATTCCAAAGGAGCATCTAACTGATGCCTTAATAGAGGCTTTAAATGATAACATCCAACATGAGGTTCACTTTTGGGAACCTAATTCATTGGAGAATGTGTACATGGTGGCAAGAAATGTTGAAAGAAAATTTACTGCAACAAGGAGGTCTACCACTCAAAACTATAAAGATGGAAGTGTTTCCACTCCTAGCCTCCAAAAACCTACAAGATTAACAACACAAAAACTGGAGGAAAGAAGAGCAAAAGGGATTTGTTACAGTTATGATAGAAAATACACTAGATACCATAAGTGTGTTGAGAAAAAATATTTTACATAGATTGTGAAGAGAAGGAAGAAAAGGAACAAGAAACATCAAAAGAAGAATATTTACCCCAGGAACCAACTATAGGGGTTGAAAAAGAAGAAATAAATCTAGACATATCTTGTAATACATTGGTGGGAATTACCACTCAACTCTTAAGATAGAAGGATATGCAAAGAATAAAAAAGTAATAATGTTGGTTGATTCAGGCAGTACCCATAATTTTATTCATTGTAAGATATCCAAGGATTTGAACTTCTTTCTATATCCAACACCAGAGTGTTAAGTGATGGTTTCAGAGGGAATAACTATAAAATATGTATTGAATATTCCAATGCTTTATACATTCCAATGGGTAGTGCTGGTGTTGTATTAAGAGTATAATGGTTATAATATTTGGGGGCGATAAATTTTAATTTTCAAGAAATTTTCTTGAATTTTTTTTGGAATAACAGAAATTGAATTAAGGGGTATCACAGGGAAACTTGGGAAGATAATAAACTATAATGGCATGAAAAATATTTTTAAGGAGGAAGAATGAGGGGTAATTTCACAAAAAATCTCACTAGATATTCAAACATCTAAGTCATCTATTTACCCAGATCTCCAAAGAGATCTTGACAATCATTCAAAGGTATTTTAAAAGACTCCTAAAGGTCTCCCACCTATTCACGATCATGATCATGCTATTCACTTAATTCTAGGAAGTGTTCCTCCAAACATCAAACCTTACATATATCCCTATACCTAGAAGAGTAAAATTGAACGTATGGTTGTAGAAATGCTAGAGGGAGGCATAATTCAACTTAGCCAAAGTTCTTTATCTTCTTCAGTAGTATTGGTGCATGATAAGGATGGATCACAATGTGTATGGATTATAGAGTGCTCAACAAGCTCAGTATTAAAGATAAATTTACCATTCCTATCAATGACGAATTACATGGAGAAATTTATGTCACCAAGTCAGATCTTCGTTCATGATATCATTAAATTAGAATGAATACATAATACATTTCAAAAACAACATTCAAAACTCATGAAGGTCATTATGGATTTTTGGTCATGCCTTTGGGCCTTACTAATTGTTGGCTGGATAAATCGATCTTGCGGACAAGACTGATCTCCCTAGTATCAAAAGATAGTCTAGCAACAAACAGACAAACAAACCTATCTTTCTCTAGACATATTCGATTTATAAGTAAATACTACAAAGGTGTTAAGGTCTTACCTTAAATCTAGTGCTTGTTCGTAGTAGTCGTTCTCCAATCGCTCGAAAGAGTAATCTTTGAAGACCTGCAATCACAAACAAGCAAACATTAAATAGCACCTGCATAGTAAATATTATAAATCGTGCCTATCATGGTGATCAAGGAATCCAGAAAATAAACAATCAAATGACAGCTTATTGAGAAAAACAAACTTATTTGTATTAACTTTGAAATAGTAGAAGAACCTTACAACCTTTTCAGCCTTGATGTTGAACATGTCTTCCCGGGGTCCGAAGCAGGAATCTCCTTTACTCTGACAAGCCTTGCACTCTTCCAACCGAGACACATAGAGGTATGTAATATTTCCTCACAAAATCTTAGCTAAAGGAGTCTAAGTTCCAACAACACTTTACCTCAAATAATACTAAAGCTTGAACTCACTTTGAGGCTGCCCAAGGCCTCTTTTTATAGTGCAAAAGAGGAGGTTTCAGTTCCAACTATGGAGGGATAGAGTCCTCCTTCAAAGGGATAAGCTCCTCACATCAAGGGGTTAGCTCCTTAAGGTATGGGATACATGAACCTCAAAAGAGTGGACTTGACACCGCAAGATTTCTTCCAGAAGCTTCTAGAAATGACTGAAAGTGAGCTTTTGAGTTTAATTTGCGCCTTTTTAATCTTTTTATAGGGGTCCACACCCTTAACATAGAGAAAGTGCGTTCAGGTACGCAGGAGCCATGAACATTAGGTGCGGGACCGCAGGTAAGATAAAGAGAAAGTGCGATACCAGAGTTTTAGAGACTTTTGAGAGTTTTTCTCTTATTTTTAAGGCTTGACATGAGGAACTGATGTTTTAGACTTGCGAAGGAGGAAATTATGAGTGATAATGAGCTCATACAGATAGCATAATGTCAAGATGACAATTTCCAGTGCAACAGATTACCCCCTAAAGTGTGAAGTCTGTAATAGATGAAGATAGAGTCTATCATGTATGAAGAGTGAAGTACTTTATCATTTCAAGGATCATCCTGTGGACACCCCAGTAGGAACCTGTAAAAACATTCAAATGAAAAATATATATATGTAGACATATCATCGCTGAGGTAGGCATTCCCATACTTAGATCACAACTAACTAGAAAAATGATTTAAACTGTTCTAATACAGGAATGATTTTCAATACATCAACAATATAGAAATATGTAGACATAGTATGGGCACATCCATCTGTTTATGAATAGTCCATTATATAAATGAATAAGAAAATTCCTCGCAGCCTGGATGGTAGAAACTAGATCTAGGGTCTTGATTTTTTCTTCCCGAACTAGCACGATTCTATCCATGTGAATGAATGTGTCGAAGTCGAACATGGTAGAAACCACTTGATTACCAGTCAATGATGTGAGATGTTAACAAGTGTGAGAGAAACCACCAGTAATGTCAATGGATCTCAAAATGCTCAGTACAATCCATGAAATGTGAATGAATGAGCGGAAGTCGAACATGTCACGGAATCATTCGATCGAAGGTCTATGATGCAACCTGTCATCGAAGGAGAGAAACCTGCCATTGAGGCATGCAGATTTCAAGGTACTGACGATTTCTAGATCAACTTCCTAGATAATGAGTCCTCGTCGATAGAAAGTGATCTGTCGTAGGTAAGCCCACAACACGAAATCATAGATCAAGTTTTGAAGAAATATCTTGGAAAGGACTGACTCAGGGATGGTAAAAATGGAAGACAAATATTTTGCAGATGAATGGTTTGTTTGAACTGTCCTCTTGAGCACATAACGACACTGCAGATGGCTTGGTGACAATTGAACCAAAGCTAATACCCAGAAACCGACTGAAGACTTTCAATATGGTTTGATTAACTATTAGGCAAAGGATTTTCCCAACCCAGGTGAACAAAAGTGTCTTGTTCAAGAGTGATTAACGGTTTTCTTGAAAAGTTAAAATGTAACAAACAAGTTCATTTTTCTCTCTTTTCCCCCACCATTTCTGGCAAGTACCTCTTTATTTTTGACAAGCTTGAGGAGGATAACATTTTCTTGTTTATAAGCTCATCCCTTGGATGAGTCCAACATAGTTTAAGATTCAAACCCTAAGAAGGAGTGGTTTGTTCTTGCTTAAAAATTGAACATGTCCTTTACTGTTAAATTTTAACGAGTCCAGTATAGGAGAAACTCGGTGTTTTTCAATTTTAGGTAGTCAGAAGAAAAACTTAAGAAAACTCCATGGGTGTAATTTTTTGTAAATTTAGTCTCTCGAGCCCGAAAAAGGATAAAATAATGTGGGAGAGAACTCTATTGACCGTAATTAGTCAACGTATACCTTTTTCGTAAATAGTCCATTTCAGTTCGTAAAAGGGGTAAACTTTTATTGAAGGGACGATCATTCATTTATTTTAACGAGTTCGAATAATTAAGTGCTCGACAATCTTTTCAATTTTCGAGAGTCTAAAAAGGGCTTTAAAGAGGACTCCAATGTTTCGCTTTTTCGTAAATTTTTGAAAGAGTCCGAAAAAGTGATAAAATTATGCTCTTTGTTGAAAAAACGATCAATTTTCCTGAAAAATCCAATTTTCTGCACAAAAACTCGAAACATTACACATACCTGTTTAAGATAAATAAAAATGTTTTAAAAAATTACCTTTTTAAAGTGAAAAATAAACAAATTAAAAATTCATTTATTCGAAAAAACTTATAAAAAGGGCTTTTCTAACTTCATTTTTACCATTTGAGTTCAGAGTGAAAAGTGAGAGCTTTTGGGTAAAAAAGTTCATGTTAAGATTATGGAAAATCCGTCCATCGAAATCGAGAACCGTTAGCTCCAGGTAATCCATGTCCTCCTTAACTTGCATTTCATCCGTTTACATTTCGTTTTTAGGCTTTAAATTTCATTTTTTAAGGAAAAATAGGTTGAAAAAATCGCTTGCAGGGTCTGCAGGTGCAACATGCGGGCCCTGCGGACCCCGAATTATTTCTACATAGAAAAAAGTCCCGGGTTCACACCTATTTCACAGTGCTCGTGTGTATCTACGCACTGTGTATGAGCAAAGGGTGCAGACCCCGCGCAATGAAATTTCAAACTTAAATTTCTCAATTTTTGCCCAAAATTTTTCAAGCAAGATTGTTCTAATATGTCTTTTTGTATATTGTAGGACATTAAAAATGCTTACTTGGGAGAGAACACGAGCACGAGGATGTAGATGATGCCGCCGCAATGAATCATTTGCCTACAATGCAGGCTTTGAGAGCATGCAGATTATACAAATTATGGGCCATACAGGGCATAAGGGCCCAAGTAGACCTCCTGACATGGCTAGTAAAAAAATGGAACACTCAGGACCAATGTTTTGTTATCGGCGGCCACCTGCTTGAAATTGAGCCAGAGGATATATATTTTTTGACTGGTTTTTCCAAGAGGGGCGAACAAAAATCTCTGTTTGGGACTAGGCTAGGTGGCCAGTCTGTTGCTAGTCTTCGACTAGAGTTTTGCAATGATCGAGCAGACCTTAAGGATAAACGGATTGATATTAAAACTATCATCTGAGCTGAGCTTAAATTCATTGCATTCACTGTTACTATATTATGCGGGAGTGCAGCATTGCATGTGGCTACCGGTTCCCAGATGCGTATTGCAGTAGACTGTTTTCTAGGCACCATTTTCAACTGGTGCGAGGCTGTGTTGGCAAATGTGAAAGGCCAACTAATCAGAGCAAAGAATGGAAAGCTAAATTTTTTTGGATATGGATCCATTGTAGTCACCTTTTCTCTGGAGAGGATCCCCATGTTAGCCCCGCAGCACATTCTTGTCAATGCTGGTCAACCTCGAGAGCCTAGGATGGTTCGTTGGGTTGCTTTGATGGCCCGTCACACCGAGGGCATAGAGGTTGTTCGATTTCCTTCTACATATTTTCGTTGGCTGGAATGCCAAATTTTTGTTATAGAGGACTTTCCATATGCTGGGATGGGCTTCCGCGGGGACCGAGACATGGCTCTCCCAGCATGAGAACAATGGAATGATTTAGGTAAAAACCATTTTCAACATTTTCTAAGTTCTAATTTTTTTGTATTTTAATTGTCCAAAACTAATAATCAAAATTTTAAATGCAGATGTGGGCTCACGACGACCAGCTGCTCTCCAGCCCTATGAGAGGAGACACCAAGCTGCAGTAGCACCAGCCCCACAGGGCCAATCAGCAGAGATCCTGACCGACTTGGAGCATCATCTAGAGCGCTTGAAATTAGATATTCCAGAGATTGATATAGATGATATTCCACTTAGGTTACAAAGATATGTGATTGGGTTCCTAGGAGGTTTTAGGAGGTTCCTGTGTAGGGTGGCCCGAGCAGTCGTTTCCTATTGTGATCATCACCAGGGATAGGATGATCGATTTGTAGACTCATAACATTTTTGACTTTTTGTATTATTATTTTTGCCGACCATAAGGTATTTTTCAACCTATGATCGAAGACGATGTATATTTTGAAACAAAATTCTATGCTATGATATATCATTATTACTGGCTATCTTGTGTAACATGTTATCGAATGTTGTGTAATTTACTGTTTTGATTATTGCAAATGTCTATTTATCATACTAGAAGCAACTGCATCTGCTAAAGTATTAAAATGTCTTGGAATATGCTGATATTAAATGTAATCAAATTCACAATCCAAGAGTCGAACTCTTAAAAATAACAGTAATAATACTGGATTTCTACTGGCATAAACCCTGTTAAGCTGTAATACAACGAGTTCAGAATCCAACCTAACAATCAAACTCCGAATTCAAAACGATATGGATTCAGATAATAACTCAATCACTACACTATACTCTGCAATGTTATTCGTTGTTTGACAGAGGCTTACCCCATGCACGGACACTAACTCATCAGAGGGTGAATAGATAACCCAAGCTGCGGAAGAAATGTTCCGTGTACTACGACAAGAACCATCAGCAAAACCAATGTAGGTTTGAAGAGACGTTGACATCTGCAATATCAAGAGTAAAACCCAGATAAGCAGGAATAGTGATAAGAGCACACTCTAAACTAGGCATGCTTTTCTAATCTAAGACACACCAGCAGTAAAGAAACTAATCTATCAAAAATCTCCACTCAGAATTTAAGCATAATATCTCTTCAGATAAAGCCCATTTCTGGGTTTATCTAAGGAGACCCCGTCAAAATATATCAGTTTATAGGCCCCTTTTGCCAGTTTTTTCTTAACAATGTAACGACCATGACACACAGGTACAAATTTTCCAGACCCTAGTTTATCGTTTGCTTGATCGTATACTAAAACTAGCTCTCCTTCTGAAAAATTGTGAGGGGTAACATTTCTGTCGTACTGAGCTTTCATTCGTTTGACATGAGCCTCGTTTGCTAATACAACAGTGCGTCGATTCTCATTTAGTTGAGCTAAGTACAAAAAACGTTTCTCCTCTTCAGAAGTAGCTGGGAGTAATTCTATGGCTAATTTTAATGACGGAATTTCGCATTCAATAGGTAACACAGCTTCCAAACCGTAAACCAATTGAAAAGGAGTGAAACCAGTTGATGTTTTGACTAAGGTCTGATATGCCCAAAGTGCTGAAAATAACATGGAATTCCAATTCTACTTATGAATACCAATGATTTGTTTGATCATAGTGACTAAAAATTTATTGATAGCTTCAACCAGACCATTAACCTGCGAGTAATATGGAGTAGAACTATCGTGGCGCAGGCCAATTTGATCTGTCAGTTCAGTCATCATGATATTTCGAAAATGACTTCCATGATTCGTAATGATAGATTGAGGAACACCGAATCTAGCAATTATATGATTGAATACGAAAGTTGCGGCAGTCTTGCCGTCTGCCGAAAATGTAGGCATTGCCTTGGCCCACTTAGTAAAATAGTCTACCGCTAAGATAATATACGCATGCCCCCAGGCTGAGTGAGGGTTACATGTAATAAAGTCAATACCCCACTTTGCGAAAGGATCGACAAAAATTCTAGGGTGAAGAGGAGCGGGTGGTGCACGCATTTTACGATCAAATATTTGACAATTGTGGCATTTCTGGACTGCATAAATACAATATTTGAATAAGGACGACCAGAAATAACCAGCGCGCAATATCTTTTGGGTTGTGGCATACCCAGACATATGACCGCCACATGCTCAAGAATGGAAGTCATTTAAAACCTTCTCAACTTCTTCATGAGTAAGACAACGTCGGAAAATAGAATCCGTTCCACGACGATAGAGTGTATCACCAATAATATTGTATTTTTGGGATTGGAAACGTATTTTCTGTCGCTGAGATTGTGAGATTTCAGGCCGAAAAGATTGGGTTTGGAGATAAACAATAATATCCCCATACCAAGGATCAAGAGTACTAATAAGAAAAAAGGATTCGTCCACAATGGGCTGCTCCGCCACAGTTTCAGTATCAGCACACAGGAAATCACACATCAGTTCGACGAAAACCAAAGATTTCTTTGCCTTGGATTTTTCAAATTCCAAGTCAAATTCCTGCAGGATAACTATCCATTTGGAATACTTGCCCCCTAGTAATTGTTTGGTTAAGATGTAAATCATAGGGTTACAGTCATAAATTACTGTGGTTTTGCGTAATAAGATGTAGTGACGAAATATTTGGACAGCTTGAACAGCCGCCAAGGCCAATTTCTCCACATGTGTGTATTTGATCTCAGTCGGATGCAGATTTCGACTAAGATAGTAAATCACATTTTCATTGTTGAATTCATCTTCTTGAACTAAAACCATCCCAATGGTGAAATGAGAAGCGGCGAGGTACAAAAAATAATCCCGGTTGTAATTGGGAGGATGCAGTAACGGTGCATGGGTCAACGCGTGTTTGAGTGCATCAAAATATTGATTAGCGATCTCATCCCAAAAGAATGGAATGCCTTGTTTTAACAATCTGGTAAAACCCTTTGTTAACTCGGCGTAGTTAGGAATGAAACGATGTAAAAATTTTGCTTTCCCTTGCAAACTTTGGAGTTGGCGCAGAGTCAAAGGAGGAGGTAGATTGAAAATAGCTTCAACCTTCGACGGATCAACACGAATTCCTGCTTTCGAAACGACAAATCCCAGTAAGTGACCCAATTCTACACAGAAAACACATTTGTCTGGATTCAGCCGAATTCGATAATGCCTACATCTCATAAAGATAGCTCGTAAGTGAGTGAGATGATCAGCTCTACGCGATGAATGAGTAGGTAAATCATCGAGATAAGGCTGCACAATGTGCTTAATGTAATGAAATGTGTAAGACATAGCCCTTTGAAAAATTGCCCCAACATTCTTCAATCCAAAGGGTAATTTGCAATAAGAAAATGTTCCTCACAGACAAATGAAAGCTATTTTAGGCTGATCAACAGGGAGTATGTTTATTTGATTGTAACCAGAAAAACCATCCATAAAGGAGAACATTTCACTATCGGCACAATCGTTAATAAGTTGATCGATATAGGGGGTTGGATAATTTTCTTTAGGACAAGCACGATTAATATCCCTATAGTCGATACATACTCTTATCATTCCTTGTTTTTTGTTGACAGGAACAATATTAGATACCCAATCGGTTAAAGGAATTGGATCAATGAAACCTGCACGAAGTAATTTCTCAACTTCGGCTTTGATAGCAGCAGCTTTTCTCGGATGTATTTGACGTAAGCCTTGTCGGATAGGTTTAGCATCCGGGTAAGTATTAATTTCATGGACAACAATTGACGGATCGATTCCTGGCATTTCTTCATATGACCAGGCAAACACGTCACATAATTCTTGAAATAGGGCTTTATAAGTTTGGATTTCATCATCCGTACAGGAAGCACCTATATAAATGTTTTCAATTATTCCTAGCTTAACTGAAATGTCAAGAGGAACCGTTTTAGAAATATTTTCCAAATTTAACTCAGAATCAGGATGTTGCAATGGATTCTGTGGTGCTTTGACATAGTTAGAAGTAAAAATAGAAGAGAATTCATTTTCAAAATGATCCAGCTTAGGTAAAAATGAAGATCGGTGATGTAGATCTTCCCATGGTAAATCATCAACAAACAAAATTTCACGAATCTGCTCATCAGTATGAACAAGATCAGGAAATGTCGTTGGAGCTGAGCTAGATATAAAAAGTGATTCCTCATGGATCACATTCATTGGATCGGTTTCGGTTGAAGAAGGATCAGAAAACGACTGTACAACCTGATATGCAATTTCAAAGGGACTCAAAGGCATCGCGCCATCAAATCAATCCACCTCGGAATCGGAAGGTACGATCCAAGGATCATCAAAAGTAACAGTATTCAATGAAATCATATGAATATTTGTGACAAGAGGTGATACATTAGGAGCAGGAAAGGAAAAATTTCCCAGTAAAACAGAATCTTTAATCAAACCTACGCCGACATCCTTGTAAGGGATAGCCATTTTACCGATGTGCTGGATAGTTTCTGTAGAGGCTGGATCGGATGAGAAATAAGTTAGTTGGTCTATTGTAACGATCTTTCCTTGATGTGGAAAATTGATGAGCTGAAAGACCGATGAAACAACAACAGTCATAGCATAAGACCAACTGCGACCTAGGAGAAGGTTGTAATCTAGAGGGGCATCAACCACTTCCACATCTAGATTTACGGTTTTACCTTCGACCCCTATAGGTAAATATTGCAAAATACCAAAAGGATGGAACCCTCGGCTGTCAAAAGCCTTTAGAATTGTCAGAGACTAATTGAGTGTAGGAGAACCAAGTGATTTCCAACATTGGATCGACATAATACACGTAGAAGCCTCTTCATCAATCACAGTCCGAAAGACGGGTCTATTTTTGACTAATACTGGAATATGGAAAGCCATTTGATGAGGTAGGCAGGGTGTACTATTCTCTAAATCGAAGATTATTAGGTTCAAATCCTGAATATCGACAGCTCCTATGGCAGACAATAGTAATTTACGCTGTGTTGGGCACGATTGCAGCACTTCCAAAGACGACATTGCTGAAGGGGAAATAGCTAAGTCCTCAACAATGTTGTAATTTTGAGAAGCTCTCGCATGTGGATTGAAAGCTGATTTATGAAGTACACCTTTAGCAGGTGGTTTGATTACTAAGTCTGAAGTGGATTTCTCGATCTGTAGCAGATCAGAAATAGGAGGAGGTGTAGTTGATGTGTTTGAATTAGAAGATTCTGCTTCTTTACCACCAACAAGATTTTTACTACCATAATCTTGCGATCGCATCGCAATCCTGACATGAGACATCAATCCTGACATGAGACATCATCATAACAGGTTCTTCTGAGGCGTTCGAGGTAGAACAAATCATCTTACTATCTTAAGTAGGAAAAGGATCCTTCAAGATAGTAGGTTGTTGAGAACCTTTAACGAATTTCAAAACCTCTGCTCAATGTGGGCATTCTTTAGTAAAATGAACCTCGTTGCAAATGAAAAAAGGATAGCGAGGTTTGCGTTTTTCGTCATTAGATTCATTTTTATCTGTTTTATCTTTTGAATTTTGTTTGTTTTTATTCTTCCCCTTCTTTTTACTGCCAGATTTAGATTTGGTCATAGATGAATCTACGACATGAATGTCGGAAGAAATTTCAGCAGAAGACTCTCCTTTCGGGGAATCAGGTAAAGTTATTATGGGAGAATAATTATTGAAGATTTATTCTTGATTTTAGTACTAACTGAACCAATAATACCATCAACGACATGAGACCCTGAAGGAGCTGCAGTTATTTGACCGTGTTTTGGAAGATCAGGGATTTTTTCATGTAAAGTACCAAACTGCGTGTAAACAAGGTCAAGGTACTGAGCTTGAGCAATGACTTGCTCCTCAGTAACAAATCCTCCATTAGATACATATTCAGTGATTTTAGGTAACAATGATTTAATGAACCATTCTGCCAAAATTTGATCTGTAATGAAGACTTTCACTAAATGCCTTCTACGTCGCCATTCGTGAATATGATCATAAATATATGTGGACGTGGATTGTTTTAGCAAAGTCAATAGTTCCGTGCCATTGTCGTATCTGAAAGGCAACTGAAAATGAGTTAAGAAAGCAGTTGCTAACTGATTAAAATTATTAAAAGAGCCTCGTGGTAACTCAATGTACCATTTGGCAGCAAGACCAATAAGAGTTCGTTGAAAAAGACGTAAGCAAATTGAATAATCAAACTATCAAATTAGACGCACACCAGAGTTGATAAGTCATAACGTGATTTGACGGATCCTCTCCTGACTTACCCTCGAATTTCAGTATATCACTGGGCAAATTATGTGGCATTGGTGGCCAATACGGAAGATAGTAAATCGGATCATTCGTAAGGCGCGACAAATCAGGTAAATCCAAAGTTGCAATAAATGGTAACTGATGGTTAGGGTCGCGAAAACCTTGAATAATAAGAGCAGTTCTGGGAGGAGGATATCCAGGATAAATGGGAATCGGATTTGCATTAGGAATGGTTTAACCTCCCGAGAAACCAGGATTAACCAGACCAAACTGGGGTTGTTGAGGCTATTGATAAGTATAGCCAGGATACGGTTGATATTGATAAACTGGGTTTTGTGCAACGAGACCAAATTGATACTGTCCCTAGTATGGTTGATATGTGAATTGCGGTTGACTTGTGACAATTGTACTTGTACCAGCCTGTCCTGTAGGTATCTGGATCGAAGTCTGAACTGTAGGTCCTGACTAGGGCACAGAGACTTGAGGAATTTGCACGGATGCAGGGATAGAAGAAACCGGAGCTACAAATACTCCAGAAACACGTGTTATAGGTTGAACAGATGTTGCAGTAGTTGCAGCAGTTTGAGGCAGAGTCTGAGGTGTACTAGGCCCAGGCTGCTGAATAGAACCAGGTGCAGGAATTTGAACAGTAGGCTGGACAGGTTGCTGGGTTGGAACAGAAACCAAAGGCTGTCCAGGTTGATTAGGTAACTGCACATTAGGTTGCATAGTCTGTTGAATTTGGGATGGATCCCACACCATGTTTATTCCAGGTTATTGTCGCGTAGAAGGTTGTACATATGAAGGACCATAGCTTGGTTGAACGTAGGGTTGATAATTAAGTGGTAAATTCCCAGCTCCTTGTAAAAATGATTGACCAGAAGGTGGTTGAAAACCTTGTGTTGGGTACTGACCTTGAGGCACGTACTGAATCTGGGGTTGATAAGGACCCTGAGGAACATACTGAGTCTAGGGTTGACCTTGGGGTATGTACAGTCTTGAAGGTTGATAACCTTGAGGTATGTACTATCCTTGAGGTTGTTCTCCAAAATAATATTGTCCTACAGTTTGTCCTGGGAAAAAAATTACCCTGAAATTTCCCCCCAGTCGGTAAATGACTGCCTTGAGGTTGCCCCCCAGGCAGTAACTGACTGCCTTGAGGTTGCCCCCAAGGTGGTAACTAAATTCCTTGAGGTTTCCCCTTAGGCGGTAACTGACTGCCTTGAGGTTGAGGATTTGGAATATTACTAGACATCATAAAGATTTGCTTTGTGTTCGACGTTTCAGTTTTAATTCCATTAAGACTAGATGATAATACTTGTTCAGTCGGTCGAGGAGTTGCTCTTGAGAAAATACCAGAGAGTGCCCAGTACCCCAAAGGAATAGAAGGACCACCGTATAAAAATGTTTCCAGTGTTTGGGAAAACATAGATGACTCTCCTAACATGATTGATGAAGGATAATAACCTCTGGGCGTAGGATGAAAAGGAATTCGAGGTGGTGAAAAATCAAGACCCGGGTTTTCTAAAAAAATTGTCAAAGATAAATACCAAGTGTCACTCCTAATAGGGCTGTAGAAAATGGATTCACGCTCCCTAAGATTCAAAGACTGTGGGGATTCAGGAAGAGTTACTTCTTCGTCTGGACTGGCAAGTTCTTCAATAGAAATGAGGCCAGATGGAAGATCTTCAGTAACAATATTTCTTACCCTAGGTGAACCAGGATCGCTAGAAGTTGGAGTAATAAATCCTGAGCATGCTTCCAGAATAGAAGAAGTTCAATGTCAAGCTAAGAAATTTCAAGTTCTTCAACTAATTCATTGGAAGGAGAAATACTACTAGTAACTTCAGAAACTGAAATTGGCTCTTGAATATGCTCTATTGTGGGTATTTGATGATCAGGATGAACAAATATAGATGAAATTACGACTTTTGTTGATCTAATTCTACTGCTAATAGATGATACTAGAGCACACAACCCTTCAAGTTGACTTGGTGTATACTTAGGGGGCTTCCCCTGAAGTCTCCGGGACTGTTTCGGTAATTCTGCCACGATTGAATATCAATTAATCACACGCAAACAAAGAAAATTTCAATAAAAACACCTAAAGTCTCTAAAGGAACAAACAGTTGAATCACACGCCTAAAAATATAAGAGTTCAAACCACACACAAACAGTAACTTCTCGTACTAAAAAACACTAGTTGGTGATGAAATCCAACTTAGTAGAAGTTTAATACAGAAAGGGCAGTTGGAACAGTTACCCCAACAACCTGCTTAATGAAACATACTAGCACAAATTTCTTCACAAAACCATCTCGAGTGAAGAGAACACCCCAGAGAGTCCAAGTGAGTCTAGTTGATGTCTGCTCCAGGTACAGTGAGATCTTTCCTTCACCGTCACCTTTGGAAATAATCTTAAGTTTATGGATACTAAGGTTACCAACAGTAACAAATACAACTGGGGGAACAATCTGTGATCTAATTCTATGCGCAAGGGCAGAGTAACAAAGCTCAATCCCCTTGAAGGCTCTTCGATATGGTCAATCCGAGGTTTGCCAACAAGTGACCCTAGGCTCCTCCAATGGTTAATCCGAGGTTTACCATTTGTAATGCGCGTAGATCTTCTATCTTTCCCAATGAAACATAATTGATTGTCTCAAAGGTTCAGACATGATCTTGTGATTAAATCCTTTAAGAGAATCTTCCCAGATTGTACCAATTACAATTGGATTTATTTCCTACCACAAGATTTATCTACTTGTTTGTTTTAACTATCTTGGAGAGTTAATTACTCCCTACTCCAAGATACTAGCCTAAACTATATTGGTGATAAGAGCCCTAGAAATATAAAAAATTACTAGTTCAATTTTAATTAAGCGTTGCTTTTATGGCTGTTCTTTAAGTCAATAGGTATGGAAATGAAACTTTGATGGTGTGAAGACTCGACTTCCAAACATACTAAAAAATGCACCTAAAATGATAAGTAATTCGTTTTTTCTTTCAATGAAGTTCTAGCTAAAGAAAGAGTTCGAGAATGCAATCTCTTAAGAAACAATTATTTCTTTCAACATGAAGAATAAATGAAAAGAAAATCTTTTTGTTTTTTCAATAAGAACTCAAACGAGACAAACAATCAATGCTCACAATAAATCCCTTCCACTTTCAAAACTCGAAACTACAAAAAACAATTATTTTTTTTCAAAAGAGATCTACAAGTTCTAGAAAAGTAACCAAAACTATGAAAAACTAATTTTGATATCTAAAAACTTCGAAAATCTAATTGAATAAAAGCTTCAATTTTTTTGATAATGTTTTTCTTAGTTGTTTAGTAAACTAAGGATTCATTTGCACAGAATAAAAAACAAATCAAAAAACATCCAGATATGTTTTCTTTTGTAAAAATGAAATTCAGAACTTATAACAAAGCTTGTTCAAAGATTTTCAAAGAGAAAACTAGATCTATTTCTCAAAAAGGATGGATCTCGCAACCAGGTCAGACTCATCAAGAATACAAAAAGACACCAGTGTGATTTGAGGTATTTCAAGCTTCTAATCTTTGAGTCACTACAGAGACCAAGTGAAAACCACTCCAAGTATCCAAAACTTCTAGAAAATCACTCAAAACACAAATACTATTGGAACTCACTCACAAGAGGTTTTTGACAGGAAAAATACAGATCTGGGAAGAGGCTAAGTGTCCTAAAACAATCTATACTTAAACTGGAAGAAGAAATCTGAAGATTTTCAAAAATTTTAATAGGGTTCGCAGGCCCCAGAAGCAACAGGTGCGGTCCCGCACTAGTTACTTAAGAAAAGTTCGAATATGCCCGCACTATGTGGGAAGACAAAGTGTGGTCCCCAGAAAAGTTCAAGAAAAACACAAAAGACTTCAAAATTTTTCAAAGAAAAGTAAAACTAAGCTACCCAGGCGAGTATACATCAATCAAAAACCAGAAAAAGTCATTTTCTCAAGTCAAAACAAAGGAAAACCAAAAATCAAGAATCTTTCCCCAACAGAGTCGCCAATTTGTTGGCCGGATAAATCGATCTTGCGGACAAGACCGATCTCCCTAGTATCAAAAGATAGTCTAGCAAAAAACAGACAAACAAACCTATCTTTCTCTAGACATATGCGATTTATAAGTAAATACTACAAAGGTGGTAAGGTCTTACCTTAAATCCAATGCTTGTTCGTAGTAGTCGTTCTCCAATCGCTCGAAAGAGTAATCTTTGAAGACCTGCAATCACAAACAAGCAAACATTAAATAACACCTGCATAGTAAATATTATAAATCATGCCTATCATGGTGATCAAGGAATCCATAAAATAAACAATCAAATGACAGCTTATTGAGAAAAACAAACTTATTTTTATTAACTTTGAAATAGTAGAAGAACCTTACAACCTTTTCAGCCTTGATGTTGAACAGGTCTTCCCGGGGTCCGAAGCAGGAATCTCCTTTACTCTGACAAGCCTTGCACTCTTCCAACCGAGACACATAGCGGTATGTAATCTTTCCTCACAAAATCTAAACTAAAGAAGTCTAAGTTCCAACAACACTTTACCTCAAATAATACTAAAGCTTGAACTCCCTTTGAGGCTGCCCAAGGCCAATTTGTTGGCCGGATAAATCGATCTTGAGGACAAGACTGATCTCCCTAGTATCAGAAGATATTCTAGCAACAAACAGACAAACAAACCTATCTTTCTCTAGACATATGAGATTTATAGGTAAATACTACAAAGGTGTTAAGGTCTTACGTTAAATCCAGTGCTTGTTCGTAGTAGTCGTTCTCCAATCACTCGAAAGAGTAATATTTGAAGACCTGCAATCACAAACAAGAAAACATTAAATAGCACCTACATAGTAAATATTATAAATCATGCCTATCATGGTGATCAAGGAATCCATAAAGTAAACAATCAAATGACATCTTATTGAGAAAAACAAACTTATTTGTATTAACTTTGAAATAGTAGAATAACCTTACAACCTTTTCAGCCTTGATGTTGAACAGGTCTTCCTGGGGTCTGAAGCAGGAATCTCCTTTACTCTGACAAGCCTTGCACTCTTCCAATCGAGACACATAGAGGTATGTAATATTTCCTCACAAAATATTAGCTAAAAGAGTCTAAGTTCCAACAACACTTTACCTCAAATAATATTAAAGCTTGAACTCCCTTTGAGGCTGCCCAAGGCCTCTTTTTATAGTGCAAAAGAGGAGGTTTTAGTTCCAACTATGAAGGGATAGAGTCCTCCTTCAAACGGATAAGCTCCTCACATCAAGGGGTTAGCTCCTTAAGGTATGGGATACATGAACCTCAAAAGAGCAGACTTGACACCGCAAGATTTCTTCTAGAAGCTTCTAGAAATGATTAAAAGTGAGATTTTGAGTTTAATTTGCGCCTTTTTAATCTTTTTACAGGGGTCCGCACCCTTAAAACAGAGAAAGTGCGTTTAGGTACGTAGGAGCCATGAACATTAGGTGCGGGACCGCAGGTAAGATAAAGAGAAAGTGCGATACCAGAGTTTTAGAGACTTTTGAGACTTTTTCTCTTATTTTTAAGGCTTGACATGAGGAACTGATGTTTTAGACTTGCAAAGGAAGAAAGTATGAGTGATAATGAGCTCATACAGATAGCATAATGTCAATATGACAATTTTCAGTGCAACAGATTTCCTCCTAAAGTGCGAAGTCTGTAATAGATGAAGATAGGGTCTGTCATGTATGAAGAGTGAAGTACTTTATCATTTCAAGGACCATCCTGTGGACACCCCAGTCGGAACCTGTAAAAATATTCAAATGAAAAATATATATATGTAGACATATCATCGCTGAGGTAGGTATTCCCATACTCAGATCACAACTAACTAGAAAACTGATTTAAACTGTTCTGATACAGGAATGATTTTCAATACATCAATAGTATAGAAATATGTAGACACAGTATGGGCACAACCATCTGTTTATGAATATTCCACTATATAAAGTAATAATGAAATTCCTCGTAGCCTAGATGGTAGAAAATGGATCCAGGGTCTTGATTTCTGTTTCCCGAACTAGTACGATTCTATCCATGTGAATGAATGTGTCGAAGTTGAACATGGTAGAAGCCACTTGATTACCAGTCAATGATGTGAACTGTTAACAAGTGTGAGAGAAACCACCAGTAATGTCAATGGCTCTCAAAGTACTCAGTACAATCCATGAAATGTGAATGAATGAGCTGAAGTCGAACATGTCACGGAATCATTTGATCGAAGGTCAATGATGCAACCTGTCGTCGAAGGCGAGAAACCTGCCATTGAGGCATGCAGATTTCAAGGTACTGACGATTTCTAGATCAAATTCCTAGATAATGAGCTGTCGTCGATAGAAAGTGATCTGTCGTAGGCAAGCCCACAACACGAAATCATAGATCAAGTTTTGAAGAAATATATTGGCAAGGACTGACTCAGGGATGGTCAAAATGGAAGACAAATATTTTGCAGATGAATGGTTTATTTGAACTGTCCTCTTGAACACATAACGACACTGCAGATGGCTTGGTGAAAATTGACCCAAAGCTAATACCCAGAAACCGGCTGAAGACTTTCAATATGGTTTGATTAACTGTTAGGCAAATGATTTCCCAACCCAGGTGGACAAAAAGTGTCGTGTTCAAGAGTGGTTAATGATTTTCTGAATAATCAAAATGTAACAAACAGGTTCGTTTTTCTCTCTTTTCCCCCACCATTTCTGGCAAGTACCTCTTTATTTTTGACAAGCTTGAGGAGGATAACATTTGCTTGTTTATAAGTTCATCCTTTGGATGAGTCCAACTTAGTTTAAGATTCGAACCCTAAGAAGGAGTGGCTTGTTCCTGCTTAAAAATTGAACAGGTACTTTACTGTTAAATTTTAACGAGTCTAGTATAGGAGAAACTCGATGTTTTTCAATTTTAGGTAGTCAGAAGAAAAACTTAAGAAAACTCCATGGGTGTACTTTTTCGTAAATTTAGTCTCTCGAGCCCGAAAAAGGATAAAATAATGCGAGAGATAAATATATTGACCGTAATTAGTGAACGCATACCTTTTTCGTAAATAGTCCATTTCAGTCCGTAAAAGGGGTAAAATTATACTGAAGGGATGATCATTCATTTATTTTAACGAGTTCGAATAATCAAGTGCTCGATAATCTTTTCAATTTTCTAGAGTCTGAAAAGGGCTTTAAAGAGGACTCCAATGTTTCGCTTTTTCGTAAATTTTTGAAAGAGTTCGAAAAAGTGATAAAAGTATGCTCTTTGTTGAAAAAACAATCAATTTTCCTTAAAAATCCAATTTTCTGCACAAAAACTAGAAACATTACACTTACCTGTTTAAGATAAATAAAAATGTTTTCAAAAATTACCTTTTTAAAGTGAAAAATAAACAAATTAAAAATTCATTTATTCGAAAGAACTTATAAAAAGGGCTTTTCTAACTTCATTTTTAACATTTGAGTTCAGAGTGAAAAGTGAGAGCTTTTGGGTAAAAAAGTTCCTGTGAAGATTCTAGAAAATCCGTCTGTCGAAATAGAGAACCATTAGCTCCAGGTAATCCACGTCCTCCTTTACTTGCATTTCATCCGTTTACATTTCGTTTTTAGGCTTTAAATTTCATTTTTTAAGGAAAAATAGGCTGAAAAATCGCTTGCGGGGGTTTGCAGGTGCAACACGCGGGCCCTGCGGACCCTGAATTTTTTCTACATAGAAAAAAGTCCTGGGTTCGCACCTATTGCACAACGCCCGTGCATATCTACACACTGTGTATAAGCAAAGGGTGCGGACCCCGCACAATGAAATTTCAAACTTAAATTTCTCAATTTCCGCCCAAAATGTTTCAAACAATATTGTTCTAATATGTATTTTTGTATATTGTAGGACATTCAAAATGCTTACTTGGAGAGAATGCAAGCACGAGGATGTAGATGACGCCAAAATGAATCATTTGCCTACAATGCAGGCTTTGAGAGCATGCAGATTATACAAATTATGGGCCATACAGGGCATGAGGGCCCAAGTAGACCTCCTGACATGGCTAGTAAACAAATGAAACACTCAGGACTAGTGTTTTGTTATCGGCGGCCACCGGCTCGAAATTTAGCCAGAGGATATATATTTTTTGACTGGTTTTTCCAAGAGGGGCGAACAAATATGTCTGTTTGGGACTAGGCCAGGTGGCCAGTCTGTTGCTAGTCTTCGACTAGAGTTTTGCGATGATCGAGCAGACCCCAAGGATAAACGGATTGATATTAAAACTATCATCCGACCTGAGCTTAAAGTCATTACATTCACTGTTACTAGACTGTGCAGGAGTGCAGCATTTCATGTGGCTACCGGTTCCTAGATGCGTATTGCAGTAGACTGTTTTCGAGGCACCATTTTCAACTGGTGCGAGGCTGTGTTGGCAAATGTGAAAGGCCAACTAATCAGAGCAAAGAATGGAAAGCTAAAAAAATTTGGATATGGATCCATTGTAGTCACCTTTTCTCTGGAGAGGATCCCCATGTTAGCCCCGTAGTACATTCCTGTCGATGCTGGTTGACCTCGAGAGCCTAGGATGGTTCGTTGGGTTGCTTTGATGGCTCGTCACGCTGAGGGCATAGAGGTTGTTCGATTTCCTTCTACATATTTTCGTTGGCTGGAACACCACATTTTTGTTATAGAGGACTTTCCATATGCCATGATGGACTTCTGCGGGGACCGAGACATGGCTCTCCCAACATGAGAACAGTGGGATGATTGAGGTAAAAAACATTTTCAACATTTTCTAAGTTCTATTTTTTTTTTTTGTATTTTAATCGTCCAAAACTAAAAATAAAAAGTTTAAATGTAGATGTGGGCCCACGACAACCAACCACTCTCTAGCCTTATGAGAGGAGACAGCTAGCTGCAACAGCACTGACCCCACAAGGCCAATCAGTAGAGATCCTGACCGACTTGGAGCATCATCTAGAGCGCTTGACATTAGATATTCCAGAGACTGATATAAATGATATTCCACTTAGGTTACAGAGATATGTGATTGGTGTCCCAGGACATTTTAGGAGGTTCTTGTGTAGGGTGGCTCGAGCAGTAGTTTCCTATCGTGATCATCACCAGGGATAGGATGATCGATTTGTAGACTCACAACATTTTTGACTTTTTGTATTATTATTTTTGATGATCATAAGGTATTTTTCAACCTATGATCGAAGACGATGTATATTTTGAAACACACTTCTATGCTATGATACATCATTATTACCGGCTATCTTGTGTAACATGTTATCGAATGTCGTGTAATTTACTATTTTGATTATTGCAAATGTCTATTTATCATAGTAGAAGCAACTGCATCTGCTAAATTATTTAAATGTCTTGGAATACGCTGATATTCAATGTAATGAAATTCACGTTCCAAGAGACGAACTCTTAAAAATAACCGTAATAATACTGGATTTATAATGGCATAAAACCTGTTAAGCTGTAATACAACGAATTCAGAATCCAACCTAAAAATCAAACTCCGAATTCAAAACGATATGGATTCAGATAATAACTCAATCACTGCACTATACTCTGCAATGTTATTTTTTGTTGGACCGAGGCTTACCCCATGCATGGAAACTAACTCATCAGAGGGTGAATAGATAACCCAAGATGTGGAAGAAATGTTCCGTGTACTACGACAAGCACCATCAGCAAAACCAATGTAGGTTTGAAGAGACGTCGAAATCTGCAATATCAAGAGTAAAACCCAGATAATAAGGAATAGTGATAAGAGCACACTCTAAAGTAGGCACGCTTTTCTAATCAAAGACACACCAGCAGTAAAGAAACTAATCTAACAAAAATCTCCACTCAGAATTTAAGCATAATATCTCTTCAGATAAATCCCATTTCTGGGTTGATCTAAGGAGACCCCGTCAAAATCTATCAGTTCATAGGCCCCTTTTTCCAGTTTTCGCTTAACAATGTAAGGACCATGCCACATAGGTACAAATTTTCAAGCCCCTAGTTTATTGTTTGCTTGATCGTATACTGAAACTAGGTCTCCTTCTGAAAAATTGCGAGGTGTAACATTTCTGTCGTACTGAGCTTTCATTCATTTGACATGAGCCTCGTTTGCTAATACATCAATGCGTCGATTCTCATCTAGTTGAGCTAAGTACAAAAAATGTTTCTCCTCTTCAAAAGTAGCTGGGAGTAATTATATGGCTAATTTTAATGACGAAATTTTGCATTTAATGGTAACACAGCTTCCAAACCGTAAACCAGTTGAAAAGGAGTGAAACTAGTTGATGTTTTGACTGAGGTCTGATATGCCCAAAGTGTTGAAAATAACATGGAATTCCAATTTGACTTATGAATATCAATGATTCATTTGATCATAGTGACTAAAAATTTATTGATAGCTTCAATTATACCATTAGCCTATGGGTAATATGGAGTAGAACTATCGTGGCACAGGCCAAGTTGATCTGTCAGTTCAGTCATCATGATATTTCGAAAATGAATTCCATGATCTGTAATGATAGCTTGAGGAACACCGAATCTAGCAATTATATGATTGAATACGAAAGTTGCAGCAATCTTGCCGTCTGCCGAAAATGTAGGCATCGCCTCGGCCCACTTAGTAAAATAATCTACCGCTAAGATAATATACGCATGCCCCCCGACCGAGTGAGGGTTACATGTAATAAAGTCAATACCCCACTTTGTGAAAGGACCGAAAACAATTATAGGGTGAAGAGGAGCGGGTGGTGCATGCATTTTACGATCAAAGATTTGACAATTGTGGAATTTCTAGACTGCATAAATACAATATTTGAATAAGGACGGCCATAAATAACTAACGCGAAATATCTTTTGGGCTATGGCATACCCAAACATATGACCGCCACATGCTCCAGAATGGTAGTAATTTAAAACCTTCTCAGCTTCTTCATGAGTAAGACAACGTCGGAAAACAGAATCCACTCCACGACGATAGAGTGTATCACGAATAATATTGTATTGTTGGGATTGTAAATGTATTTTCTGTTGTTGAGATCGTGAGATTTCAGGCCGAAAAGATTGGGTTTGGAGATAAACAATAATATCCCCATACCAAGGATCAAGAGAACTGATAAGAAACAAGGATTCGTTCGCAATGGGCTGCTCTGCCACAATTTCAGTATCAGCACACGGGAAATCACACATCAGTTCGGCGAAAACCAAATATTTCTTTGCCTTGGATTTTTCAAATTCCAAGTCAAATTCCTGCAGGATAACTATCCATTTGGAATAATTTCCCCCTAGTAATTGTTTGGTAAAGATGTACATCATAGGGTTACAGCTAGAAATTACTGTGGTCTTGCGTAATAAGATGTAATGACGAAATTTTTGGACAACTTAAACAGTCGCCAAGGCCAATTTCTCTAGATGTGTGTATTTGATCTCAGTCGGATGCAGATTTCGACTAAGATAGTAAATCACATGTTCATTGTTGAATTCATCTTCCTGAACTAAAACCATCCCAATGGTGGAATGAGAAGCAGCGAGGTACAAAAAATAATCTCGGTTGTAATTGGGAGGATGCAGTAACGGTGCATGGGTCAACGCGTTTTTGTGTGCATCAAAAGATCGATTAGCGATCTCATCCCAAAATAATGGAACGTCTTGTTTTAACAATCTGGTAAAACCCTTTGTTAACTCGGCGTAGTTAGGAATGAAACGACGTAAAAAGTTTTCTTTCCCTTGCAAACTTTGGAGTTGGCGTAGAGTCGAAGGAGGAGGTAGATTGACAATAGCTTCAACCTTCGACGGATCAACACGAATGCTTGCTTTCGAAACAACAAATCCCAGAAGCGACCTGATTCTACAGAGAAAACACATTTGTGTGGATTCATTTGAATTCGATAAGGCCTACATCTCATAAAGATAGCTCGTAAGTGAGTGAGATGATCGGCTCTACACGATGAATCAGTAGGTAAATCATCGAGATAAGGCTGCACAATGTGCTTAATGTCATGAAATGCGTAAGACATAGCCCTTTGAAAAGTTACCCCAGCATTCTTCAATCCAAAGGGTAATTTGCAATAAGAAAATGTTCCCCATGGACAAATGAAAGTTGTTTTAGGTTGATCAGTAGGGAGTATGTTTATTTGATTGTAACCGGAAAAACCATCCATAAAGGAGAACATTTCACTAATGGCACAATCATCGATAATTTGATCGATATAGGGGGTTGGATAATTGTCTTTAGGACAAGCGCGATTAATATCCCTATAGTCGATACATACTATTATTGTTCCTTGTTTTTTGTTGACAGGAACAATATTCGATACCCAATCGGTTAAAGGAATTAGATAAATGAAACCTGCGCGAACTAATTTTTCAACTTCGACTTTGATAGCAGCAGCTTTTCTCGGATGTATTTGACGTAAGAATTATTGGACAGGTTTAGCATCCGAGTAAGTCTTAATTTCATGGACAAAAATTGATGTATCGATTCCTGGAATTTATTCATATGACCAGGCAAACACGTCATGGAATTCTTGATATAGGGCTTTATAAGTTTGGATTTCATCGTCCGTACAGGAAGCACCTATATGAGTGTTTTCAATTATTCCTGGCTTAACTGAAATGTCAAGAGGAACCGTTTTAGAAATATTTTCCAAATTTAACTCAGAATCAGGATGTTGCAATGGATTCTGCGGTTCTTTGACATAGTCAGCAGTAAAAATAGAAGAGAAATATTTTTCAAAATGATCCAGCTCAGGTAAAAACGAAGATCAATGATGTAGATCTTCCCATGGTAAATCTTCAACAGACAAAAATTCACGAATATGCTCATCAATATGAACAAGATCAGGAAATTTTGTTGTAGCTGAGTTAGATATAGAAAGTGATTCTTCAGGGATCACATTCATTGGATCAGTTTCGGTTGAAAAAGGATCAGAAAACGAATGTACATCCTGATGTGCAATTTCAAAGGGACTCAAAGGCATCGCGCCATCAAATGAATCCACCTCGGAATTGGAAGGTACGATCCAAGGATCATCAAAAGTAATAGTATTTGATGAAATCATATGAATATTTGCGATAAGAGGCGACACGTTAGGAGCAGGAAAGGAAAAATTTCTCAGTAAGCCAGAATCTTTAATCAAACCTACTCTGACATCCTTGTAAGAGATAGCCGTTTTACCGATGTGCTGGATATTTTGTGTAGAGGTTGGATCGGATGAGAAATAAGTCAGCTGGTCTATTGTAACGATCTTTCCTTGATGTGGAAACTTGATAAGCTGAAAGACCGATGAAACAACAACAGTCATAGCATAAGACCAACTGCGAACCAGGAGAAGGTTGTAATCTAGAGGGGCATCAACCACCTCCACATCTAGATTTACGGTTTTGCCTTCGACCCCTATAGGTAAATCCTGCAAAATACCAAAAGGATGGAACCCCCGACCATCAAAATCCTTTAGAATTGTCGTAGACTGATTGAGTGTAGGAGAACCAAGCGATTTCCAACACTGGATCAACATAATACATGTAGAAGCCCCTTCATCAATCACAGTTCGAAAGACGGGTCAGTTTTTTACTAATACTGGAATCTGGAAAGCCATTTGATGAGGTAGGCAGGGTGTACTATTCTCTAAATCGAAGATTATTAGGTTCGAATCTTGAATATTGACAGCTCCTATGCCAGAAAATAGTAATTTACGCTGTGCTGGGCATGATTGCAGCACTTCCAAAGTTGACATTGTTGAAGGGGAAATAGCTAAGTCCTCAACAATGTTGTAATTTTGAGAAGCTCTTGCATGTGGATTGAACGCTGATTTACGAAGTATACCTTTAGTAGGCGGTTTGATTACTAAGTCTGAAGTGGGTTTCTCGATCTGTAGCGGATCAGAAACAGGAGGAGGTGTAGTTGATGTGTTTGAATTAGAAGATTCTACTGCTTTACCACCAACAGGATTTTTACTACCATAATCTTGCGATCGCGTCGCAATCCTGACATGAGACATCATCATAACAGGTTCTTCTGAGGCGTTCGAGGTAGAACCAATCATCTTACTATCTTTATAGGAAAAGGATACTTCAAGACAGTAGGTTGTTGAGAACCTTTAATGAATTTAGAAACCTCTGCTCGATGTGGGCATTCTTTAGTAAAATTATCCTCGTTGCAAATGAAACAAGGATAGCAAGGTTTGAGTTTTTCGTCATTAGATTCATTTTTATCTGTTTTATCCTTTGAATTTTGTTTGTTTTTATTCTTCCCCTTCTTTTTACTGCCAGATTTAGATTTGGTCATAGATGATTCTACGACATGAATGTTGGCAGAAATTTCAGCGGAAGACTCTCCTTTCAGGGAATCAGGTAAAATTATTATAGGAGAAGAATTCTTTGAAGATTTCTTCTTGTTTTTAGTACTAACTGAACCAATCGTACCATTAGTGGCATGAGACCCTAAAGGAGCTGCAGTTATTTGACCGTGTTTTGGAAGATCAGGGATTTTTTCATGTAAATTACCAAACTGTGTGTAAACAAGGTCAAGGTACTGATCTTGAGAAATGACTTGCTCCTCAGTAACAACTCCTCCCTTAGCTACATCTTCAATGAATTTGGATAACAATGATTTAATTAACCATTCTGCCAAAATTTGATCCAGAATGAAAAATTTCACTAAACGCCTTCTACGTCGCCCTTCGTGAATATGATTAGAAATATATGTGGACGTGGATTGTTTTAGCGAAGTCAATAGTTTTGTGCCATTGTCGTATCTGATAGGCAATCAAAAATGAGTTAAGAAAGCAGTTGCTAATTGATTGAAATTATTAAAAGAGCCTCGTGGTAACTCAATGTACCATTTGGCAGCAAGACCAATAAGAGTTCGTTGAAAAAGACGTAAGCGAATTGAATCATCAACTATCGAATTAGACGCACACCAGAGGTGATAAGTCATAACGTGATTTGATGGATCCTCTCCTGAATTACCCTCAAATTTCGGTATATCATTGGGAAAAATATGTGGCATTGGCGGCCAATACGGAAGATAGTAAATCAGATCATTTGTAAGGCGCGACAAATCAGGTAATTCCAAAGTTGCAATAAATGGTAACTGACGGTTAGGGTCGCAAAAACCTTGAGTAATAAGAGCCGTTCCGGGAGGAGGATATCCAGGATAACTGGGAATCGGATTTGCATTAGGAATGGTATAACCTCCCGGGAAACCATGATTAACCGGACCAAACTAGGGTTGTTGAGGTTGTTGATAAGTATAGCCAGGATACGGTTAATACTGATAAACTGGGTTTTGTGCAACGGGACCAAATTGATACTGTCCCTGGTACGGTTGATATGTGAATTGCGGTTGACTTGTGACAATCGTACTTGTACCAGCTTGTCCTGTAGATATCTGGACCGAAGTCTGAACTGTAGGTCCTGACTAGGGCACAGAGACTTGAGGAATTTGCACGGATGCAGGGATAGAATAAATCAGAGCTATAGATACTCCAGAAACAGGTGTTATAGGTTGAACAGATGTTGTAGTAGTTGCAGCAGTTTGAGGCAGAGTCTGAGGTGTACTAGGCCCAGGCTGCTGAATAGATCCAGGTGGAGGGATTTGAACAGTAGGTTGCACAGGTTGTTGGGTTGGACCAGAAACAAAAGGTTCTCCAGGTTGACTAGATAACTGCACATTAGGTTGCATAGTCTGTTGAATTTGGGATGGATCCCACACCATGTTAGAAGATCCACACCATGTTTTATTAGGGGTATTGTCTGACAGAAGTTATCATATAAATTTCCTGCTTTGGTTGAACGTAGGGTTGATAATTAAGTGGTAAATTTCCAACTCCTTGTACAAATGATTGACCAGAAGGCAGTTGAAAACATTGAGTTGGGTACTGACCTTGAGGTTGATAACCCTGAGGTGTGTACTGAATCAGGGGTTGATAAGGACCTTGAGGAATATAATGAGTCTGGGGTTGAACTTGGGATATGTACTGTCCTGAAGGTTGATAACCTTGAGGTATGTACTTTCCTTGAGGTTGTTCTCCAAAATAATATTGTCCTACAGTTTGTCTGGAAAGAACTCCCCTTTGCATTCCCCCGAGGTGGCGGCGGTTACCTTGGGGTTGCCCCCCGGGCGGTGACGGCGCGCGGGGTTGCCCCCCAGGTGGTAACTGACTGCCTTGAGGTTGCCCCCCAGGCGGTAACTGACTACCTTGAGGTTTCCCCCCAGGCAGTAACTAACCACCTTGAGGTTGAGTATTTGGAATATTACCAAACATCATAAAGATTTTCTCTGCGTTTGGCATTTCAGTTTTAATTCCATTGAGACCAGATGATAATACTTGTTCAGTCGGTCAAGGAGTTACTCCTGAGAAAGTACCAGAGATAGCGTAGTACCCCGAAGGAACAAAAGGAACACCGTATAAAAATGTTTCCAGTGTTTGGGAAAACATAGATGACTCTCCTGACATGATCGATGAAGGATAATAACCTCTGGGCGTAGGATGAAAAGGAGTTCGAGGTGGTGAAAAAGCAAGACCCGGGTTTTCTAAAAAAATTGTCAAAGATAAATACCAAGCGTCACTCGTAATAGGGCTGTAGAAAATGGATTCATGCTCCCTAAGATTCAAATACTGTGGGGATTCAGGAAGAGTTACTTCTTCGTCTGGACTGGCAAGTTCTTCAATAGAAATGAGCCCAGATGGAAGATCTTCAGTAACAATATTTCTTACCCTAGGTGAACTTGGATCGCTAGAAGTTGGAGTAATAAATCTTGAGGATGTTTCCAAAACAGAAAGTTCAGTGTCAGGCTTAGAAATTTCAGGTTCTTCAGTTAGTTCACTAGAAGGAGAAATACTACCAGTAACTTCGGAAACTGAAATCGGCTCTTGAATATGCTCTGTCGTGGGTATTTGATGATCAAGATGAACAACTATAGATGAAATTCCGACTTCTGTTGATCTAATTCTACCGCTACTAGATGATACTAGAGCACACAACCCTTCAAGTTGACTTGGTGTATATTGAGGGGGCTTCCCCTGAAGTCTTCGAGACTGTCTTGGTAATTCTGCCACGATTAAATATTAATCAATCACACGCAAACAAAGAAAATTTCAATAAAAATACCTAAAGTCTCTAAAGGAACAAACAGATGAATCACACACGTAAAAATCTAAGAGTTCAAACCACGTACAAACAGTAACTTCCCGTACTAAAAACACTAGTTGGTGATGAAATCCAACTTAGTAGAAGTTTAATACAGAAAGGGCGGTTGGAACAATTACCCTGACAACCTGCTTAATGAAACAGACTGGCACAAGTTTCTTCACAAAACCATCTCGAGTGAAGAGAACCCCCCAGAGAGTCCAAGTGAGTCTATTCGACGTCTGCTCCAGGTACAGTGAGATCTTTCCTTCACCGTCACCTTAGGAAATAATCTTAAGTTTATGGAAACTAAGGTTACCAACAGTAACAAATACAACTGGGGGAACGATCTGTGAATGCGATTCCATCTGTAACAGAAGCAGGCCTGTTGTTGATCCCCTTAGTACAGCAGGAAGCATGGTTATCCCAGGAGTTTACCAACAAGTGACCCAGAACTCCGTCGACAATGGTTAATGAGGTTCTGGGATTTCCTTAATCTTAACGGATCTTCTATCTTTCCCAATGAAACAGAATTGATTGTCTCAAAGGTTCGGACATGATCTCGTGATTAACTCCTTTAAGAGAAGCTTCCCAGATTCTACCAATTACAATTGGATTTATTTCCTACCGCAAGATTTATCTACTTGTTTGTTTTAACTATCTTGGAGAGTTAATCACTCCCTACTCCAAGATACTAGCCTAAGCTATATTGGTGATAAGAGCCCTAGAAATAGAAAAAATTACTAGTTCAATTTTAATTAAGAGTTTCTTTTATGGCTGTTCTTTAAGTCAATAGGTATGGAAATGAAACTTTGATAGTGTGAAGACTCGACTTCCAAACATACTAAAAAATGCACCTAAAATGATAAACAATTCGTTTTTCTTTCAATGAAGTTCTAGCTAAATAAAGAGTTCGAGAATGCAATTTCTTAAAGAGGCAATTCTTTCTTTGAACATGAAGAATAAGTGGAAGAAAATATATATATATATATTTTTCAATAAGAACTTAAAATGAGACAAATAATCAATGCTCACAATAAATCCCTTTCACTTTCAAAAGTTGAAACTTCAAAAACAACTTTTCTTTCAAAAGAGATCTACAAGTTCTAGAAAAGCAACCAAAACTATGAAAAACTATTTTTGATATCTAAAAACTTTTAAAATCTAATGAATAAAAGCTTCAATTTTTTTTGAGAATGTTTTGCTTAGTTGTTCAGTAAATTAAGAATTCATTTTCACAGAATAAAAAAAAATAAAAAAACATCCAGATATGTTTTCTTTTGTAAAAATGAAATTTAGAACTTATAACAAAGCTTGTTCAAAGATTTGCAAAGAGAAAACTAGATCTACTTCTAAAAAATGATGGATTTCGCAACCAGTTCAGACTCATCAAGAAGACAAAAAGACACCAGTGTGATCTGAGGTATTTAAAGCTTCTAATCTTTGAGTCACTACAGAGACCAAGTGAAAACCACTCCAAGGATGCAAAACTTCTAGAAAATCACTCAAAACAAAAAATACTATTGGAACTCACTCACAAGAGGTTTTTGACAGGAAAAATACAGATCTGGGTAGAGAATAAGAGTCCTAAAACAATCTAAACTTAAACTGGAAAAAGAAATCTGAAGATTTTCAAAAATTTTAACAGGCTTCGTATGCCCCATAAGCAATAGGTGCGGTCCCGCACTGGTTACTTAAGGAAAGTGCGAATATGCCCGCACTCTGTGGGAAGACAAAGTGCGGTCCCCAGAAAAGTTCAAGAAAAACACAACAGACTTCAAAACTTTTCAAAGCAAAGTAAAACTAAGCTACCCAGGCGAGTATACATCAATAAAAAACCAGAAAAAATCATTTTCTCAAGTCAAAACAAAGGAAAAACAAAAATCAAGAATATTTCTCGAGTGGAGTCGCCAATAGCACCTGCATAGTAACCAAACGTTAAATAGCACCTGCATAGTAAATATTATAAATCATGCCTATCATGGTGATCAAGGAATCCATAAAATAAACAATCAAATGATAGCTTATTGAGAAAAAAAAACTTATTTGTATTAACTTTGAAATAGTAGAAGAACCTTACAAGCTTTTCAGCCTTGATGTTGAACAGGTATTCACGGGGTCCGAAGCAGGAATCTCCTTTACTCTGACAAGCCTTGCAGTCTTCCAATCGAGACACATAGAGGTATGTAATATTTCCTCACAAAATCTCAACTAAAGGAGTCTAAGTTCCAATAGCACTTTACCTCAAACAATACTAAAGCTTGAACTCCCTTTGAGGCTGCCCATGGCCTCTTTTTATAGTGTAAAAGAGGAGGTTTCAGTTCCAACTATGAAGGGATAGAGTCCTCCTTCAAAGGGATAAGCTCCTCACATCAAGGGGTTAGCACCTTAAGGTATGGGATACATGAACCTCAAAAGAGCAGACTTGCCACCGCAAGATTTCTTCCAGAAGCTTCTAGAAATCACTGAAAGTGAGCTTTTGAGTTTACTTTGCACCTTTTTAATCTTTTTACAGGGGTCTGTACCCTTAACACAGAGAAAGTGCGTTTAGGTACGCAGGAGCCATGAACATTAGGTGCGGGACCGCAGGTAAGATAAAGAGAAAGTGCGATACCAGAGTTTTAGAGACTTTAGAGACTTTTTCTCCTATTTTTAAGGCTTGACATGAGGAAATGATGTTTTAGACTTGCAAAGGAGGAAAGTATGAGTGATAATGAGCTCATACAGATAGCAGAATGTCAAGATGAAATTTTTTAGTGCAACCCTAATGCACCTTCCACATTTCAAGGTTTGATGAATTCCACTTTTAAACCATTCCTTAGAAAATTTGTGTTAGTATTTTTTGATGATATACTAATATACAACAAGTCTTGGAAATATCACGTTCAACATGTTGATGGGGTGCTCAAACTATTGGAGGAGAAACAATTGTATGCAAAACCCTCCAAATGCTTCTTTGGGGTATAGGAGGTAGAATATTTGGGTCATATTGTATCTCATGAGGGTGTTAGAGTAGACCCTCACAAAATTAAAGCCATAAAGGAATGGAAAATCCCCACAACCTTTAGGAATTTTCGAGGATTTCTCTAGATGACAAGGTATTATCGCAAGTTTGTTAAGAATTATGGGAAAATAAAAACACCTCTAAAAACATTACTAATGAAATATGTATTTTATTTGACTCCGAAAGAAACTAAGGCCTTTGAACATCTTAAAGCAGAAATGTGTCGAGCTTCGGTCTTAGCTGCACCATATTTCACAAAAACCTTTATTGTCGAATGCGATGCCTCATGAAATGGCATTGGTGTTGTTCTAGTACAAGAAGGAAGACCCATTTATTTTGAAAGTCATCCAATCAATGGAAATGATTTACACAAACCTATTTATGAGGAGGAAATATTGACAATACTACATGCCTTGAAGCAATGGTGCCCTTAACTAATGGGAAGACATTTCAAGGTAAAAATAGTTAATGATAGTATTAAATACTTCTTGGAATAAATATTATCTTCAAAAGAGAAACAAAAATGGGTCATGAAGATGTTGGGTTATGTTGGACACCTAATCAGCTTAGGGTTATGGTGTGGAATATGATAATAATTGGATTCTAAGAGACTACTTGGAATATGAAAACCAAGGGTCATAAGATAATGTATAAATATGTATATCATTGTGAATAAAATGGATCTCACGTTTATTTTAATCTTTTATTTTTCTGTGAGTGCTTTAGCATGGTATTAGAGCAGGCGAATTCCTGCCCTGCTCAAGTTTGAGCCACTGATTTTGTGGCCATTCTCTATATTCCATTCTGTTATACGTCAGTCTGTCGATCATAACAACATCTTGTTCATACACTCAGGGTACACTAGTGAGAAGAGAACATTAAGATGTGTTGCCTTGGTATTATTTTTATTAATGTTTCCTGTAGACCAACAATCATGTCTTGAAATGAATTGTACTGACCATTTTCTTGTTGGAATAGAAAAAAAAAAGTCCAACTTTAACCCATCATGAAGCCATTTATTTGCATCATAAACCAGAAATATTTCACCCTTCACACTCACTTTCACTATCTTCCACAAGAATATGTTTCCTGGGCGTGATTTCTTGCATTATAATTTGGAAGCAACTCATGTCCAGGTGGGAGTTGGAGATATTATTTTCAATGTAAAATGATGTACCCTAGTGAAACCAAAATTTAGTGCCACTACAAAAATTTCTAGGCTTCCAAAAACTACACTTGAATTCGCAGGCCTTTGGTTCTAGAGCTTGTGGAATATGTTGAGCATTGGTGGAATTAGCAAAATGAAACCCCTACTTGAACAATAATTTGAGAGTGGTGGAAGCACTTTTGTATGCATGAGTAAATACATTGTGGATTGGAGAAAATATGTGGCTATAAATATTTCCTTGGAGTTTGACAACAATACAATTTTAGAATTCGATGCAATTACGAAGACTAGCGGTAGTAAACATTGAGGGAGAGATGACATACACAATATGCAAAAGGATATAAATCCAGATGAAAAGTGAAGAAAGAGACAACGTACATGATGAGTGTACATAGGGGGCTCACTAGGATTGATACAAAATCAAAAGGATATGGCCACAACCTACAAGAAGCACTAAGAGTTATAATATCATAGATACAACAAAAAACTCAATAGGAAATGAGACCGATCACATTGCATCACGATCAACATTATCGAAAAGTAATGGTGGAAAATTGTTTGCAATGTAATGGGGATTATAAGATTCATGTTTGTCCCTAAATATTTCTTTTAGATGATATAATGGACAAAAAATTAGGTAATGGTGCAATTGACGATGGAAATTTTTTTATTGCAATTTGTTTTGAAGAAGTGTAGTTCTAAATAATTGTAACTTATATAAGTTTTTATTTATTTTGCAAGTTATATTTTGTATTGTTCCTTGTTTGTGAAGGGAAACAACACACTTTTGTTCTTGATATCCAAGTCTGGAGCCACCCTTACATTTTGTGTTGGTACTAGACCTTCTGCAAGTTCCGTTGACACTCTAATTCTTCATTTGGCCTTGGTGTAACATTTGGTTCAATTACAACCTCCTTTAGCAAAGGGAGCACCCCTTTATTTGGTTTTGAGAGTACATTTGAATCCAAAAATTTAAACTATAGGAAAGTGGCTAGAATTAATATAGTATTAGAGTTACTAAATACTCTGATATTTCGTTCTACTGATGATAAAATCAAAACCAACAAAACAAATCTTGCTAATATTCAAACCTGCCTACAAGATGCACATGAAATTTTTTCTTTTTTTGTAACTTGAATCATAGCTACAACAAGATGAATTAAAACATAGAATATATCATTCTAAAATTTTTCTTGTTCAAAATATTCCCTTTTTGATTCTAATGTTTACTCCCATCAACAACCAGAAATTGATCGGATCACTGAGCCCATTTCAAGAGAAATTTTGCAGAAAGATGCAAAAATTCAGCTTTCACTTCCTAATTTGATCATTAGACCTTGGGAAGAGACTATTAAAAACAAAAACAACCTTGGATATGAAAATGATGTGTCCTTTCATATTCTAGAATACTCCAAGCCCATTCAATTTTAGAGTGTTGGATTTCTTTAAGTATTCTCATCTTCACTTGCTCCTCATCCACAACCACACATTGTCAAATGTTAACATTGTGATAGAGTTATTGTGTTAGTGTGTTTTGTGCACACATGTATGAAATCACACCAACTTAAGGGGTTTGGTTTACCCACTTAAGTTATTGGTCACAGGCATAAAAAGAAGTGGAGTCAAGCAAGTTAGTGGAACAAGCTAGAATCATAAACATACTAGATAGAGAAATAGCATGCATATATAAAATAAAACTAAACTAAAACTAAAAAAAATAAACAAAAGCTATGAATAGAGTCAAACAACTGCAATAATCCAAGCGGTGGCTCTTCGACCCCTCTTATTGAGTGCTGGTAGGAAATGCGGATGAAACTTTAACCCTCTTGCCAAAGGGCCCCTAGAACATGGGTTCTAAGTCCCAATGCAAGGATTTTTTTTACTTCCAAGCTTGCCTCGTGCAAAGTCTCCCTCTCTCTACTGTGGTGGACTGAACTTGTTGCATGGCTAACAATTGAGTCCCCTCTATCTTCAGCTCTAGATCACACACTACTGGTATTGCTTTGGAAATTCTGGCCAACATAACAATGTGTTCTCAAGTTCTTAATCTCATGGTGGCCTTATATAGGAGAATTCAAATCCTCCTTCCCTCTCTTGGTACATTGTGGATGGTGACTCAAGAGAGGGGGATGATTCCTTTATGTGCCAAAAATATTCCATTGTGTGCTCCCTTCATGTCTAAGAAGGCTTTGGTGGTTGTCCTTAGGCGGATTCAAGTGAGGAATCACTATCCTAGAGTGTTCTTTTTGTGGTCCCAGAAAGTGACTTTCTCCACTCCTAGGATTGTGCGCATTTCAGGTCAAAAAGCACACAAAGGCACTCTTCACGAAGGATTATGCGCGCAAAAGAATTTATGACTTGCTCAAATTTGATTTTTCCTCAGACCTTAGAGATTTTTAAATACTTTCCAGATTCTCTAATGTCTTTTAGCCCTGTAAATCCTTCTACCTGACATTAATTAATGTCATCTTCTGCTTGTACAATTTTCCAGTGTTAATTTTTGCCCCCTAATGTGTGAGGTCTAGGAAGAACTGTATAGCCGAAATATATTATAGTTTCTTTTATATATATCGTGCGTAGAGAGAGAGAGAGACCCACGTGAAGCTCGGAATTGGAAACACCCTGCACCGGTTCGAAGAATGACCATTTCCTATGGGACCCCTGTAAGAAAATATAATACATATAAAAAATTTCTACGAGGTGGGCATGTCCCATGATCGTGATGCTATGGCTAGTTAAACAAATACTTTTGACATATACATGTTCTGTTTGTGTCACTAATATGGTAGTGATATGGTGGTTGCTGACGATGACTGCTAATGCCCTCCGGGGAATTTTTTCTTTGAAAATAGGTGGAATGTGGTACCCATATGCATAAAATTGGTATGGCATATAGATGCGCATTGTACGTATAGGTGCTGACTGGGAGCTTCCCGTGTAAGCATTGCTGAAAGAGACGCTTGTGAAGGCACGGGTCTTCGACGACTTTGATCAAAGTGCAATGGTTGTAAGGTATGATACCATCTTGACATGAAAGCTTTTGTTGTAGTCGAATGTCAGGAGGATCGATGACATCTGTGGGAAATGATGTCTCCCATAGTGCCACTCGAGGATGCCCCTTTTATGGAGAGGGGTAATCTAAGGTACCACTTCCTTTTTGGAAAATAGGTGTTGAAGTCGACAAAAAGGAAGCCTCAACCGAATGGGGGGTCACTGACATGAGGGGTCAGGGACCTGGATGAGACGAGTTTAACATAGGCATGTTGGTGAGGGGTGATTGAAAATTGATGGTGGGGATTCAGTGGCCCAAGGTCGGAGTGTACTAAGAAGCTTGGCAGTAGTTATAGTTATTTCTGATGGGGAAATCCCTGGAGTCAGTAGGACTTCCAGGGTGGGTAAAAAATGGCTATGAATGTTATGGTGGCTTGTTCGTGGGGTGTGATACTTCGACCAAGGGTGTTCAAGGACTGCTTCCATGGGAGAAAAGATGAATGAGAGGGTGGGGGATGTAGTGCACCATTTGCAGTCTTTGCACACTTACCAAAAGAATAAAATAATGGGGTTTGGTTTGTACAAAACACAGAGACGTGTGCCCCAAAACATGAAAGTGTTCGCTCACTGATGTTGTGAGGAAGGTGTTTTGCTGAGGGTGGGGGCACCATTGGTTGGTATCATGTGTGAGGTTGATGAAGTAGATGAAAAAGTATCACAAATGGGATTATGCTGGTGGAGGTATGGTGGGCCAAATGTGAGGCGCAGTAGTGCACTTTTGATCTGCTTGTACAACCTGATCATCCAGGAGCAGGGTTTTATTTTGTATGGTAAAACTTGACCTTATGCATGATGGATGTATGGCATGAGGTGTTTCCCAAACTAAAGTGGTATGGCCATGGTGTCACTTTTTCTATGATATATGGTCTACTGTGGGTGACGAGCGCCATGGAGGGGAGGCTCTACCGACCAACGAGGATGTTTATCATGTGTAGGCTGAGGTGATGATAAACATGATCGGATATGTGGAACCTATGGTTGATTTATAATGGAGAAATGATGTTAGGATAAGCAGAGTTTTCTGGGACTCTATCGTGCTGGGGGTAGAATGATACCTGCTCTGGAACTTTCAGTGGATGGAGTTGTGGATGGTTTGCGAGATTTCCTGCAAAAAACATCTATCTCAAGTGAAATCATCTTCTTTATCAAATATTATTGAAATTCGTGAGCTTTTAAAAAATAACATGAGAGAGGGCATACCTGCCGGCACTGAAAAACTATTTTTCCAGGGGTGCGAATATGTGGCACCGCCTTTCGGCGTTATGGAGTGCTGATCACAGGGCTACTTTTGGTTTCGTGATCAGATACTCCAAGCTCCAGTTTTCCCTTGGGAGTAATTACTTGGTTCCTAGTTTTGATTTCGATTGGGGTTGCCCCCAGATTGAGATCACAGGGGGCGTTGCTAGTTACTGCCCCCTGTCTTGGATCTCCCTTTTATTTTTTCCTCGGCTTCTTTTGCAACATTTAGAGGATTTTCATAATTATTCTAGTTGTATGGTTTCTGATGAGGCTAGGAAGGGTTGCACTAGATTTACTGGTGCATTACGTTGTGCCACTGGTCCATTATGTGCGGGGAATGGGGGATATCGTTTCCCTTGTCCCTGGTTGGTATATGAGTGCTGGGGTGACTTTCATTATAGCTAGGTTGTGATATGTTCTAAGTAGAATCATATGAGTATCCAGGGTATTGATTATTGCTGCCTAGGTGTCCTTGGGCCGAAGACCCTATCGAACCCTCTGCAGAATCAACGTGCATGGTGATACTGCTACCTAGGTGATCTTGGGCAAAAGACCCGATCAAACTGTCTACAGAATCAATGCACATGGTACTACTGTTGCTTAGGTGATCTTGGGTCAAAGACCCAATCAAGCCGTTTGCAGAATCTACCTACCTGGTAACTCCCTAAGTATCATAGGTGTTACCACTGCCTAGGATATCTCGGGTCAAAGACCCGATCAATCCACCTGCAGAATCTACCTACCTGGTAACTCCCTAAGTGCCATGGGTGTTACTGCTGCCTAGGACATATTAGGTCAAAGACCTGATCAAGCTGTCTGCAGTAATGACGCACATGGTAACTCCCTGGATGCAGATTACTGTTGCCTAGGTGACCTTGGGTCAAAGACCCGATCAAGTCGTCTGTAGTAATTGATGCACCTGATAACTCAAGAGGATGAGGAAACCAGGTTCCCTTGTCCCTGGTTAGTGTACGGTGGCTTGGGGGGAGGAGGGAAAAATGGTTGTCTCTCTTGTGACTTCCGTTCCTCCTGTAGGTACAAGATGACACGAGGTTCATTTCCGGATGCCTGGGTGGATGGATCCTCTTCATAGGATCACTCAATGGCATGTAAGGCATCCCTATATCGCGAGATTTCTGGGCAATTATGGGTATAGTGCCCATAGTTGCTGCAGATAGCGCATGCGTGATTGGTACGCAATGCTTTACCTTTACCTTCAGTGGTAGGTTCCTTTTTATGGGAATATGGCATCGCGATGTCTGACTCACAGCCAAGGAGTGTTTTTAATTCATCCAGCTCTGGGAAGATATGGGTAGGGTGACCTATTACGTCACATATGGCACAAACTGGTGATTCCCATTGTATGGAGGGAGTCACCATCTTCTTTCCTCTCTTTTCGGTTTTCATAGCAGTAATTACCAGTTTTGCAATGGAAATTTCCTTTTCAGGGGTGGTTTCGACCGTTTCTTGGATGGGTGGGGCCTCCTCGGGACTGAGGGGCTTTAACCCTATGGCAGTGATGGGAGTGGCTCCTGTTCCCATAGGGGAATGAGATACCAAACAGGTATTGCCAATGATATGTTTGGTAACACCAGTGTTGCCAAAACCTTCTGGGAGACAAAACCAACTGGGGTTAGAGGAAAGGGGTTTGGGAAGCGGCATAGGCTAGAGAGGTTGTCATGGCTGATGAATTAGTGCCATTACTGCTCGTGTTCGTGTCTTGACTAGCTTTAGCACTTGATGTGGACATCATGCACACCAAAGCCCCTGTGACATCAAGTGATGACTCAGGGATAATGGGAGGATCTCCTAGGAATGATCCTAGAACGGACGATGGTTTGAACTCGCCGAGGCCATATTCTTGGTACCGTGAAAGCGCATCCCAAGATGTATCTACGTAGGGTATAATTACATCATTGTTTGTTAGGGGTCGCTTCTAGTTATGTGTCAATTGGTCTACAGTAATGTTGCAGTACTCGTGGGAGAACATCATAATGCGGAAGACGGAGGAGGCTATGGCTGACATGGTGTACATATAACTCCACCCAAGGAGTATACTATAATCCAAGTGAGCGTCCAAGACTTCAATGTCTATGTGGACCATCTTTCTGGATAAGAATATTGGGGCATTTTGGTAGAGGCCAACGGGGGTCGAAGGATGACTGTCGTATTCTCTAAGCGTGATGAATGAGGGTTTTAGTTTGGGAGACCCTAACTTCTGCCAAACATTTTTTGACATGATGCACGTGGATGCACCCTCGTCAATGACACATCGATGAATTGTAATATTTTGGACTGACATTGGTATCTAGAAGGCGACCATGGAAGGAAGCCTGGGGGTGGCTTTATCTAAGTCAAAAGCCATTAGGCATGTATCGACAGGGTCGATAGCGCCTAACGCGGAAAGTAAGGCTTTCTGTTGTTTTGGGCATGACTGCAATACTTCCAAAGCTGACATAGTAGCGGGAAATTGTGCTAAATCATCCACGATACTATAATTATAGGCTAATTTGGAGTAGTTTCATGCTCACCTCTTGGCTCCCTTCACCATCTTTGAAATGGTCAAAGGTGCAGTCGGTTCACTGGTACTTGCCCCTGACGTATTGGTGTCTAGTGGGGTGTCGTAATTGTGATTCCATGTTTGAAAAAACATCTCTTCGCCATTCATGTAGATTTTGTGGCTAATTTTCCTGGAGTCGTCTGGATTTTGTTGCTGAGTGCCTATCGTCCCTTGATTGGGGAAAGGTTCCTGCATCAGAGCTGTTTACTGGGAAGATCCTCCTTGTCCTCGGTTACTCTGTAGCTTCTTCATCTTAGGGGGATTGGGACAGTGGTGAGTATAATGGCCATACTCACCACATATCAAACAAGAATGGTTTGTTCGAAGATGTGGCCTTTTTCTCTGCCATTGGGAATTTCTTGGATCTTGGATCTGATTCCGTTGGAGTTGTCTCTAGCATGGGATCGTGACAGAAATTGCTGGTTGTTGCCCCCCTGTCCAGGATTCCCTTTTGGCTTGTTTTTTTCTTTTTTCTTCACCACGTTAGGAGGGTAGTTCTCCTAGTTATATTGGTGAGGTTGGTTTTGGGAAGGCTGCACAAAGTTCACCTGTGCATTGGTTTGGCGGGTCTTGTGCTGGGGACTGAGCATAACTGTAATATTACTAATTATCTCAAGCTAATAGGAATATACAATTTTGTTTTCATTTTCTTATTGCAAGAATAAAATAGTAAAGGAGGATAAATTAAACTCCTCAAAGAACAAAATAAATCAATGCCCATGTGAACAAGGCTAAATCTGGGCTGCCTTAATAAAACACCCTTGTGTGTGAAAGGGATCAAGTCATTTGACTGGGTCAATTGGACCAAATCAACAGTGCTATCTAGATACATTGAACAACCTATATGCACATTGTAGTTTCAGTTGGAGGCTACACATGTGAATGTAACTAAAGCATTGATATGGTTTAGGGTTTGGCAAGGTTTCCATATTATCTAAGGAAGAGGAGGACAACATGAGAAGGTTGTTGAAGATGTTAATTTTGAAGAATTTGTCTGCTTAGAAAATTCTCATTCTCTAGCTGTTTAGCTGAGAATAGTGCTGTTTAGCACTAGGGTGTTCCTGATTGGGAATCCCACCTCTTCCATTGAGTAGCTCTTAGAGGAGTCTTGCATTTCTTAACCACTATTAGGCATTTGGCCAAGATCTTCTTCCAACTACAACACAGATCCTGTTGAGGGTTTGGTTGTCTTTGTAAGCTACAACAAGTGGAGGCTATATATATTCAGATCTAAGCCACTCTAGTGCCTCTTTTCAGTGGGAAAGCCTTCTATCCCCCTGGAAAGAGAGTATTGGATGAGGAGAGCTCATTTTTAGATCTTGGCTTGAGGCCACATCACGTTCCAGAGCCTACAGCACAATCCATCTTCCAGAACTACGTTATTTGTAAGGAGAAAGTTGCAGGGTCTTTTGGCACTTCAAGGAGGAGAGATCTCTAGTGTTGGGAATCTACCCTTCACTGTGGTGATCCGTGGATTATAGATCTAATCCATGTTCCATTCAGATCTGATCTAAATATTGGTGTATTTGCTTCAGAAATTTTGAATCATTCTGCATATCTACTGCATTATATCTCAGATCTACTCCATGTACTTCACTTTTTGCTGAAAACCCCAAGGAGATTTTGAAGAGGAGACTCTATAGTGTACAGATCTGATATAGATCTATAATTTTGTACACATATCTAATTTAGATCTAAAGTGTAATCTATAGCTCTTTTCAGCTAATAAAATAACGCTGTCAAGCTTGTACAGTCATATCATGTGGTTGCAGCCTCTTATTTTGAGTATTTATTCATGTAAAGTCTATTGATTTCTGTTCTATAGTGAAAGGGCTTCAATGTAACTCTGATTTGCTGTTATAAATAGTCATATTGAGCCTCCATGTTGGCCTCTTGCTACTGCTTAGCCAAACTGTGTTATTTCTTAAGCATTATTGTTGCACATTGCTGTAGTCCCTTCTTTGGGAATTTTCCAACTGCACTCATTAGGGGAATTTTGAGGTCTAAATGGGCCTCCTAAGGAAATTATAAAATAATAGTGGAAAAAATCTAATAAGATTTGATGACATCATCAAATTTTAGAGGGAAAAATGAAAAAACTACTTTTTCAATTCATATTTTCAACTTATCTCCCAAATTTTCTACTCAAATTTCAAGCGGGAGTACTCGTTGGATGCGGAATTTAATTCCCCATCCAAGGAGTACCCATGTTGCATACTTTTGATGGGTCCTACTACACGAAAAATGAGAAATACATAAAAAAAAACGTGATTACAATCACGTTTTTTATGTATTTCTCATTTTCGTGTAGAAGAGTTCATCGAAAGTATGCAACATGGGTACTCCTTGGATTTGCTTGGCTCTCTCGCTTCGAAAATTTATTAAAAACAAGGAGATAAGTTGAAAAATACGAAGAGTAGTTTTATTATTTTATTATTTTTTAATATTTTTACCTTTTATTTTAAAAAATGGTGAATCATCCCCCATGGTTGACATCATCATCTTGAATCCTATTGGTTGTTATAAGTTTATTTTTGTTGTACATTTTTCTTATGAGGCCCATTTTAGACCTCAAAATTCCCTAATGAGGTGTGGGGAGACCTGTTTAACCCACCTAGAAGGATTTGTTTTTGAATACCTCTTGTATTTTGGTCTTATATTGCTAGATATAAGGGATCCAAGTGTTGGTTTCCAAACCTATAGCATACATTCCTGAAAAATTCATTTGTCAGGCATGCCTTGCTAAGCAGTCCAATTTTGGGATATTATATTATATTCCCAATATTGTTGATTTTCCCTATTTTTGGATATTACAATGGTATCAGAGAAAATATATTGGCACAACCTGTGCTTATTTAAGAGTCAATATGTCTTTTCATGGAAATAAAATACTGATGAAGAAGTGTGGTTACACTGAAGACACAGAAGAAAAGGGTAAGATCCCTTTAACTGGAAGTTTGCAAAGAGAAGAGTTCTCTAAAACTCTTTCTCAAGCTATGCATGAATTGAGAGAAGAAATCTGGGGAATGAAGAGGGGAAGGCATGTATATCCCTCATGAGGATTTTTACATCAAGAAAGCCCCAGTAGTTATTACTATATGTATGAGAATTCAGCCACACAACCTGATCTGCAACGTTGGAGAATGCCTACTTTCTTGTCAAAGAAAGAAGGAAAAGGAGGAATCTCAGTGATTATCTCAGGCGAGTCTGTCATAGAGATTCAAAGTGCATCTCGGTTCCGGAGTTAAATGTCAACTCAAAAGACGAAAGATCCAGCTGACAGTAGAAAGTGCGCCCTGCTTGCCCCGGTGGTCTCTCTACCTACTTTTGATGGATCACCTAAGGGCTCAACGAAGTATTGGGTAAGGAAGCTTGACACATACTTCTAGCTACATCAAGTTTAAGAAGAAGAAGCCTTGAGAGTGGCAGCGCTGCATCTTCAAGGAAAGGCTTATGCCTGGTGGCTATTTGAGTCTTCTTCCTTGAAAAGGGTAAATGTCTCTTCTTATGCAAAGTTCACTAGGAGACTAGTGAAAATATTTTATGTAAGACATTTTGAGACTTCTTGGGGAAAGAAAATCAATCCCAAGAAATCTGAATCTTTGCATAAGTTGGATGATTCCATAGAGCCAACTCCAGTTCTAAACATTGTTGAGGGGTTGAAGATCTGTTGCACAATTTTCCAGAGGCAAAAGCTCCACTACAGCAAGGTCTCTTTTCTCAAGGAGAAAACAAGAGGGTTCCTTCTTCAATAAGAGATCAAAGAAAAGGGTCTCTTAATGATGAGGCATTCTCCGTTGATGAGGAGAAGGGAGAGAAAGAGCAGAGAAGATCCTCCAGTGCTGTGATAGCAGGAGGAGATCTATTGTCATTTAGAGATGGAGATGAAGCAATGGCTTCCACTAGAGGGGCTCTTGCATCTTTGCAAGGAGTTCCTGAGGATCTTCCATATGAAGTACATGAGCAGCATGTGTCTATGCTAAAACACAATGAGACAGAAAAAAGGAGGGATCACAAAGCTGACATAGCAGAAG
The DNA here is from genome assembly GCA_034641835.2 of Pinus albicaulis. NCBI lineage: Eukaryota > Viridiplantae > Streptophyta > Pinopsida > Pinales > Pinaceae > Pinus > Pinus albicaulis. The sequence continues at coordinate 1,591,802,531 of CM076584.1, read as the reverse complement.
CTGATCCACTATCAGAAGAGGATGGAGCAAATGCTCCAATTAGAGGCACTCTTACACCACTAAGAGGGGTCTCCAAATTTCATGAAACTTCCACACATGAAACAAAGTTGAAATTACGCATTGGAAGCAGGGACATGAGGATCCCATCTATCCTGCATATGAGGATGGTCCCTAAAACCTCATTATCTAGTGGCCAAATACCTGGGAGGCCACCTGATTCAGATTCTGTGGGGAAACCCTCACAACTTGCTGCTCCAAACTCAGATTTAAGAGGGATTGGAGCACTTGGAGGCAAAGTTGCAGTGCTGGGAGACTTGGTTAAGCTCAGGAAGGAGGGAAATATTCTTCCCTTATCATCATCACCCATTCTCATTTCTGGATCTGCGCCGTGGGAGAAGAAGAATGGAAGGATCAACCTTCCAACACAAACCTTTGGCATATGAGATGTCAATGAGGAGATCACCAACATGACAGACATTTCTGTTGACATACCATCAGCGCTGTCATTGTTGAGCAGTGTAGATCTGTATTGGAAATCCCAGCTGCTAGTGGATTATTCAAAATATCTTCACACATGTATGATACTTGATGACCAGCTACATAAAGAGGGCCACTTAGTCCATGAGGGAGTCATCTATCATCATGGTAGAATATTTTTTTCTAGAGCTTCTAAGCTCAAGCATAAGATACTACAAGGAGCACACAAAGAGTTTTGTTTCAGCCACATGTATTCCATGAATATCTACAACATCATCATGAGGAGCTTTGATTGGGAAGGCTTGAAAGAGAAAATATATCAGCATTTTCAAGAATGCATGAGCTATGTGGAGTTGGGGCAGCCATGGTACTCTATGCAAGAGTCATTTCAGCCATCTCTTCCTTCTTTGGAAAGAGGAGAAAGATCCATGCACAACTCCATGTGTATGAGAGACTTTGTTGGTAAAGGATATGCTCATGTAAAGACAGTTTTATTTTCTTATTTTACATGTTATTTTACTATTTTTATGTAGGCCATGACTCCTAAAAGGAGTAATGTATCATGTAAATCTCATGACAACTATTGGGCCACTAAAATTTCTGAACTTGGCCACTCCCTTGATGAGCAAAGAGAGATTTTTCATCATGACAGGTGCTTCCTTAAGGCACCAAACATATCTCTCACCTTCAGAAATAGTGATATGAATTGGGAAGCAAGTAAATGGTGGGAAAAACACTTACCATGTATTGATTTGAGGCAGGCAAGAGATTCACTGCATTGGTATCATATGTGGGATTATGACCCACCTCCTCATGCTCAATTTTCTGTTTGTATGCACATAGTTTTGCTTCCATACATTGAAGATATACTTGTACTATTTGTGGGCTTGTATGGAGGGAGGATGGGGAGCATGTATGTGCCACATGGGATGGAGACCCTCCATGTACCTTATGCTACATGTTTCAAGGAGAGTTTTGGTTCAGCCATGATTGTTTCACTTGAGTTATTAACTCCTTATGGGATGGGTCATTTACCTCTCATAAAATTGAAGAAACAACTCATGGAAGGATGGTTTGGTGAACACTTATCTGATGGAAGGGGCTTATCAATTGATGGTGTCACCAATGGAAGAGGAAACTCACCCTATCAGTTGCTTGAGGACAAGCAACATTTTGGAGGGGAGGACTGTAATATTCCTAATTAGCTCAAGCTAATAGGAATATACAATTTTTTTTTCATTTTCTTGTTGCAAGAATAAAATTGTAAAGGAGGATAAATTAAACTCCTCAAAGAACAAAATAAATCAATGCCCATGTGAACAAGGCTAAATCTGGGCTGCCTTAATAAAACACCCTTGTGTGTTAAAGGGATCAAGTCAACTGGACCAAATCAACAATGTTGTCTATATACATTGAACCACCTAGATGCACAACGCAATTTCAGTTGGAGGCTACACATGTGAATGCAGCTAAATCATTGAGATGGTTTAGGGTTTGGCAAGGTTTCAATATTATTTAAGGAAGAGGAGGACAACATGAGAAGGTTGTTGAAGATGTTATTTTTGAAGAATTTTTCTTCTTAGACACTTCTCATTCTCTAGCTTTTTAGCTGAGAATAGTGTTGTTTATCACTAGGGCGTTTCTGATCAGGAATCCCACCTCTTCCATTGAGTAGCTCTTGGAGGAGTCTTGTATTTCTTAACCACTATCAGGCATTTGGCCAAGCTTTTCTTCCAACTAGAACACAGATCCTATTGAGGGTTTGGTTGTCTTTGTAAGCTGCAGCAAGTGGAGGCTAGATCTATTCAGATATAAGCCACTCTAGTGCCTCTTTTCAGTGGGAAATAATTATATCCCCCTGGAAAGAGAGTATTGGATGAAGAGAGCTCATTTTCAGATCTTGGCTTGAGGCCACATCTTGTTCTAGAGCCTACAACGCAGTCCATCTTCCAGAACTGCGTTATCTGCAAGGAGAAAATTGCAGGGTCTTTTGGCACTTCATGGAGGAGAGATCTCTAGTGTTGGGAATCTTCCATTCACAGTGGTGATCTGTGGATTATAGATCTAATCCATGTTCCATTCAGATCCAATCTGAATACTGGTGTATTTTCTTCAGAAATTCTGAATCATTATGCAAATCTGCTGCATTAGATCTCAGATCTACTCCATGTACTTCACTTTTTGCTAAAAACCCCAAGGGGATTTTGAAGAGGAGACTCTATAGTTTACAGATCTGAAGTGTAATCTACAACTCTTTTCAGCTAATAAAATAACGCTGTCAAGCTTGTGCAGTCATATCATGTGGTTGCAGCATCTTATTTTGAGTATTTCTTCATGTAAAGTCTATTGCTTTCTATTCTACAGTGAAAGGGCTTCAATATAACTCTGATTTGCTGTTATAAACAATCAAATTGAGCCTCCATGTTGGCCTCCTGCTACTGCTTAGCCAAACTATGTTATTTCTGAAGCAGTATTGGTACACATTGCTGCAGTCCCTTCTTTGGGAATTTTCCATCTGCACTAGGTGTGGGGAGACCTGTTTAAACCACCTAGAAGGATTTGTTTTTGATCCCCTCTTGGATTCAGGTCTTAGATTGACCGATCTAAGGCATCGAAAAGTTTTTTTCCAATCCTATAGCATATATTCCTGAAAAATGTGTTTTTTAGGCATGACTTGCTAAGCAGTCCAATTTTGGGATATTATAAGATATTCCCATTATTGTTGGTTTTCCCTATTTTGGGATATTACAATAACGTGGTCCCTAGTTTTCACCTAGCTGTTGGAGGGAAGCTCTTCTGTCATTATTTCTCTCTGCGTAATAGGTCCCCTGAGCCGGAGGATAGGGTCCTCTGTGGTGATACGCTTGCGCTCTATTGGTTAAATTTTGCTAAGGCATATGATGACTTTGAAAACTGGGTTGAGGTACGTTCTAGATAGAACTGTACGTGTAACCGGGGTTTTGACTACTGCTGCCTAGGTAACCTTGGGGTCAATGACCCAATTAGTTAGTCTGCAGAGTTCGACGCGCCTGGAAATTCTTGATACGTTTGTAGGCGCAGGGCATTTGGCAGGATATTGTAAATATAACCTGACTGGGTATAAATCAGCTCAAGCTGTTGGGCTTTGCTGATGGCATCCTCTTCGGATGTGGGCCTTTGTTAAACCACATCCTTTGAAATCTCTGTCGTGAGAGTTTTCAGGAAAAAATATAAAAGAACTCGGTCGTCGAGTTTTGCTTTAGATAAACTACGACGCTGCCTCCATTCGTGGAGATGATCCGAGATATGGACGACAGGGGGTTTGTCTAAAATGTGTCAGTAATTCCATTCCTGAATCTTGGTGAATGGGTAACTGGAAATATGTTAGGAACGCGGTGGTGAGGGTGCTAAAGGTTCCATGTGAAGTAGAGGGTTGCTCCATGTACCATTTTGTAGCTACTCCTGTCAGAGTGCGTTGAAATAGTCTCAATCGAATTGTGTCGTCAATGATACTGTTCGATGAGCACCACGGGTGGAAGGTCATTACATGATTACCTGGGTCTTCCGCTTGATTTCCTTCGAACTTTGGAATATCCGAAGGGAGCTTCGTGGGCATGGGAGGCCATGTAGGGTTGTCTGCGATGGGGTCAGTCGTTAGCTTGGTTAAATCGGGTAGATTCAATGAAGCTATGAAAGGTGGTTGGGAGGTTGACGCCATTTCAACTTGCAAAAACAAAAAGTTCTGGTTAGGAAGAGGGTTGGTCTGTGATGTACCCTACTGTGTATTCGACTGGCTTCCCAAATGGGTCACACCCCTCTGTCCTTTAGGGGTCGTGATAGGAGTGGTGTGTGGTGTGGCGTTGGGAGACCGACCAGGGTTCCCAACTAAGGATTCCCCAATAAAGGATAAACTAATGATGGTGGAAACTTTCTGTCTTTGACGCCTAAATGACAAAAGACCTATAACCCCTCCCAGTAATGTGGGGAGGTCCAAAAGATGCCTAGATCGACGAGGTCCTGTTGGGTCTGTTCTGGTGTTGACTAGGTCTGGTTTTGGAAAAAATTGAGAGGATAGAGTCTATGATCAAAGAAAAATTCTGGTCACATACATAAAACAAAGAAAAAATAAAATAAATTTTCCATTTCAATTAATTCTATGTAATCAAGAAATCAAAAAAGTGGTTTTTGTTTGTTTGTGTATGATACTCAAATCCTAGAAGACCTATTCGTCCTCACACACTCAAATGTAACTGGGCCTTGAGAAGATATCTTGTGAGTGCTAGCACAACGTCCCGTAAGAGTTGGCGACGCCCCCAGTTAGCCAAAGGAAATCCACCAAGGTAAGGGTAGAGGGTCTGGTGCTTGCCTGCACCATCACCTATAGGGAAAGGATGCCCTATATTTGGCCACTAAGTACCACCATCCCACGTGAGCATTCGAGTCTTGGTCTTGTTGGTAAGTCAGCTAACAGTACCGAGTATCAGCTGGGTCAAGTAGCCCCAACTGATACTGCGCGCACTGCGCCTAAGCCTAACCCCCTTTGAAACGGGTCTCTACCACGCTCGGGTTTTCTTTTCCTTGGGCTGATAGGTGGATTTAAAGCTCCCTAAATAGTCAAATTCTATGTTTCAAGATGAAGAATGATCAAGGTGGCTTATTAGATGCCTACCCCCTTGATCCTAACTTAAACTATAAATTATTTTTTGGCCCCTATGGGGAGAATTTAGTGAGTTTGGTTAAGTTAGTTTTAGGTGTCTTTGATTTGCGTAGTGGGTGGATGTTTGTGAGAAAAAAGTGGACAAGCACATAGTTTGAATGTGTGGATATGCGATGATCCTTTTCAAAATCCCCTATTAAAATATGTTGTCTTGTTCCTTGCTCAAAAGAAAAAGATGTGCGGATATGGGCCGCTTTCTATTTTTCCTAGTTAATATATGTGATCAACTAAAGGGAGATGACTAGTTGTGAATAGAGAGTGTTCATATGCTTGCCTAGGATCACCGGAGGGTGCAAAGGCAGCAAATATTACTTGCTCTTATATCGACAATTCAATCCTAGTCCCGAAATCCTAGTGCAAAAATTGAACTAAACTAATAGCTTTTACACTAGAAAAAAGAAACTAGCTAAGCATGCGTGGACTTGGGCCACTTACTTTGGCTACTTATCTAGGTGTGTTGGTACCTAAATTTGCAAAACATAAAATTCTTTTGGAATGCAAGTTATTTCCCCCCTACTTAAACTATGTGTAAACTTTGCAAAAATCAACTTGAAATAAAATTGACACTAAGCCTACAAAAAGCAGCTAAGAGTGAGCTTTAGCAAGCTGCGGGGTACCTCAACCAATGCTGGCAATTGTATTATGGGCTGCCAAACACTTTACAAGTAGGAAAAGATAGAAATGTGGGAGAAATTTCTCTTTTTGTCTTTTGCGCGCAAAAGCCTGAAACAGGCCCAATGTCTGCGCGTGGGTCAGCTTTGAACGCACGCCCTAGGCGCATCTGTGGGAGAGAAAAACACGCAAATTCCTGCAAAATTAATTTTTGGAGTTGTTCTGCTTCAATATTTCACTTGGGATGAACTAGGTACTGCAAGAGAAAAAGGGGGAAATTCAGCTCCACTCCACAACACAGACAAGGGTCTCTACAAAAAGGCACAACCACATAAAATTGGCAATAAATGTTAGTGGAGTCGCCAATCCTATGTTAGTGTGTTTGGTGCACACATGTATGAAATCACACCAACTTAAGGGGTGTGGTTTACCCACTTAAGCTATTAGTCACAGGCAGAAAAAGAAGTGGAGTCAAGCAAGTTAGTGGAACAAGCTAGAATCATAAACATACTAGATAGAGAAATAACATGCATATATAAACTAAAACTAAACTAAAACTAAAAGAATAAACAAAAGATCTGAATAGAGTCAAACAAATGCAATAATACAAACGGTGGCTCTTCGGCCCCTCTTATTGAGTGCTGGTAGGAAATGAGGATGAAACTTTAACCCTCTTGCCAAAGGGCCCCTAGAACATGGGTTCTAAGTCCCGATGAAAGGATGTTTTTACTTCCAAGCTTGCCTCGGTGCAAAGTCTCCTTCTCTCTACTGTGGTGGACTGAACTTGTTGGATGGACAACAATTGAGTCCCCTCTATCTTCAGCTCTAGATCACACACTGTTGTTATTTCATGGGAAATTATGTCCATCATAACAATGTGTTCTCAAGTTCTTCATCTCATGGTGGCCTTATATAGGAGAATTCAAATCCTCCTTCCCTCTCTTGGTACATTGTGGATGGTGACCCAAGAGAGGGGGATGATTCCTTTGTGTGCCACAAATATTCCATTGTTTTCTCCCTTGATGTCTAAGGAGGCTTTGGTGGCTGTCTTTAGGCGAATTCAAAGGAGGAATCACTGTCCTGGAGTGTGCTTTTTGTGGTCCTGGAAAGTGAATTTCGCCACTCCTAGGATTGTGTGCATTTCAGGTCAAAGGCGCGCAAAGGATTCATGAAGGATTTTGCACACAAAATCATTTATGACTTGCTCAAATTTAATTTTCCTCAGACCTTAGAGATTTTTAAATACTTTTGAGATTCTCCAATGTCTTTCAGCCTTGTAAATCCTTCTGCTTGACATTAATTAATGTCGTTTTTTGCTTGTACGATTTTCCAATGTTAACAGTTTGCCCATGTGAAATATGATTTTTTTTATCTTCAATCGTGTGATCATTTTCATAAAAATATTCATCATTCAAACAGATGCTTCAGAAAAAATCCTCCCAGAAGAACGAAGATTGACCTTGGATGGATCACTTCTTGGAAATGGGCTTCAACATCCAAGAAGATATTTTGGTCATGTTATCACTCCACTAGATCTCTAAGGCTGAAGAAGAGATCCCAACAGAGGTAACAACAAACCAATCTTTTGGCTTGGTATCTAGCCCTAACAAACCGGAGAGGGATCTATCCACAAGGCCACAGCCAAGAGGGCTGGATAAGTTAGGGTTTTAGGCTAGGTATGAGATGCAAATGGGTTTTATTTGATTTGATTGGGTTGCTCGATGAGGATATTAGGTCAAAGAGGCTAAGTCAGGGCAAATATGATTAGTGTTACAGTCCATTCAATGGGGAAAGGTAGGTAGAAAGGATAGCATATTAGGGTTCTTATGATGGAATGATTCAGACAGGTGAGGAGCTAGGAAGAGCATGAAAGATGAATTCTTTCTAAACTGAAAGAAATATTAACAAACTATGAAAAATTTCCCAAAACAGAGCATGTGAGATGAATTCTGTTTATCAACTTGAAAGTGATCATACAATAGAAGTGAAATGGATTATGAAGACAACACAGTCAAACATAATGACACATAAGAAGAAACAATGCTAGATAATCATACCACAAGTATCCCAAAGAAATAGCTGAAACACTTTTATTAAGATCCTGCAAAAATGATTACAATAGAGTCTCTGATCAATATGCCAACTTCGAACTGTTTCCAACCTGTGAAATGACTGAAAAATTACATGATATAGGCCTCAAACAAACTCATCCCAGCCTCAGGGGTCGAATCCATGAGAGGAGGTATAGTTCCACCAAAACTGAGCTGAATAACTAAAGTATAGCTCGGTAAAATTGACTCATCCCTAAGTTAAGTGAACTGATTCATTACACCTCATCATGAGTTTTCATCTAATGTATTTACCCTAGTTAACAGTAAAAACATGATATTTACATTAACTTCCATCAATTACATAAGTAAAATCCTGATTTTCCCAAGTGAAAATATATTTTGCAGTAAAAAATGAAAAAATCAGACATTTTCCAAGGGCACATCACCAGTGCCAAGGGAGCAATGCCATTGTTCAGGCCATTTCTGAAGGCCTTACCAGTGTCCAAATTGGGATCAAGATGGCTTGTTGGAAATCCTATCATGTATACTTTCCAAATATACCTTTATTTTTATGAATGGATTTTATTTGCCCTGCCAAAAATTGATTCTTCAATTGGTCAAGGGCACAGTGCCAAGGCAGAAAGGGAGGTAGAACATTGATTTTTTGAGGGATTTTTCACCTTTTCACCTACCAGTTGTCCAACCCAAGCTTAAAATATTGTTTTGTGGAATTTACTTGTCATTGTGCATCTTGTGGTTGTCTTCTTTTGGCCAAAAAGTTCCTCCAACAAGGGTGCAACACCCTTGACAATCTAGCTCTCATAAGATTGTCTAGGTTTGCAAAAAATCACAAAAAATTCAAAATTTGACCCAAAAAATTCTCAAATTTTGGTAATTTGCTGCTAATGATATGGTTAGGAATGAAGTGAGGCTTCCGCCAATATGTAAAGCCTCCTTTCCTCTTCTTGCATGGTCAAAGCCTCAATTTTTGCATTGGCTCTTTTAAGCTTGGCCCTTGAAATTTTGTCTTTTTGGGCATAGTGTTTGGCCTTCTTTGTCAATATATCATTATCTCTATTTGCCTTCTCCAAAAGCTTCTCTAAGTGCTGGTTAGCTCTGTCAAGCCATTGCTCCTAGTTCTCATTGAATACCATTGCAAATTGTTCATTTCTCGTGAGTTGATTAACAAGCTCAACCTCTTTTTTACTTTCTAGTGATAGGGATTTTTTCAGCCTTCTAGTCATAGGCCTTCTCCTTGGCACTTGTTCTTCTGCCTCATCTGTCACACCATATGTTTCTAGTGTCTCTTCAAGCAAGACTTTGGCTTTTTTTTCCTCCCTTTGATCTTTGATGAATTTGACCTCATCAATCACATGTTTTGTTTTCAATTGCTAGTTCTCCTTCTCAAGAAAGTCAGTGACAATTTTAGACTCGTCAAGATTAGTTTGTAGCTCCTTAATCTTGGCTTCTTTCTCCTTGATTATTGTGCTAGTGATCTCACCATCATCATGCTCATCTAGGTCAACAAGGTGAAAATCATGTTCTGTCTCATGGAGGTCCTCCTCCTCATGTCTGATATCTGCCAGAATCTTTGCCTCTGTGATCTTTTGCTTCCCTTTGTCTATCTTCTTTGTTGATGTAGAAGGCAAGGCCCCTTCCACTATGTGTGGAGAAAACACATGATTGTGACCTCTATGGTATGTTTTTTCCAATGGCTCTATCTCAACCACATTAGCCTTCTTAGGCTCATTGATCTGAGCTCTACTTGGTGACCCAGTCTCAATGTGAAATGGAGATGATGGTGGTGAAATGGGTGAAGAAGGATGATCTGATGATGATGCATGAATTTTGGGCTGAGATGGAGGAATGGATGTGGAAGGATGAGATGATGAATGTACATCTTGGGCATTCTGAATAGGTGGAGCAGTGAATATGTCATTAGATATGAAAGTACTCCATGAAATATTCAATTGTTTGAAGTGATGGAGGACTATGATTTTGATGAGGGAATAGTGAAATAAACTGTTCATTTGGTGCTCAGATTCTCTCCTTTGGAAAATATATGCCATCTTTTCAATGCTCAGGAAGAGGTAATAAGGTATGTTGAGCATCCTAACTCTTGTGAAGTGCACGAGTAGCCAGATATGATAAGTGTAAAGTCTTGAGAACCTACCTTCACAAGAAAAGTATCTCATGATGATTTTCATCATAGGGTAATATCTATCCAGGAGGTAAGAGAAAGGAAACTTCCCCTTTATTTATTTCTTATGCCTAGGTTTGATGTATGGCTCAAAATAATGCTCCTCCAAGTCTTCTTGTTTGAACCATTTTTCCCCAACATTTGGGATTCTGGTGGAAAATGATATAATTTCAGTGGACAAGGTGAAAGTGAGACCAACAAGGGTTACCTGGTTGTCATGGAGATTGAAGATGAATAGCCTGATCAACATAGGATGATGTTGGACCCTTTGTATTGTCTCACAGAATTCAAAACATCCTACATGCTTAAAACATGTCACCGCAATGGGAGATGCCATGAGTTCTCTGGTATTTGTTGTCTCAATTCTAAGGATTTTCCCTCCTTTGTGTGGCCCCCTATCCTCTCTTTTTTCTCCCTCGTTGTAGCTTTTGTTATGTTATTCTTCCATAGTGTCTTAGTGTGAAAATCCTAGAGAGATGGAATGATAGTGAAGAATGAGTTTTGGGAAGTGGAAATGGGATGGGAAAATTTAGGGAGATGAGGGAAAGGGTTTATGAAATTATGGAAATGACAGTGGGTATTATAGTTATGGGGTTTGGGATAGGGAGTTTTATTACAGGTTAGGGATTTTGGGAGCCTAGGAAAATGAGTAGCCTAGGTCTTAGGGTTTCAAAGGAAAAGGGCTTAGGGAAAGGGGATTATGATATAAGGGGTGAGGGTAGGGTAATTATGATGTGGGAAGGGAATGAAAGTGCCAGGGAGAAAAATTGAAATGAAATTGGGATTTAGGGGATGACACGAGGGTTTCAAACCCAAAAATAGACACCAACTCTTTAAAAAATCTCAAACACCAACAAATTGACTTGATAAGGAGTGGGATGGTGCAAAAGGTGACTTACTTGATTTCTATAGGCTGTAGAGTACTGTGGCTAAAAATTTTAAGGTGATAGCATAACTTTTGGAGCTCTTGAATATTTTCAGGCAAGGGTGCAGTGCATAACCCAGGGGTTCAACGCACAATGCAGGGGTGCAGCGCCAAACACAGGGGTGCAACACCAAACACAGGGGCACAACGCCTGACTCTGTTTTTTCAAATTTCACCTTCCTTCTTGAATTTTCGTGCTTTTTTTGAGGTTGCTTGATGATGGAAAGAGAAAATGAATTTTGAATTTATGCTCTTTGGGTTGAAATACTTTGTGGGATTTGATTTTGATGATTTTGAAACCCACTTTTGCAATGTTCAATTTTAGTTTTAAAAATTTGCAAAATACCCTTTAACTCTTTTTGTTTGCTTTGCAGATTGATCATGCTAAGTAGGAACTATTCATATTTTGGAATTTGATGTGTTTGGAATATGGAACTGAGTTGGAAGCTTTGGGAAATTGAGTACTTATTACATATATTGAAAATAAAATTACATATAATAAAATAAAATTACATCTCTGTTTTTTGGAATAAAATTACATTTCAGAATGAAACTCACACTTGAAACCAAATCACAACTTTGGAAACCATGTTTACATGCTTGCAAATCATATTTAGATGGTAAAGGGATATTATTTGGATCACTCTCATTCTTTTGCTGACTTGATGCAATGAACTGGTGTTTTATTTAGACCTTGGAAAAATGAAAACCTAGAGACCTAATGAAGACTTTGAGTGACCAAACTTCAAGGTGACCTGAATGACATAATGACATGATGAAATGGACTTTCATGACTGAAGTATGCTCAGGAAGACATGAAGGTGGGCCAAAAAGTACAAATTTTTTTGGAGCAATGTTTTTTTTGGACTAAGACTACCATTAATGAGTAAATTTTTGCATGACCTAATGGAATGATAAAAAAATTTTGAGTGAGACTCCTAAAATGATATGAAAAGTGTACTTTTGATCACTGAGGGAAGTATGTAAATACTGACACTAACATTGGCCTTATTGGGGATGATAGCTCTGAAAGAGGTGTCAAGAACCACAAAACTCATGATTTTGCAGATCAATACCTCTTCCATTGGGCCAATATGGTCAAAACTCAAACAATAACATGACTGAAAACTAATAACTCAGAAAAATAGACGAACTCAATACAAACTCAAATGACTGAAAATTGACTCAATACTGACTTACTTGAATAAAAACTGAATTTTTGAAAATGCCAGAAAATCAGTGAAGCTCCATGGCCTTCAAATTGGGATCTGAACTCCAGTGATTCTCTACTTCACACTTGTAGAAAATGTAACTGATATTTACAATGGAATGGAAAACTGATTGAGAATTTTTTTCAGAAAAGATAGTGTTTTAGAAGCCTACCATTAACTGGCCCTTTCCATAAATTCTCAAATTTAGCATGCTTACCCTTCTCTTCATTTCTGGCATCCCAATGGAGTACCACATCTCCTATCTTGAAGTTTTCTTCCTTAGTTTTCTAATCATAGATCTTCTTTATCCTGTGTCTGTTGAAGATGTATCATTTGATTAATACGACGTTGTATGTTATTTTCCTCAGTCCTTGATTCTTGCAGCAATTTCATTACTGGGATTTATAATGATGAAGGAAACATAGTATCGACACCATATACAACTTGAAAAGGATACATACCAATATACTTCTTATTACTCACTCGATCTGCCCATAATGCATTGATAAAATTTTTATGTCAATTGTTTTTATTCGCCTCTAACATATTCTTAATGATATTGATCAAGGATTTATTAGAGGACTCTGCCAATCCATTACCTTGCGGGTAGTAGGTTGTAGAGTGTCCTAAATTAATGTTATATCCGTCACAAAACTCAGTCATATTTTAGACTTGAATGCTACCGCGTTATCTGTGATAATATTAGTAGGACAACCAAAATGAGACAAAATATTAGTTTCTAAAAACTAAATGATGACAAAATTTGTTTCTTGCCTGGTCGGGATCACTTCGATCCACTTTGTAAAGTAATCTATGGCTGTCAATATCCACTTGTGCTGTGCGAATGATGTTGGGTGAATCTTGCCTATGAAATCTAGGCCCCATTGCTAAAATGGTGCATGTATTGAAATATGTTGAAGAGGTAATGGGAGAAGCTTTCTCTTACCATGAAAAACTTGGCATTCATGAAAAATCATTACTGCTTTGTAAACATCTGAAAAAAGTGTCAGCTAATAATATCCCGTTCTCAATATTTTATTGGTCGTGGTCTTCCAATATAGGTGTCCCCCACAATCTCCTTTGTGGAAGTCATTCATCACTTCCTTAGATTCTTCTTTGCCCAAATAGTTCAACAACACACCTCTGAGATCCTTCCAGTAAAGTGAATTGTCCAGTATGCAATACTTTGAAGCTTTGAGTTTCAAAGATCTTCCTTTAGTCTTAGTCACGCCTACAGGAGGGTTTAGGTGTTTCAAAACATACACAATATCAGAATATCGTGGAGATGAAAAAAAGATATCAGATACCTAAATGAGATTCACTTCTTCTTCATTTCCGGACAAAGTTGAAATCAAGTTGATGTCAAGAGCATGAAGATTTTACTCAGCCATGAGCTTGGCTAATCCCTGACCATTGATCAGCTTGGTGGGCTTGATCTCAAGGTCATACTCCAATAAAGCTACTATCCATCTTCCTCTCCTACCTTCTGGGCATGTCTGCATGAGAACTCTTTCACAACTGCATTAGCTACATAGGCAAGAGTGTCTGAATGTAATATGTAAACTCTGAAATCTTTCAGCGCTTAACCAAAGCCATAGTCTATTTCTCTATGATGTTATAGCGAAGGGATACATCATCGATATTGCGACTAAAAAATGCAATTGGTAGCCCTGTTTTATCTCTTTTCTAAATCAATACTGCTGCCATAGTGTGCTTAGAAGAAAATGAAAATATTATGAAATCACTAGTATAATCAGGACTTATCAAAACTGGGGTAGTAGTCAAGGAAAAATTAACTAAATGGAAAATTTTTCGGGCATCTTCAGACCACTTCACATCACTATCTTCCTTCAACATATTTTTCAATTCTCTAAGATGCTCCGCTAAATTAGGAATGAATCTACGTAATAAATTCATCTTACCGTTGAATGCTTGTACTTACTTTTTGCTGCGAGGGAAATCAATCTGATTAATTTCTTGAACACGGGAAGGGTCAATCCGGATCCCATCCTTGGAGATGATATGACCAAGGAGTTTATCCACCTCCATGGTAAAAAGGATTTATCTTTGGGTTGAGAGATATTCTGAACTTCCTGCATCTCTTGAAAACAAGTCTCAAATGGTGCAAATGTTCATCATTAGAATGGGAAAATATTGTCAAGTCATCTAAGTAAACAACCAAGAAAAAATCTTTTTTCATTGGCGAATGTTATGTCCATGGCCTGTTGGAATGTGGCCCTTGCATTTTTCAAACCAAATGGAATTTTTCATATTTGAATGTGCCCCAAGGTGTATTAAATGTTTTCTTGTCTTGATCATATTCGTGCACCAAAATTTGGTTGTAGCCTGAATATCCATCCAACAGTGACATCCGGGAAGAACCAAAAACTCTTTGAAGTATATGGTCCATCTTTGGAAGTGGATAGTTATCCTTGAGGGACACTTTGTTCAAGTTTTTGAAATCTATGTAGAGCCGGATTTCTCCAGTCTTCTTTCTCACTGGGACCAAATTTGAAATCCAATCGGAGAATATGATGAGGACAATGATACCGGACTTGAAAATTCTATTTACCTCTTTTTTAATTAATGGCAGCAATATGGGATTTATCCTTCTCAACTTTTGCCGAAAGTGCTTTTGATTGGACTTGATCGGAATATTGTGCTGAATGATGTTCTTGTCATACACCTTTAAATTTGCATATTCCCATGCGAAAACATCATAAAATTCAGAAAGTAATTTAACATATTCAACCTTTGCCTCCGGAGATAAGGACTTGGATAGTTTCACCATATTTGGTTTGTCGGCTGTCTCAATGTTTACATCTTCAACACCCTTTTCCATAGGCATGAATGTAGGCTTCCTTGCTATGTCATCTTGGTCAAACAATTCTTCCAAAGGTATGATACCTTTTGGAATATTGTTGTCTTTCAGCTATAGTATATCCATCCGAGTTGCTTCTATATATTGGTAATATTTATCAGAAATTTGATCTATATAACAATTATCAAATTCTTCTTCACCTTGGAGAAAGTTTTTTATCTGCTTATCATCCCAGAAAACTTGCCAATATATATCACAAGTTATTGGGAACAGTGTTTTGATGCTTCACATGAATCTCAAATTTTCTGTTTGAAAATATGGGGATTTTGAAATTTCTTGCAGCTTTAGCCAATGAATCTGCCATGAGATTTTGATTCCTTGGCACCAATGTAAGTATACACTCCTGAAAATTTTCAAAATATCAAGTACAACATTCCTATATTCTCTCATTCGAGGATGGCTAGCTTGATATTCACCTTTAACTTGCATGATCACAAGTTCTGAATCACCATACACTGCAATCCTTCTTGCACCCAGTTTCTTCAAGATCTTTAAGCCAGTAATCAATGCTTCATACTCGTCTTCATTGTTTGTGAAATCAAAAGCTAATTTATAAGATCACAACCTAACATTTGTAGGGAACTTATTCTGCTGATGAAAAGGGTTGCAGACCCAGATTCCAATGCCTGCCCCGTATTTCCCCAAGGTACCATCAAAGTCCATGGACCATAAACCATTCTCATCCTCCAAATTCTGAAACTCTGATTTCTATTTTGGCTCAATTTCTAGAACTGTCTCTTCATGCTTTTCTGGAGTTTCTTCCACTTTATCGAATGGCTATTCTGGATCTTTCACTACTTCCTCTGATTGTTGTTCAAGCTAGGAAGATTCATATTTTATTTTTCTATAACTTCTCTAATACAATTATGGATCTTTGGAACATCTTGTACATCTACTAGTTGGCTATCTACATCATTTAAGCTGCTATCATTGACTCTAAATCTGTATGTACAACGTTTATCGGATGATTGTTAGGATTTTCTTCGCTTGTGATCATATATTTCATCTTAGTTTCACGGTACAATTTTCTTAGTTTCCCGAAAACAAGGATAGTTGCATAAGAAAATTATAATTACAATGTGCCTCATAATCCCCCCCCCCCCCCCAGGATCTTGCCAGCAGCATGCCAAAGCGTGGCGGTATGTCAGCTACCACCACGTCCATTAGAACATTATTTTCCGGAATCTGCTCTAGGGAGACTACCAAATATTTAATCAGGCCAATACAGCGGACTCTACCTGAATCGAAGGAGTATAAGTCATGGTAGGGATGAGTGATGTCAAGGCCCAACTTCTCCATTATGTCTTTTGGCATTAGATTGTGGGAGGCTTCGGAGTCTAACATGGAATTATGTAAAATGCACTTGTGGATTCCTAGAGTCAAGTAAAGAGGAGGAACCTCACTATCTTCTAATTTACCATCAATAGCAGGACCAAAATGAGTTCAGGCTGATCATCTTCGACATTTACCATGTCGGACAAAGGATCTAATTTAAGCATCTTGGCAACATGGGACTTATACTGGTTATTATTAAAAATCTCAGTTAAAGGAATAGACACTTCTAACTTTTAAATTTCTGTATCTAAACTGAAGGGAGTAGTTTTGACTACCTCTTTAATGACAATATCTCATTGTCCAGCATGGTCCTTTGATGGAATTTATTTTTTCTGATTGTCATTTTCCTAATTTTCTAAACTCGTGGATGGCTAATTTATCTTGTTTTGATTTGTGATCACAACCTCTTTTCCCTTACTCTAATTGCTCCGAGGATTCTGCCTTGTTTGAGTGTCTTTCTGCTGAGATACTCTTTTCTAAATGGGATTAACCAGCACATATCTGCTCCTTAATGAAATTTGCCTATTTTGTGAATTAAGTGCATTCAAGTACCCATGTTGGTAATCATCTAATTCAGTCTCTAATTCATGATCATTATCAAGGATAGAATCTTCATCTTTAGGATGATATTTCTTTTCAAAATAATCCTCATCTTCAATAAAAAACATAGGCAGATCATCATCTTTGAAAAGGAGGTTTTTCTCAACAATTGTGTCTTCATCTTCTTCTTCTCCTTGAGAAAAGTTCTATTGCAAGGGTGTCCTAATTTGTTGTTGCTTCTGTGGTGGTTGTTCAGGATCCCACTGTTCTCTTTGCTTAATCCTTAACTGAGGCTGTTGCTGACCTCTATATTTAGGATTTCTAACCTCAGGCTGTCTCTCCGTGATGGACATCCTGTCAACCATCCATTTAATAGTTCTTATCAAAGTATCCATCTTAGCATCAGAATATGAGGTGGATGGTTCATATTTAATAGTAACTCTCCTCTCATTCCTTGATCCAGGTGGATATTGGGGGCCACCCACCTATTCCATTTGGATCCGCACCATCATTTCTTTCAATTTTTCACTTTTAGCACAACTTACTATTTTTAGCAGGTTGTCGGACTCCTGAACTTTCAGAGCCGTTTGGAGGCCCTAATGAGGCACGTGGTTATTGGTGGCCACCCACCTACTCCACTTGAAACCCTACCATCGGTTCTTTCAGTTTTTCAGTTTCGGCACAACTTACTATTTTTAGCACTTTTTCGGGTCCTAAACTTCCGGAGCCATTTTGAGGCCCTAAACGACGTTTTTTGGGAAAACTGGGAGATACATGGGTGCATGGACCCCATTTTATCACACTAAAAGTTTTACTCCTCGGATAGATATTTTTGACGAGATATGATGCGCGTCAAATAGAGATTGTATGCCAAAGTTACGTCCCTGGGAAGTTGAAACACCAATTTACCCAAATGGGGCCCATAGTTTTGGCGCTTCATCTCCTATGGTTAGGTTTTTAGATGTTTAGGGTTTTGCATTGTTTCTCAAAAATAAATAGGCCTTCGAGCCTCATTGTAACACAGTTCAGAGGCATGTAGCTACCACATCTCTTCTCAGAGATAAGCTACCATTGCCCTAGCTAGTTTATTTCCATTCTGTCTGTAAACATATTTCGGTTATTTGATATTAATGAAATGAAGTATTATTTCTGTTGCATCTCTGTATTTATTTCTATTTCTGTATTTTATTGCATTCCTGCATAAATCCGGATCATTCCTAGCTCTATCTCTCTTCATCGGTAGATTTTCTTCAACGTTGATCACGTTCTTTTGCATATCTTCCAGTGTAGCTGGATTTATTTCCCTTAATTGGTAAGCCATGTCAGGAACACATGCATCTAGATAACGTATGAGAGCTAGGCCTAGAGGAGGCTTGATCTCAATGGGAATTGAATTTTAAATCCTATTAAAGCGAGTATTGAAATCTTGGACTAGTTCATTAATATTTCTTTTAATGTTCTCATACTCTGCAAGCAACTGTAAGTGATTTTTCTTTACCTCCCACCAGGCTATAAAAAAATCAGTGAGATAGTCTGGAGTGGCAATGGAATTAGCAGTGAGAGACCTAAACCAAAATTTGACATCTCCAGAGAAGCTCTGGGCTATAATCCTCATTTTTGCATTGTCAGCATCAACTTCCTCCAAATCTATGAAGTCAGTGACCTTAACAATATGTTGTCTTGCAGATATGGTAGAGTTTTTATCAAACAAGGGAAGTCTTTGGCCATAACCCTGAGGTAAATCATTCAATTGGGCTGGTAAGATAAGTGGGGTAAATATTGCCATAATTCCTACTGAATGAAGTGCTGTATTGACAACATGAGGGATTGGCTGAATAGGTAAAGGAACATAAGTTGTAGGTACTGAAGTAGTAGGTATGAATGACGAGGTTGAAGGTGCAGATGAGAAACTACAATTTATTGAGTTTGAGGTTGAGTTGAGACAAAAATTTCCTCTTGATGGTAGAATTGGATCCAATCTTTGATGTCAAGGTTAGATTCATGCTTAATCTCTTTGAAAAACCAATATTTTAGAGGACTAAGGTCTAATTCAGACAATGACTTGACCTCATATAGTATTAAAGGATCAAATACTATGTCGGATAAAGAGGTTTCAGAATTGGATTTAAACAAAGACAATTCAAATTTCAGATCATACGATATATCTTCAAGAGAAAGTAGCTTAGCAGGTAGAAAGACTGAGCTTACCAATGGAACAGGTCCTAACTGAATGTTTGTAGTTTGATATTGATGCCTTCGAAAGATCTTCTCTGGATCATCTACTGGATCAACTAGATCAGGATCAGGATTTTCTCTGGTATACCTTTTGGAATCCATCTCTACAATCTTAGCACTGAAATTATCGAATCACCCTTTCTGAAACTTAACCCTATCATACAAAGGATCAAATTCAAAAATTTATTGTTGTACACCCAGCGAAAATAAATCTTTCGTTCCCCAGAAACTACGCCAATATGTTATCACTCTTCCAAATCTCTAAGGTTGAAGAAGAGATCCAAACAGAGGTAACCACATACCAATATTTTGGCTTGGTATCTAGCCCTACCAAACCGGAGAGAGCTCTCTCCACAAGGTCGCATCCAAGAGGGCTGGATAAATTAAGGTTTTAGGCTAGGTATGAGATGCAGAAGGGTTTGATTTGATTTGATTGGGTTGCTAGATGAGGATATTAGTTCAAAGAGGCTAAGTCAGGGCAAATAGGATTAAGGTTACAGTCCATTCAATTGGGCAGAGTAGGTAGAAAGGCTAGCACATTAGGGTTCTTGGGATGGAATGATTCAGAAAGGTGAGGAGCTAGGAAGAGCATGAAACATGAATTCTTCCTAAATTGAAAGAAATATGAACAGAATATGAAAACTTTCCTAAAACAGAGCATGTGAGATGAATTCTGTTTATCAACTTGAAAGTGATCATACAATAGAAGTGAAATGGATTATGAAGACAAAAAATTCAAGCATAATGAGACATAAGAAGAAAAAATTCTAGACAACCATACCACAGGTATCCCAAATAAATAGCTGCAACACTTTTATAAAGCTCCTACCAAAATGATTACAATAGAGATTCTGATCAATATGCCAACATCCAACTGATTCCAACCTATGAAATGACTGAAAAATTACATGATATATGCCTAAACAAAACTCCTCCCAGCCTTAGAGGTCGAATCCATGAGAGGAGGAGCAGTTCCACCAAAACTAAGCTCAATACCTAGAGTATAGGATGGTCAAACTGACTCATCCCTAACTTAAGTGAAATGATTCATTACACCTCATCATGAGTTTTAATCAGATGTATTTACCTCAGGTAATAGTGAAAACATGATACTTACATTAACTTCCATCAATTACATAAGTAAAATTCTCATTTTCCCAAGTGAAAATCAATTTGGAGTAAAAACTGAAAAAATCAGACATTTACCAAGGGCGCAACGCTAGTGCCAAGGCCATAGCGCCATTTTGCAGGCCATTTTTGAAGGCCTTCTCGGTGTCCAAATTGGGATTAGGATGGCTAGTTCGAAAGCCTATCCTGTCTACTTTCCAAATCAACCTTTAGTTTTCTTAATGGAGTTGATTTTCCCTATCAAAAAGTGATTTTTCCACAACTAGTCAAGGGCACAACACCAAGGCAGAAAAGGAGGCAGAACATTGATTTTTTGATGGTTTTTTCATATTTTCACCTGCCAGTTGTCCAAACTAAGCTTTAAAAAATTGTTTTCTAGAATGTACTTTTCATTTTTCATCTTGAGGTGGTCTTATTTTGGCCAAAAAGTTCCTCAAACAAGGGCGTGACACTAAGGGCACTATGCCCTTGACAGTCTAGTTGTCATAAGACTGTCTAGGTTTGAAAAAATTCACAAAAAATTCAAAATTTGACCCAAAAAATTATAAAAATTAGGTAATTTTCTGCTGATGATGTGATTAGGCATGAAGTGAGGCTTCAGCCAATATGTCAAGCCTCCTTTCCTCTTCTTGCATGGTCAAAGCCTCAATTTTTGCATTGGCTCTTTTAAGCTTGGCCCTTGCAATTTTGTCTTTTTGGGCATAGTGTTTGGACTTCTTTATCAATGTATCATTATCTATATTTTCCTTCTCCAGAATCTTCTCTTAGTGTTGGTTAGCTCTGTCAAGCCATTGCTCTCAGTTCTCATTAACTACCACTGCAATTTGTTCATTCAGAGTGAGCTCATTTGCAAGCTTAGCCTCTTTTTTCCTTTCTAGTGATAGAGCTCTTTTCAACCCTCTAGTCCTAGGCCTTCTCCTTAGCAGTTGTTCTTCTGCCTCATTTGTCACACCATATGTTTCTAGTGTCTCTTCAAGCAAGACTTTGGCTTTTTCTGTCTATCTTTGACCTTTGATGAATTTGACCTCATCAATGACATGTTTTGTTTTCAGTTGTTGGTTCTCCTTCTCAAGAAATTCAATGACAAATTTAGACATGTCAAGATTAGTTTGTAGCTCCTTAATCTTGTATTCTTTCTCCTTGATGATTGTGCTAGTGATCTCACCATCATCATGCTCATCTAGGTCAACAAGGTCAAAATCCTATTCTGTCTCATGGAGGTCCTCCTCCTCATGTCTGATCTCTGCCAAAATCTCTGCCTCTGTCATATTTTTCTTCCCTTTGTCTACCTTCTTTGTTGATTTAGAAGGAAAGGCCCCTTCCACTATGTGTGGATCAAACACATGCATGCGACTTCTCTGGTATGTTTTTTCCAATGGCTCTATCTTAGCCACATTAGCCTTCTTAGGCTCATTGATCTCATCTCTACTTGGTGACCCAGTCTCAATGTGAAATGGAGATGATGGTGGTGAAATGGGTGAAGGAGGTTGATCTGATGATGATGCATGAAATATGGGTTCAGATGGAGGAATGGATGTGGAAGGATGAGATGATGAAGGTACATATTGGGCATGCTGAATAGGTGGAGCAGTGAATATGTCATTAGCTATGAAAGTACTCCATGAAATGTTCAATTTTTTGAGGTGATGGAGGACTATGATTTTGATGAGGGAATGGTGAAAGAGACTTTTCATTTGGTGCTCATATTCTCTCCTTTGGACAATATATGCCATCTTGCAATGCTCCGGAAGAGGTAATAAGGTATGTTGAGCATCCTAACTCTTGTGAAGTGCATGAGTAGCCGGATATGATAAGTGTAAAGTCTTGAGAACCTACCTTCACAAGAAAAGTATCTCATGATGACTTTCATCATAGGGGCATGTCTCTCTAGGAGGTAAGAGAAAGGAAAATTCCCCTTTATTTCTTTCTTATGCCTAGGTTTGATGTATGGATCAAAATAACGCTCCTCCAAGTCTTCTTGTTTGAACCATTTTTCCCCAACATTTGGGATTCCTGTGGCAGCTAATATAATGTCAGTGGACAAGGTGAAAGTGACACCAGCAAGGGTTACCTAGTTGTCATGGAGATTGGAGATGAATAGCCTGCTCAACATAGGATGATTTTGGACCCTTTGTATTGTCTCACGGAATTCAAAACATCCTACATGATTAAAACATGTCACTACCATGGGAGATGCCATGATTTCTCTGGTATTTGTTGGCTCAAGTCTAAGGATTTTCCCTCCTTTGTGTGGCCTCCTATCCTCTCTTTTTTATCCCTCACTGTAGCTTATGTTATTTTATTCTTCCATAGTGTCTTAGTGTGAAAACCCTATGGATATGGAATGATAGTGAAGAATGATGAGGAAGAACCCGGAATTGACATATATTATCTAACACTGTGGAAAATACGGGTTCTTCCTCATCAATTGACAACCATAGAAGCTTGAAAAATAGAGTGAAGAATGAGTTTTGGGAAGTGGGAATGGGATGGGAAAATTTGGGGAGATGGGGGAAAGGGTTTATGAAATGAGGGAAGTGACAGGGAGTATTACTGTTATGGGGTTTTGAATAGGGAATTTTATTACAGGTTAGGGATTTTGGGATCCTAGGAAAATGAGTAGTAGCCTAGGTCTTAGGGTTTCAAAGGAAAAGGGCTTAGGGAAAGGGGATTATGATATAGGGGGTGAGGATAGGGTAATTTTTATGTAGGAAGGGAACGAAAGTGCTAGGGAGTGATGTTGAAATGGAATTGGGATTTAGGGGATGATACTAGGGTTTCAAGCCCAAGAATAGGCACCAACTCTTTAAACAAGCCCAAAAACCAACAAATTGACTTGATGAGGAGAGGGATAGTGCAAATGGTAACTTGATTGCTGGAGGATGTAGAGTATTGTGGCTGAAAATTTGAAGGTGATAGCATAAGTTTTGGAGCTCCTGAGTGTTTTCAGGCAAGGGCGCAACACATAAACTAGGGGCGCAGCTTCAAATGCAAGGGTGCAATGCCTGACTCTGTTTTTCAAATTTCACCTTCCTTCTTGAGTTTTCGTGCTTTTGTTGACGTTGCCTAATGATGGCAAGAGAAAATGAAGTTTGAATTGATGCTCTTTGGATTCAAATACTTTGTGGGATTTGATTTTGATGATTTTGAAACCCACTTTTGCAATGTTCAATTTCACTTTTAAAACTTTGCAAAATACCCTTTAACTCTTTTTGTTTTCTTTGTAGATTGATCATGCTGGAGTAGGAACTCTTCATATTTTTGAATTTGATGTGTTTGGCATATGGAACTGAGTTTGCAGCTTTGGGAAACTGAGTATTTATTACATACAATGAACATAAAATTACATAAAATCAAATAAAATGAATCTTTGTTTTTTGAAACAAAATTACATTTCAGAATGAAACTCACACCTGAAATCAAAATTACAACTTTGGAAACCATCTTTACAGGCTTACAAATCCTCTTTAGATGGTAAAGGGATATTATTTGGATCACTCTCATTCTTTTTCCGACCTTATGCAATGAAATGGTGTTTTATTTAGTCCTTGGAAAAATGAAAACCTAGAGACCTAATGAAGACTTTGAGTGACCAGACTTCATGGTGACCTGACTAACATAATGACATGACGAAATGGACTTTGATGACTGAAGTATGCTCAGGAATACATGAAGGCGGGCCAACAAGTATAATTTTTTGAGGAGGAGTGATGTTTTTTGGACTAATACTATCATCAGTGAGTAAATTCTTGCATGACCTAATGGAATGATAAAAAATTTCTGAGTGAGACTCCTAAAATGATATGAAAAGATTATTTTTGATCACTGAAATAAGTATGCAAATACTGACACTAACAGGTCATACGAAAAAAATTTCCTTGATTATTGACACATCCTGCAGTTGATATTTTTTCATCTTCTTACCTTGTATCTGACAGGGGGGGAATTTATGGTCATCTACAAGCTTCGAAGATACCTCAAGTGAGCCTGAGCCACATTCCGAGCCTGCTGCCTCAGCCTCATTAGAGGAAATTTCAGCCTAAAAGTGCCCATGAATTTTTTTATGTAATTTCTATGTCATAATATGTAAACCAATCAAAATAATTTAACTTTGAAAAGAGATATATGTAAATATTTTGGAGGGAAAAGAAGAAAAAATGACTTATTTAATTGTATTTTTGGCTCATCTCCTTGAGTTTACTTGATCCGGATTTATGAAAGAACGCAACAGAATAAAAACATAACCATAAATACAGAGATGCAACGGAAATAAAAATTCATTTCATTAATATCAAAGAACTAAAATTTGCTTACAGACAGAATGGAAATAAAACTAGCTAGGGCACTGGTAGCTATCTCTGAGGAGAGATGTGGTGGCTACAGGCCTATGAACTAAGTTACAATAAGGCTAGAGGGCCTATTTATTATTGAGAAACAATGGAGAACCCTAAACATCCAAAAACCTAACCCTAGGAGATGAAGTGCCAAAACTATGGGCCCCGTTTGGGTAAATTGGTGTTTCAACTTCCCAGGGATGTAACTTTGGCATACTATCTTCGTTTGACGCTCATGATACATCATTAGAAATATCTATCCGAGGACTACAACTTTCGCCACAAATATCATTTTAGAATGGAATGATATTCTCTAGAGGCGCGATGCCCAAAAAATGTCGTTTAGGGCCTCAAAACGGCTCCGGAAGTTCAGGACCTGAAAAACTGCTAAAAATAGTAAGTTATGCCGAAACTGAAAAACTGAAAGAGACAATGGTGGGGGCCCAAGTGGAATAGGTGGGTGGCCACCAATATCCACCTGGATCATTCCTCCCCCTTTAGGAAGCAATGGTCCCCATTGCATTGAGTTCCTCCATGAGATGAGGAAACTTCTGTTGAACTTGGTCCCTGGTGAACCACTTGCCTTGGTGCAGGAGTTGGCCAGCTTTGACAACCCGATACAGTTGGATATTCTGTTGGCGAGTGCTCTTTATTTTCATGTCCATGATACAATCTATGGTGGCATGTTCCATGCAGTCTGGGTTTAACTCTGTTGATGTGAGTTGTTCTGCAATGTCTGAGGTGTCCAGTAGAGGTGGGAAGTAAGGACGAAGGCGATCCACATTGAAGACTGGGTGCAGACCAAGGAATGGTGGAATACTGAGCTCGAAGGCATTGTTCCCTATAGCCTTGGTGATGGTGTACGGCCCGTATTGGAGCGGGCGAAGCTTGCGGTGGGGTCCAGTGAGGCGCTCCTTCTGCAAATGTAGCCATACTTTGTCGCCCACCTGGAAGTTGTGTGGCACCCGGTGTTGATCATCGCGTTGCTTGTACTTGGCATTGGCTCGGTCCTGTCTGAACCTGTTGGCGGATGTGAATCAGCTCGGTAAAATTCCTTTTCTTTGTCAACTTCATTTGAATGCCATTTGTCCTTTGTTCTTCAAATGGTATGGCTACGTGTTAGGACATAGTGTTGGAATCTGACCCTTTAGAAGAGGGCTATAGCCGATTGGCTGTGAACAGACGTTATAACTATATTTTACATATGGGGCTCTGTCCCATGTCGTGGATGCTTTGAATTGTACATCATGAATGTAGCTGTAATCATTTTGTGCACGACCCTCTGGCCATCGTTTGGGTGGAAAATTTGTGGACGGTGAGATTGAGTGTCCAACATTGACGGTAGTTAAAATGTCTTTGAGGAACACCTATATCACGATATGATAGGCTTGTGGGATCTAAATTCTTTACACTTCGTTCAAAGGGTTGCTGGTGGCACTATATATGATATTCATCTTCTTATGACCGCCATGATGGCCATCTTCGATGTCATGGCGATACCGAAAACAGTCTTTACCAGCAGTGAAGCCCAGGCCAATTGTCAATCATGATGGATTTAAGTCCGACTAGGGGTAGGTAAGCGGGTATATAGGCCTTGGCTGCGATGTATTTAGTTTAGCAGTAGCACACTTGATGCAGGTCGATGCTGCTTCTACGACATCCCGCCACGAGAGTTTGGCCAATAGAAAATACTCTCTGAGATTGCTACTTTTCCGACCCGAAAATGCCGTAGATAAACTATATTGATGTGCGCTGTATCATCTTGGCACTTTCAGCTTGAAGGAACACAAAGGTGTCGGTGGCATAGTACATCTTAGAGTGCTGGTGGAACACCACCCCCAAAGAGTGCCTTGCAAAGTGTTGTGATGCAGGTCACTCCTCATAGAAGCGGCCATCGAAGTCTCATACCTAGGAAGTTGAGCTTGGTGAAGCCGATGTCGGTGGTCGGGCGGCGATGCAACATTATTGGTCTCCTTTTTGTCTTGATGTTCAAATAAACTATTGGAGATATGTAGGCCATACATTAAGTCAATTGCGGCGCCCCATAATGCAGCTATGAGCTGCGCATTTGGTAGATACGTGTGGATGATTGTTTCCTTCCCCATCTGTCTTCATTGTCGACAAGCTTGCACAATGGGAATACATTTCTTTGTCATAGTAGGATCTTCATGACATGTGTTCAATGTCTCTTGTGATATGCCTTGGATGTCCTTGTTGTTAATAAGCGCCCCAATAGCATAGTCAGGCATCATCTCCAATCTCAAATGGTAGGATTTGGTAAAGTGACAGGAACAGATGATGATTTTCAAATTATTGAGCATGCTGTTGAGTTCGACCAAAAATTTTGCCTCCATTTCCTCCCTTGGTGACCTGACTCAAGGGCCAAGTGATATGAGAGAATCCCAACTGAAACCTCAGGTAGAAATTAGCAAGACTGACGCTACGAAGCTCTGTTATAGCGATTTAGGCTGGCCAATCCCGAATGACTTGAATCCATTTCCGGATCCACATACACCCCCCTTTCATCAATGTATCCCATATATTGAGCCTAGGTCTGCAAGTACTTCTCCCGATTGGCACACAACTTGTGTTGCGCGGTGTTTCGGAGGACTTGTCGGATGTAGTGGTGCTCTTTAGTCACGGCTGAAGATCATAATGTCATCGAAGTACCACTACCAGTGGTTGGTGAATGGCCGCAGTGTCGTCCATCATCCTCCTTGAAGGTTGGAGCATTCGTCAACCCGAAGGCATGACCAACCATTGAAAAGGCCTTCATGGCACCCAGGCGATCTTCCACACATTGGAGGGTTCAATCGGTACCTAGTGATACTGAGCTTAAAGTCAATATTGCTGAAATGTTGCACCTTTGAGTTAGTCAGAGGTCATCGATCCGTGGATCGGGTACCTATTCAGACGATTGATCTTGTTCAACGCCAGATGGTATCTGAGTCTCCCGTCCCATCCTTCTTGCGGCTAAGCACGATCGAGCTCCACAAGGCCGTAGACTTGGTGGATGTGACCCGCCCACGGCGGCTCATTTAGTCTGCCCATGATTTCATCGTTCTCAGACAGTGTCGATAGATCGGTCCATTGGGTAGTGGCGCACACAGGGGTGATTATTGATTGTCAGCTTTATTGATGGAGACACATGTGGTGGGGTGAAAATCTCCCCGTACTCCTCCACAACTTTATCCATTTGTTGTTGTCGTGTAGAGAGGAGCCTTGCACGGAGGTCGTGGCCACGGTATTCTTCTTGCCCTGAGAGTGAGGATCATTAGAGAAATGAATTTTCTGAGGTTTTGGAAATGAAGCTTGCGCATTTCACGGTAACCAAGCGAGTGGCGGGAGGTGGTACCTGCGGTATCTATTACAAATTATTTCCCAAAGTAACAATAACAGCACGAGACGAGACTCATACACAACATGACGCTTCTACAAGTATGGTTGTCCTAATGGCCTCAGAAACATCAACTAGGAGCCAACGTCACAGCCCTCATCGTGAAGGGCTTGATGTCTCCTCGGGGCGGCACTCTTGGGCGACGCAGATGCGGTGTGTTGAATCCACCCGATGGTGTATGGATGTCGGTGGCTTGTGGTCGGCAAGCCCAAGCTGCTTCACGGCGTACGCTGAAATGAGGTTCTTTTACCGTCCCATTGTCGACAATGAGCGCTGTCTGGGAACCCCTACCCCACATGCGGGTGGAAGGCGTTCACTCCTCCTCGGATCTTACGGTTCCCTCCTTGGATCTTTGTAGTGGCAACGGTAGCATTGGGCTTTGCATCAATAATCTTTCCCTTTTTCATTCCCCTTGTCGAGGTTATGATTGATTCGGAGCATGCATTTGACTCGAAGCCCAGCATCTGCGGCCACCGGCCAGCCCCACTTCACCCAACACTCACTTGTGTTGTGAGTGGAATAACACTGAATCCACCACTTTCTATTATTGCGGCTTTGCGGTGTTATTTCTTTTCTTGTGGCTTCGATAGGTTGTCTTGAGTCGCCATGCCTTGGCTCTGTCCTTTGTTCCTACGGTTTGGAATTACCTTTCCTTGCTTTTGATTATTGATCAAAGTCTCTTCTTGTTTGAATTTCTACTCAATCTGGCGGCATACCGGTATGTCGTACCAAGCGGGGAATGTCGAGGAACTCATTTCCCCCCAGATGTATACATGCGGACAAGCACGTACTTTGCTTTCGGATGTTTCTGAATCTTTGATACCCAACTTGGTGCACGGGGTATGGAGCAGTTGTCGGCTCATGCACATCTTGATCCCTTTGTTGCCTTCGGCGTGGTCCATTGTATGTACTTGTCCTCGCTCCCATAGGATGATGGCTCCTTGAGCGTCTCGGAAAGAATTCCAAGTGGGTACGGCCAAGAAAATAGAGGTTTTCTACAGTCCTTTTCTCCACGGTGGGTTTCCCCAGTCCTTGACATGGGGGCCAGCTTTGGGGAGTACAAAAATAATCTGCCTCCACAACCAAAATTCATGAACCGAAATATCACTGTGTCTTCAACCATCTATCTACGGCATTACGCATCTATTTGACCATCGAATATGGGAATGTCAAAATTTACTTGTACCTTAAAAGGAGTTGCACCTCCCGTGGGCTATTTGAATCAGATTTCCTTCAATTGACATTGAAGGAATCTAGGAAAAGTTATCCATCCTTAGCATTCCTTTGTTTTTGAGACTCTAGACAATATTTTGATAAGATCTCTTGCTCCCTCATATTTCTTTTCGTCCCCCATGGGCGTCCGTCGGGGTTCTGGCGGTCTTGCAAAGGTTCCACAATTCATTCTTTCTTATACATTCAGTTGGGACATACAGAAAGGATCGAGAAAAGCAGACTACGTACAACGATCCCGGATTTATGAAAGCATAACAGAATAAACACATAACCATAAATACAAAAATTATTGAAATATAGCCTACATTTCATTAATATCAAAGAATTGGGGAATTTGCTTACGGACGAGAATGGAAATAAAGTAGCTAGGGCGGCTGAGTAGCTATCTACGAGGAGAAATGTAAACGCTAGACACACGAAGGCGAGTTAAAATGAGGCTCTAGGGCCTATTTATTATTGAAACAATGGAAGACCTATTAGCTTCTTCTGGAGATGAAGCGCCAAAACTATGGGCCCCGTTTGGGTAAATTGGTGTTTAACTTCCCGGACGTAACTTTGGCATACTATCTCCGTTTGACGCACATGATACATCATTAGATCCTATCCGAGGACTAAAAATTTCGCCTGAATATCATTCGAACAAATTATATTCACTAGAGGCGCGATGCCATGGCATATATTCAAGACCTCAAGCGGCTCTGGAAGTTGAGGACACGAAAAAACAACAATATTAGTTGTGCGGCGAAAAGTGAAGAATAATGGTGGGGCCCAGTGGAATAGGTGGGTGGCCACCAATATCACACAGTCATTACTCAAATTTCAAGTGTAGACAGTTGGATGAGGAATTAAATTGCACATCCAACGAGTACCCATTATGCATACTATTGAGAAGATCCACATTGATAAAAAATAGAAGATACATTAAAAAAAATGTTCAGGATCTTAGGTTGAGGATCAATATATTTGACCCATACTGAAGGGATGTAGGCATTAATTTTCTGAGTTTGATATTCTGATGCTAATAATTGCTGATGGATGTGTTTTATGATTGTCTAATTGTATGATGTATTCATTATATATCTATTTACGTGGTTATTTCTCATAGTTACAAAGATGTTGGTGATTATGTCATGATGATGATTTAGCATACACAATTATGTTATGACTGTGATATTTTCAAGTGATTATCGAAGATAATGACGAAGTGCATCATATGCACTTGCATGTGATGATCGACAACTAAGTTTGGATTGAATTACCTCTTATTGTCTCAAGAAGTTTTTTAAATTTCAATTTAAAATTTGTAGTTTAATGAATTCTAATGACATGATAGTGGTTGCAAGAATATGTTGGTCAGGTTTGAGTGACTCACACATAGGTGATGAAGCCCATATAGATAATGAAACTGGGAGGAATTAGGACAATCTCTTCAGTTCTAACCTCCCACTATGACTTGGTATGGAAGGTGTTGGGATAAGCATGCCAGAGAATCTAGGATAACCCTTCCCATGGTGAAAATCTTAGGTAGAAATATGCACATATAGTAACTCCAAAGTACATAAGGGGAACAAGGGAAAATGGGCATGAGTTAATTAGAAAAGTTAATCCCAGAATATTAGACCCATTAAGAAAATATGGTGGAGAATGAAAATGAATATTAATAAATTAAATTAGAGAAAATTTAAAGAACCTCCATTTGCCAAGAGCCAACACAAGGATCTCCATATAAGAGTCAATTTGAGTTAAACTAAGATGTAGTTGGGAACCAAATTTGAGACCTTTTTAGTTGACTTCAATAATTAACACAAATTAAGGAGTATAAATGAAGGATCAGGAGACAACTAAGAAGAAATAGAGATGCATCATTGGGGTGAGGAAGATATTATTTTTGAATCAAAATGTAAATAAATTTGGAGAGCCTTGTTGAGAGGTGACACGGGTGGGTAGAAAAATCAAACTTTGGATAAATAAAATAATTATGTATACATGAGGTGCCAATTGTTACCTATGAAGCCTCCTTACAAGAGAACCTATGGGAGAAATGACATTTTTGCCTATTTTTGGATAGCTAAGAAAATGTTATTGTGGGTGACCTAAAGCTATAGTGAGTTTAGTGAGGTGGAAGTCTTTAGAGGAATCTTGAGCCAGGTGCTCACCTCCATCGATTGGCATTCTTCCTCTGTGCTTCGCCCATTGCAACTCGGGGTTGTGGTAGGAAGGAGGACTGGGAGTGGTGCAGGAGGTCAAATGGTGATCACCAACAATCGGTTGGTTTGTATAAACATTCCATGTGGACATGGACAACAACAAAGGAGTGCGAAGCAACAACAAGTCGAGACGAAACCCCACTCCTTAGTGAATGATATATTTTGTATTCATATTCCTTTGCTCATGATTAAAGATGTAAATTTATATATGACCAGTTGTAAATGTAAATGTCATGATGGTTTAAATATAATTTATGTATGTGTCTCAACATTATGTATTTCATCGATGTGGTTTTAAGTAGTGTGTGACTTCATAATGGGCGTAGCTAAAAAAAATGACAAGTTAGTTATAATTCTTATTTACTTATTATTATTATACCATAACTTAAATATGAATTGATCCATGTGCATGGTAACTTGATTGCTATATAGGTTGTAAATTAAAAAAAGTGTTACTAGTGAAAGTTACTAACATTAAGGCCCAATTTAGCCTCTAGGACCTATGGGCCCATTGTAACTCTACGTATGGAGTTTCATGTTTCGCCCTTTCTTGTGGTAAGAAGAACTTTACAATGATTGTTTCTATATTTGACTTATATATAATAACCTGGTTTCTAATCTCTCTTTGGTTTTAAATGTTTCTATAACATATACTTATTCTTATTTAAAATCTCACCAACCTTCATTTCGACTTTTAGAACAACTTTACAAGATGTGCAAGCTCCTTTTCTTCGTTAACAATAATTTGATAGAGTGTTTGACTCTCTTTGAGTATGAGTTGTAGACTAAAGTCTAGGTGCTATTCAATGGCAACATATTTTATCTCATGGGATCTCTCTCATATCTCTGAATCCTAGAGAGGACATATACATTTAAATTTCCCAAACCACAGTCCTAGCTGGAGTTGTTACCCTATCAATATTAGTACAAGAAGTAGTAATATAGGAATGAGAGCTATGCCAAGCAACAGCATCGCATAACATGACATGAACAAGATGAACGTTACCTAATTATGTTGAATGAAATGGGGCCATATTCAAAACATTAAATAAGGCCAAAAAATTTCAATAAAAACTTTCAATAGGGTATATTCTTTTTCCTCTGTTGAGCTCTCACTTTATGGCTATGATTAAAAATGAGACCAATGGAGTAAAAGGCTAATCAACCCTTAATATTTTTACTAGGGTTGTGGGTCTACAAATATTAGAAGCATGGGTAATATATCCATTTAAATTCTCTTGAAAATTTGTGCGATACAAAGTCATCAACATCATCAAATCTTTGTCAAGTCATTTTGGTTATTAACCAAGCCTGGTTATTGTGTAAGAAAATATATTCTTGAAGTTGTTTATGCATAACATAAATAAGCCTTGTCATTATAGACAATGATTTGTTGGTGAATTCTTTGAGTGCAACGTTGACTTGATAGAACTTGCTCTAAATCCCATGTAATCGAAACCCTCCCTGATGGTCACCTTTCATAACAAAATATATATGAATAATAGGAGTTGATATAGCATAATCTTATGCAAGATCAACTCCTTAGATGGTAATGATGAAATGATGGCAGAGCCACAACGAATTAAATGAATGATTCAACAATATTATGTCTTTATTCTTTACAGTAATTAGTACCATTAGAGGTGAGGTCCTAAAATGGGCCTCCTAAGGAAATAATAAAATAATAGCTAAACCAATAAAAATATGTTATGGGTACAATTCACTTTTTGCACCACAATCCATGTAACCATAGTTAAAATCCAATTTAAAAGTTGTACCAAAATAAAATTAATAAAAAAATTGTATTGATGTGACTATAAATAAAATGATCTTTTTAAAGAAAAAGTCATTATCATTAATAATAATTTATGTATGTAATACTTAAAATAAAATATAAATATAAATTTATAAATTCTTAATTATATTATATGCTATTAATTAAAATTTATATTATTTAAATTGTATAATGACATGTAATTAATATACTATATAAAAATAAAATAATATAGCTATTACTCATACATCTTCTTGGGGATTATTTATTATTTTCAAAATATGAAATGACAATAATATATTTTTATTAAAGTGTGAAATGACATTTATTATGAGTACTTTACTTTGACTTTAAAAGTACTTAGAGCACTACCATGGTTAACCATGTGTTTATCCACCATTGAGAATGTGACAAGTAAGTACATTTAACTCAAGAAATAGCCTCAACCATTAGGGATGATGTCATCTCCTAAAATGTGATTGGTTTTCATAGGAAGTGATTTGAAATTATACACATTTCTTAAAGAGCCCATTTTGGGCCTCAAATTCCTAATGGAAGTGTTAAGCAGTCATTCTTCCCTGACTGTGTAGTCAAGGTTTTGGAATAGTTTTTAATCCTTTGTAACCTTGACTAACTTGAATCTATACGTGTATTAATCAAATCCATCTCGTGTACCCCAATAATTCTCTCTCTAACACAATCCAAGCTCACTGACAACACTCGTGACTAAATGAGTGAATCTCATCATTGCGTTTTCGTTTGAGACTAATTTTGAAGTGTTTTTAATTAAAACAAGTGTTTGTAAATATTCTGTTCTAGTTGTCGATCCTGCGGGCATTTGGGGCCCAAAAATGTCCATAAAATGTTGTAGGTGTCAAGTTAAAGGACTCTATACTCCTCACATAGCCATTTACCCGGGGTTCAATGAGCCATTCCAATCTTAACTCGAGATACCTATGCAATGGTTTGCCTTTTCTGATATAGTTTTGGAGAGTATCTCGAGGCACTCTCGGCCATGCCCAAATTTGGTGTAAGATAGTGAAGTTATTATAGATGGATTCCCACCAGCTCTGTCCTACATACTGTTCCATCAAACCCACGAATCACTTTCCCCGAGGGCTTGGATTAACACCCCACATGACCAAAAATTAGCTCAAGTTTATTACATCATTTCCTTGATAATTAAATAAAAACAATAAGTATCCTACGATGGCCTATCACCCCGATAATATATATCATCCTAAAAATAAATTAATCTAGTTTAAAAAAGGAAAAATTATTACAACACCTAAGTGCCTAGGATGTCTCATATGCAGTCAAAACTCATACTTCATGGTAAATTTATAAATACCTTGAGAGGATTTGAATTTCATAAAATTGCATAAATTTTTTGGGTTTCAAAATTACTTAGAAAGTGGTAGAGACTCAAATTATGAGATGGAGGGTTCCACAATTTACTTTAGTCTTTCCTTGGAAATCATTGTTGATTTGAGTTTATGAACTACAATCATGAGTGATCCATAAGTTCACTTTGAAAATTTTAACTTATTATGAGCTCGTAAACCGGACAGCTGATCCAGGTTGAATAAACCATGGTAGTACATTAATTCAAACTTGTATATTTGAATAAATGCTTCAAATATGGAACAAGATAAGTTGCGGGGTAACAAATCCACACTTACCAGCCAAGCGAGATTTGTTCCTTAGCGATGGTGTTGAACGGAAAGGTAAAATTAGATAAATAATAATTCAAACAAAAAGCTCATTTGATAGACTACAATAGACTAAAAACAAAACAAAAAGCTCATGTCAAAGAGTCACCCCTAACCATTATCTTGTCAAATTCCCACATACAATCTAGGAACAAATGTGATGTACACTAATTTTGGCGAAGTCATGACAACATCACAACAAACACCCTTGGTAACGTGTTCTCATTAGGAAATTTGGAAACGTATCAATTTTTTGTAAATATTACATTTTTGTCCACACCTTTCGAAGCATACCCTCTCACTGCCCCGTTTATGATAAATTAATAACGTTCTTTACTACATCAAACAAAATTCATGTGCTATCAAAGATGGTCAAAATAAAAAAACATAAGATTTAAACACGTCGACCAAAATTATTAGTCTGAATTTTGAAATATTCTCTCACAATTTATGGATCCATGAAGCAAAATTCCTAATAGGCTTCTATGAGTTAGATAGAGATTCTTGGAGCACGGATCTCAATTTGGTGCCAAGGAGAATTGAAATCTTGAATTCACACCACATGTGATTCTCCATGTGTGTCGAACATTTCCGCGATCAATGTTGTATTGTATTCTCCATTAGTTTCGTGATAGATCATTGAGAAAATATATGATCATTGGTTAGCTGATTTCCTACTTGGCATGTACGGAAGGGAATATATAGATCTGTTGGTTCTATTCTTTGCTTGGCTTGTCTTGAGAATATATAGATCATTGGTTCTTGGTTTTTCTTGGCTTGTACATTTTCAAGAAAACTTATAACATTTATAGTGTTTAAAATATTTTCCCCAACGGGATGCTCATGAAACACGTGTTTCCTTGAAAAAAAAATCTTAATGCTTAAATGTTACAATACTGCTTGTGCAGTGTAAATGTGAATCTGAATTGCTAT
Organism: Pinus albicaulis; assembly: GCA_034641835.2. NCBI lineage: Eukaryota > Viridiplantae > Streptophyta > Pinopsida > Pinales > Pinaceae > Pinus > Pinus albicaulis. The sequence goes on along the minus strand of CM076584.1, from coordinate 1,591,766,650 downwards.
TATTATTTACTATTATCAATAATATATGTTTATCTTCTCATAATTTAAGTCTAAGCGAGGTCTTTGAAGTGCTAGTCCTGAATGTCATTTATTAGTGAGAGAAAAAATAATAATAAAAGAAGAGGCGGCTATGTAGAGATATCCCCTTTTGTGTAGGTTTTGTTAACAATAAATATATCATCAAAATATGGGCATTTGGAAACTAATTTCCTCTTGCTTGAAGACAACACAAGAGTTTGTGAAAGCATCGGCCGTACCATTGATCTACATAACTCATCTCTCTATGTTTTTCGAGGAGATAATTAATAATAATAATGAAGAAAGGCCTTCGAGCGAGGCTTCTAGGTTTCTTTTGCTAGAGTTGAAGCCACAATTTTTCAATAACTTTATTGAGAGCTCAAGCTTTCAAGCACGCTACTCGAATCTCCGAAAATCAGAAAAATTTCCATACATTTCTTTGCCAGCACTTGCTTGCAATTCCCTTCACTCGCCTACTATGACTGTGTTCGAATACTGCATCTTCTATGAGGATTTTATATCCCTTTGTTGTTCTCTCTTTACAACTCGAGAACCTTTATTGAGGTCAGCCCTTTTTGTGTGCTCCTTCCCATTGATCAATAAATATTAGCACAAATTCCTCACTCTCCCAACATTCTTGTCTCACAGCTGACATAGTTGGGAGCACAAATTCTGTGATATGATGGAGATCCCACCTTGTTGGTCATCGGATTGTACATGTTACCAAGTATCCCAAAGCCATTTTAACACTTTTATTAAGCTCATGAAAATGATTACAATAGAGACTCGATCAATATGCCGTATGCTTGATTCCAACCTATGAAATGACTGAAAAATTACATGATATAGGCTTCACTTCTCCAATACCAAAGATTCAATCCATGAAAGGCAGTTCCACAAGCGAGCTCAAGACCTAGAGTATAGGGTGAATTCGAACTAACTCATCCCTAACTTAAGTCGTGATTCATTACACCTAATCATGAGAGTTTTAATCTAATGTATTTACCTTAGCTAATAGTAAAAATATAGTAATTACATTAACTTCCATCGATTACATATTCGCATTCTCATTTTCCCAAGTGAAAATCAAATTTGCGAGTAAAAGCGAAAAAATCGGACATTTGCGAAAGGCGCGGCGCGATTGCCAAGGGCATAGCGCTTTTGGAGAGCCTTTACGTCCTCCCAAATTGGGATCGGGATGGCTTGTTCTGAAAGCCTATCTTGTATGCACTTTCCAAATCCTTCTTGATTTTGTTAATGGGGGTTTCCTTTCCCCATAGCAGTAGTTACGCCTGGCTTGGTCAAGGGCACGGCGCCAAGGCGAGAAAAGGAGGTGGGAACATTGATTTTTAAAGGGTTTTCATATTTTCACTTGCCGGTTGTCCAAGCCAAGCTTAAAAAATTGTTTTCTAGAATGTAATTATCATTTTCATCTTGGTGATCTCTGGCCTTTGGCCAAGTGCCTCAAACAAAGGGCAGTGCCAAGGGAGCTAGCCCTTGATCTATTTGTCATAAGACTATCTAGGTTTGCAAAAATCTCAAAAAATTCAAAATTTAGCAAAAAATTATAAAACTGGTAGTACTATAGCGATGATGTGATTAGTCATGAAGTGGGCTTGACCAATATATAGCCTCCTTTCCTCTTCTTGCATGGTGAAGCCTCAATTTTTATATTGGCTCTTTTAAGCAGCGCTTAATTTTGTTTTTGGGCATAGTGTTTGTGACTTCTTTATCAATATATCGTATCTATTTTCCTTGAGCTTCTCTTAGTCTTTAGTTGCTTCTGTCAAACCACGTGCTCCACGTCTCGTGACTACTGCTTGCAATTTGTTCATTGGTGACTCGATATGCTTAGCTCAACCTCTTTTCCTTTCTAGTATTTGAGCTCTTTCAGCCCTCTAGTCCTAGGCCTTCTCCCTTAGCGATTTGTTCTGCATCTTCTTGTCACACCATATGTTGAATTTGACCTCATAAACGGCATGTTTTGTTTTTGTTGTTGGTTCTTACAAAAGTCAATGGCAAGTTGAACCATCTGAATTAGTTTGTAGCTCCTTAATCTTGATTATTTCATCATGATGATTGTGCTAGTGATATCACCATCATCATTCTCATCTAGGTCATAGTCAAAAAAATCTTGTTACGTCTCATCAGGTTCCTCCTCTCCTCTTCTGATCATACTCTACGGCATATTTTGCTTCCGCTTCCAATGGAGACCTTTTTTGTTGATGTAGAAGGCAAGGCCCCTTCCACTATGTGTGGAGCAAACACATGCATGCGACCTCTGGTATGTTTTTGCCGGCCACATTAGCCTTCTTAGGCTCATTGATCTCAACTCTACTTGGTGACCCATTCTCGATGTGAAATGGAGATGATGGTGGTGAAATGGGTGAGGAGAGCCGTCGATATTGATGCATGAACTATGGGCTGAGATGGAGATAGATAGAGAATTTGAGATGATGAAGGTACATATTGGGCATGTTGAATAGGTGGGCAGTGAATATGTCATTAGTTATGAAAGTACTCCATGAAATGTTCAATTGTTTGAGGTGATGGAATGATTTGATGAGGGAATGGTGAAGAAGGCCCATTATTTGGTGCTCAGATTCTCTCCTTTGTACAATATGCCATCTTGTCAATGCTCCGGAAAGTGGCAGGTATGTTGAGCATCTGGGCTCTTGTGGTCTGGTAGCAGTTATGATGTGCTTCAAAGAATCTAATTTCCTTCCATGAGAAAAGTATCTCATGATGATTTTCATCATGAGAACATCTCTCAGGAGGTAGGAAAACTTCCCTTGCTGCTTTCTTTCTTAGGTTTATGTATGGCTCAAAATAATGCTCCTCAAGTCTTCTTGTTTGAACTATTTTCCCCAACATTTCTGGATTTCGGTGGCATCTAATAAAATGTCGAGTGGACCAGTGCGTAATACTGTGAGGTTACTTGGTTATTATGGAGATTTGGAGATAGATATCACGCTCTCAACATGAGATGATGTTGGACATTTTTTATTGTCTCACGAGAATTCAAAACATCCTACATGATTAAAACATGTCTTCATATGGGAGATGCCATGAGTTCTCACAGTATTTGTTGGCTCAAGTCTAAGGATTTTCCTCCTTTGTATACATTACTCTCCTCTCTTTTTTATCCCCCCTTTGTAGCTTCTGTTATGTTCTTCTTCCATTGTCTTAGTGTAGCTATGGAGATGAAATTATAGTGAAGAATGAGTTTTGGGAAGTGGGAATGCAGATGGAAAATTCGAGGAGATGGGGGAAAGGGTTTATGAAATGAGGGAAGTTACGGGGAGTGTGCAGTTATGGGGTTTGGGATAGGGAAAGGGGATTATGATATATGGGTGAGGATATGGTAATTATGATGTGGGAAGGGAATGAGGGTGTAGGAGTGATGTTGGAGATGAGTGGTTTAGGGATGTCCAGGTTTCAAGCCCAAAAGTAGACACCAACTCTTTACACGAGCCCAAACACCAACAAATTGACATTAAGGAGAGGGATGGTACAAATGGTAACTTACTTGATGCAGAGGCTGGCAGAAAATTATTATTGGTGAGTGTCAGCATAGAAGTTTGGAGCTCTCGAGTGTTTTTAGACAAGGGCGCCTTGCTTATAAACCCAGGCGCAACTCCAAATGTAGGTGCAACGCTGACTGTTTGCAAATTTCACTTTCCTTCTTGATTTTCATGCTTTTGCTGAGGTTGCTTGATGATGACAAAGAAAATGAGGTTAGGGTGTGGAGAACTCTTACAGTTCAAATACTTTGTTGATTTGATTTTAAATTTGAAACCACTTTAGAAATGTTCAATTTCACTTTTAAAACTTTTAAAATGCCAGCTAACTCTTTTTGTTTCTTTTCTTGATTGATCATCTTTGGAGTAGGAACTCTTCATATTTTGGAATTTGATGTGTTTGGAATTATGGAACTGAGTTGGCAGCTTTGGAAGCTGAGTATACATACAATGAACATAAAATTACATAAAATAAAATAAAATGAATCTCTGTTTTTAAAATAAAATTATATTTTAGAATGAAACTCACACTTGAAATCAAAATTACAACTTTGGAAACCATCTTTATGATTACCATCCTCTTTCGGTGATAAAGGGATATTATTTGGATCACTCATTACTGCCGTATATACTGATATGATGGTGTTTTATTTAGACACTGAAAAAAGTAAACTGAGACTAATAATTTTGATGGCTGGTATTACTTATAATAATAAATAAATGGACTTTCATGGCTTGAAGTATGCTCGGGAAGACATGAAAATGGGCCAACAAGTATAAATTTTTTAGGAGTGATGTTTTTGGGCAGATGAACTACACTGATGAGTAAGTTTTTGCATGACCTAATGGAATGATACAAATTCTGAGTGAGACTCCTAAAATGATATGAAAGAGTATTTTTGATCAGGGGCAATATGTAAATCTTGTGACACTAGCAGTCCTTCTGGCATTCTTGATTATTCTTACATCCTATGATTGATATTTCTTCATCTTACCTTGTATCTGACAGGGGGAGAATTTATGATCATCTGAAAGCAGAAGATACTAGTGAGCCTGACACAACAAACCTACGCAGGCCTAATAGAAATTTTCAGCCTAAAAAGTGCCCATGAATTTTTTTTTATATAATTTCTATATAATATGTAAACCAATCAAAATATTATTAACTTTGAAAAGAGATATATGTAAATATTTTGGAGGGAAAAAGAAAAAATAGCTTTTGTTACCTTTGGCTTATCTCCTTGAGTTTACTCAAATTTCAAGTGTAGACACTAGTTGGATGAGGAATTAAATTGCACATCCAACAAGTACCACATTAGCCATACTATTGAGAAGATCCACATTGATAAAATGAAGATACATTAAAAAGTGTAGGATCTCAGGATTGAGATCAAGTTATTTGACTCATACTATGAATGGAAGTGATAATAATTAATTTCCCGATTTGATATTCTGGTCTAATAATTGTGATGGATGTGTTTTATGATTTATCTAAATGTATGATGTATTCATTATATATCTATTTACATTGGTTCTTTCTCATAGTTACAAATATGTTGGTGATTATGTCATGGCGATGATTTAGCATACACAAGTATATTTGTTACTATTATTATGAACAAATACTCAAATGATATAAGTGTGGCAAGAGACTATCATATGCACTTGCATGTGATGGATCGAAAACCTTTGGTTTGAATTGAATTATACTATTGTCTCAAGAAGTTTGTAAATTTCCAGTTTAAAATTTGGTTGTGAATTATAAAGACATGATAATGGTTGCAAAGATATGTTAGTTGCATGGTGAATGACTCACACATGGGTATTTGATGGACCCATATGGATAGATGAAACTACGGGAGGGTGGGACAAGCATCGATGTCACCCACTAACACTCCCCTTGTGACTTGGGATGAAGGTGTTGGGATGCCACCTTTGCCTTGAAGATCAGATAATACTACACATTTGAGAAAATCTTTCTTAGGTAGAAAATATGCATATAGAGCAACTCAAAGTACATAAAGGGAAAAGGAAATGGGCATAGAGTTAATTAGAAAATTTAATCCTAGAATATTCTAGACCCATTAGAAAATATGGTGGAGAATGAAAATGAATATTCTTAGTCATTCAGAAAATTTGAACTCCATTTGCGAGAACTGACACAAAGATCTCCATATAAGAGTCAATTTGAGTTAAACTAGGATGTAGTTGGGAGACAAAATCTGAGACCTTTTAGTTGACTTCAATAATTAACACAAATTAAGGAGTAGAAATGGGAGATCAAGAGACAACTAAGAAGAAATAGGGAGTCATGTTGGGGTAGGAAGAATATTACTGAATCAAATGTAAATAACTTTGGAAACCTTATTTAGAAGTATTTACATGGGTGGACAATCTGACTTTTGATAAATAAAAATAATTATGTATGCATGATGCAATTGTTACCCCTACAGAGAGCCTCTTACAAATGAAGAGACAACCTATGGGAGAAAGGACATTTGCCCTATTTTTGAATGGATAAGACAATGTTAGGCATGGTGAAACTAAAGACTATAGTGAGTTTAGTGAGGTGGAGGTTTTAAGAGAGGGAATCTTGAGCCAAAGGTGCTCACCTCCATCAGCTGAATTCTTCCTCTATTGTACAACCCCATTGCAACTCGAGTTGTGGAAAAGTACAGAAGATGCAGGTAGGAGGTCAATGGTGAGTCCCACTAACAATCCGTTGGGACACATCAATTCACAAGTGGGCGTGGACGAAAACAAGGGAGTGCAAAAAACAACGACAAGTCACGAGAGACAAAACCCCAAGTCTGAGAACCAAAACCCCACTCCTTGGTGAATGATACATTTTGTATTCATATTTTATTTTATATGATTAAAGATGTATTTATAAATATTGAATTATGGTATAAATGTAGATGGTTTAATTGTAATTTATGGCTATTGGTGTATGTGTCTCAAATTTATGTATTTCATTGATGTGGTTTTAAGTAGTGTGTGACTTCATAATGGGCGTAGCTAAAAAAAAAACAATAAATTGAGCGTAATTCTTATTTACTTATTATTATTATACATAACTTAAATATGAATGGATCATATTGCACATGAAGCTAGCTTGATTGCTAATCGAGTTTTAATTTAAAAAAAAAAAGATGTTATAGTGAAGGTCTCTACTTTGTATTAGAGTCCCAATTTAGCCTCTAAGACCTATGGTACCTTCACAGTATGGGTATAGTATGGAGTTTCATCTTTCCTGTGGTAATATAGACACAACGTATTCTTCCTACCTTTGACTTATCCATGGGATTTTCCTAATATCTCTTTGGTTTTAAATTTCTCTCTCCAACCCATGCTTATTCTTATTGAAATCTCACCAACCTACATTTTCGACTTTTTAGAACAACTTTAAAGATGTGCAAGCTCCTTTTCTGCGTTAACAATAATTTGATCGAGTGTTTCACTCTCTTTTGAAATTATGATTAGGACTAAAGAGTCTAAGTGCTATTCAATGGCAACATAATTTATCATGTGGGATCTCTCTCCTTATCTCTGAATCTAGAAGGGACATACATTGAAATTTCCCAAACCATAGTCCTAGTGGAGTTGCTACCCTATCAATATTAGTACAAAAGGCTAAATAATAGAAATTAGGCTATGCCGAGCAACAACATCGCATAACATGACATGAACAAGTCTAAATTGCCTAATTATGTTGGATGAAATGGAGCCATATTCAAGAAGCAATAAATAAGAGCCAAACTTTCAATAATAATATATTATTTTTCCTCGGTGACTCACTTTGGCTAGGATTAAGGCATACCCGATTGGTAAACCTAATTAATATAATATTTTTACTATGGTTTTGGGTCTACCATTCTAGCAGCGATAACTGGGTAATATATCATTTAAATTCTCTTGAAAATTTGTCGATTACATAGTCATGCACATCATCAGAAAATCCTGTCAAGTCATTTTGATCATTAACCAAGCCTGGTTATTGTCTGAAAAAATATTCAATAAACTTGGTTATAAATTTGTTTATGCATGTGAAATAAGCCTTGTCATTATAGACAAGGATTTGTTGAGTGAATTCTTTGAGTGCAACATTGACTTGATAGACTTACTCTAAATCATATGTCAGATCCCTCCCACAGCTAGATTATGAATACTAGGAGTTGATATAGCACAAGCTATATCAACTCCTCGGATTCAGGCCTGATGAGAGGCGATGACCTGAATTAAATGAATGATTCAACGATCTTCTATCTTTATTGCTAGTAGTGGTCTTGTGTGAAGCTGTCATTCCTTCTAATTTATGCATTGAGTTTTGGAATAGTTTTTAATCCTTTGTAACCCTACCTAACTTGAATCTATAACATTATTGACTAACCAAATCCATCTCATGTACCAAGTCAATTCTCTCTCTAACGCAATCAAGCTCACGTAATTACTTTAGAACCGACCTAATGGTGAATCTCGGCAGTGCGATTTTCGTTTGAGACAATTTTAGAGTGTTGTTTTCATTAAAAAATGTTTCGTAATGCTATGCTCTAGTTGTTAGTATGTGGTTTAGTTTGGGGCCAAAAATGTCAAATGTTGCGGGTGTCAAGTTAAGGACTCTAGAATACTCACATAACCACTTACGAGTTCAATGGCCCATTCAATCTTAACAAGATACCTCGCAATGGTTTGTATTTTCTGGTCTGGATTTGGGTATCTCTGACCTCTTGACCATGCCCAAATTTGGTGGTGCTCAGATGATGAGTTGTGGTAGTTGCAAATCTCACCTTACTCACATCCTTTGTTCCATCAAACCACAATCCCCTTTACCAGGCTTGGATTAACACCCCACATGGCGACAAAATTAGCTCAAGTTTATTATCGTTTCTAACAATCATTAGAATCAAAACAATAAGTATCCTCGGTATATCTCGATAATACATGTCAATCCTAAAAATAAATTAATCTAGTTAAAAGGAACAATTATTACAACACCTAACTACCTAGTTTTCTCATGTTAGTCGAGAAAACTCATACTTCATGCTAAATTTAGCTAAATTTTATAAACACGCGAGAGGATTTGAATTCCATAAAATTGCATAAATTTTTGGGTTTCAAAAAATTACTTAGAAAGTGGTAGAACTCAAATTATGAGATGGAGGGTTCCACAATTTACTTTTAGTCTTTTCATGGAAATCATTGTTGATTTGAGTTTATGAACTACAATCATGAGTGATCCAAATCCTTTGAAAATTTTAACTCATTATGAGCTCGTAAACCAAACATTGAATAGGTTGAAAAAACCATGACAAATTAATTCAAACTTGTATATTTGAATAAATGCTTTAAAATATGGAACAAGATGGGTTGTGAAGTAGTAAGTCCCTGCCACCAGCCAAGTAAGTCCCTGCCACCAGCCAAGAATCTGTTGTTCCTTAGCAATGGTGTTGAATGGAAAGACAAAATTAGATAAATAATAGACTAAAACAAAACAAAAAGCTCATTTCAATGGACTACAATAGACTAAAACAAAACAAAAAGCTCATATCAAAAGTCACACTAACCATTGTACTGTCAAATGCCCCATACAATCTACAGAACAAATGGAGTATTTGCTACAATTTTGGGCAGAGTCATGACAACGTCACAACAAACACCCTTGGTAACGCAATCGTACTCATTAGGAATTTTGAGAAACTTATCAACTTATTGTAAATATTACATTGTTGTCCACACTGCGCAGAAACTTATACCACTCTCACTAGATTTTTAGTGTATACTTGATTCACCAACATTTTTTACATCAAACAAAAGATGTAAATGACAAACAAACCAACAGATTTACAACACAACATGTGAGGCATCTACAGTTAGATAGGACCACTAGACACTGGATCTCAATTTGGTGCCAAGGGAATTAAAGCTTGAATTCACACTATATGTGTTTATCCATGTGTGCCAGGGAGCATTTCAGCTGATCATGTTGTGTTCTTCCATTGGTTCCGTGATAGATCATTGAAAATATATGATCATTGGTTCGCTGGTTCTGCTGGCTTGTACATTTTACGAAAACTTACCTCAACATTTATAGTCTTTTTAAGAATATCACTTTAGCAGGATATATGAAACACATGTTTCCTTGAAAAAAAATTTCTTAATGCTTAAACGCTACAATACACTAGTAAATTGTAAATGTGAATCTAAATTTGCTACTTCTATTTACTGTATCAATAATATCTGTTTATCTTATCATAATTAGAATCTAAGCAGGTCTCTGAAGTGCAAGTCCTGAATATCACATTTATTAATTACAGAGAAAAAAAATAATAATAAAGAAGAGAGTGGCTATGTAGAATGTCACTGTGTAGGTTTTGTTAACAATTAATATATCATCAAACTAGAGACATTTGGAAACTTATTTCATACTGCTTGAAGAAGACATTACAAAGTATAAGAAAATAAATTGGACAAGAAGTCATGGTAGAAAAGAATACTAGATTCAGGAACAGAAGAAACTGATACAAAACATTCATTGATATTATATTATCTCATAAATTCTAACTGTTTCATTGAACGCAACAGAAAGCTTGGTGGCACTTCTTGATCCAAACCATTGTACAAGGCATTTACTGCTTCCTTATTGGGGCTAAATTCTAGTGATATGAATATCAAGAAGTCGAGATCAGAAGAACCAGAAAGACAAAGGAATTAAAATTAAAGATTGCTAGAAAGATATGGAATTAAAATTAAAATTACTAAGCTACTTCCTCAATTCTTGGGATGTTGTTACACTCCTGATGATCATATTCTCTTAATGTTGTACAATCTTCGGCTTCTCTCCTCTGATGATGATGATTATTTGTGGTGGTTATGGTTCCTTAGCAATCCCTCCTCAGGAGCTCGGTGAAGCCCAGTAGAACAGAGAGCCAGTGACAGAAGAAGAGGCACTGAAGCAAGCAGAGGCACCACCAGTGGCTAAGGTAGCAGGAGCAACAGTTGTATATTATATTATTGACCGAGTTTAAGCAGAAGAAGTGCACACCTCTGGAGCAGCCTATGAAACTGATTAGCTCCAGAGTAAGTTTTACTACTCTTCATGGGGTAAATCGTTTAAGTTTGAGCGTGTCCGACCACAAGCACTGAAGTTTTATTCTACCCAACAGAGTAATTTGAAAAAGGATGCAGTCCAAATGTTTCAGCGTGTCCAAGAGCTTTTTTGAGCACTGTCGTCCCCAAAAATCAATTTGAAGCAGAACCATCAGGTACTTCTAAGAAACTTCTGCAATTCTAGAAGCTTCTAGATCTGTCATTTACTCTATTTGCCAATATCGTTATTCTCTTTCAATATCCGTGTTCTCTGTGTTGTCTATTTTTAATATTTTGGAAGTGTTCTCTATTTTCAAATTCTTTTTGAAAAAAATTCAAACTTTTCATCGTGCATGAAATATTAATAAGATTAAGTTGTTTTCTTGCTAACACTTGTTTTCTCTAGCTCCAGGTAGGTTCAAGTGCATCTGAAAATGTAGCTTTAAACTGGGCTTCAAACAACTACTGAATCAGTGTGCAACTATCCTTAAAGCTATTAGAAACAAAACATTAGAATCAGTGTGCAGCTAATATGTAAAGATATTAAGATGTTATTTAAGCCATGCTTAAAATAGGTATCAGGCCACCTTGGGTACCGGGCTTCAAACAGAATTAGAACCAAGGTTGCTGCTTTGCGAGTGAATGAGATTGCGACTTCAAACGGAAAGCACAAATTGGGGATTCAAACAAGGATTAACATGGGAATCAATAAGTTAGCATCCCAATAGATGCACAACGAAAATATTTGCGCCACCTGTGACAAATGGCTAACATACCCACAACACTGCCAGACCAGGCCTTCAACATGTTGGCTGAGGACGAAGAGGTTGTCTATTTAGCCATAGGAATTGTCTGAATAGGTCAAAATTGGTTAGAATCCGGGTAATTTTTTCTAAAGAAATTTTGCAATAAGAGTGTTTGAATCATGTTTTTGATATTAAAAATAGATTCAGCACCATCAAAAACTTCTAGGCACTCAAAATATTGCAGTTTGATAACTATAATCAAGCGCCTAGAGCACTCAAAATATTGAAGTGATAGCTTATAATCTAGATTTACAAAAATCTCTACCAGATTTTCTTAAAAATCTTACCTGAATTTCAATGAATTTTAGAGAAAAATCAATCAGTTAGCTACTACAGATAGAATGTATCATTAATGACAACGTTAATACATTCGGATTACATCATAAATATCATAAGGTAATTCTAAACTTATGAAATCCATTACATATCTTGTAAGAAATTGTATAAATCTCTTCACTAAACTACATTGACAACTCGTTGAAATATTTCTCTAAATTTTTAAATATTTTTATATTAGAGGATAGTCATTATGGAAATTGTACTTAAAACTTGTACTATCTCACATAAAACATAATCCATATATGTGGCAGTCATATTAACTGATGTATAGGGAATTGTGCTTAAAACTTTAACACTATCTCACATAAAACATAATCCATGTATGTAAATCATCAACTGATGTATCTGCACTGGAGGGAGATTATTTTCCTTTTTAAGAATATGAATGTGATGGTACATTTAGATTTCGTTAAAATGTTGTATTTTTTAATAAAATAACCAATTTAATATTTTTTTGTAAAATATTTTAATATTTTATATAAACTAAAAATGAAATTTTAAATAAATAAACTTGCAAATCAACAAAAATCGCGTCGAAAAGAGACAAGGATATTTATTATTAAAGATAGGATAATATAATCTTTTATTATCTTTTATCAATATTAAAAGCAATTAATATATTAATTATCTAAATATAGCTATAAGTAATTATCCTTGTGAGGATAAAAGTATAGTAATAAATATCTATTTTAAAAGTAGAGTAATAAACATCCATTTATATGAATGTAAGTTATATAATTCAATGTCATAAAATTTTTAGTGATTTAATTTAATGCCATATAATTTTAATTGTAATTTATTTTGTTTTTTTTCATAATATTTAATTGTAATTTATTAAGTTATAATTATGAGTCAATTGAAATAATGATTTAGAAGAATATGTTATTTACATATTGATTGATACTTATATTATATGATTATAAGCTTTTTTTGTTAACTTTTGGTGTGCCTCTTATATTTGTGTGAAGGGAAATAATTATCTTTAATATTTTCTATACCAACTTAAAGATGATGACTCATCACTTCAACAACAATAAACGATACAGATAATGAATAATGTTCATAACTAGGATTTTGTGAGGAAGTTCCTCCAATCTTTAAATGTTGAGGTCTAATGTGGTTGTAACAGAATCTCACTTATATTTTTCATTATCTTAGGTGTCAACTAATATCTAGTTTTATAATGTGTCATCGCTAATAAAGTTGAATTTTAGTTGAAAGTTGCTCATCAATATTAACAACAGTGATAAATAACTTTTTGAAAGTCTTGGTGAAGAAGATGGCTTTGTAGGTGGGTGAATAATAAAACTTTTAGATAAATGCGTGCTATTGTATGAAGTTCCAAAATTATATCTGAAGCCTCCTATAAAATAAAGGGTAAAGCATTTGGAGAATGAACCTTTTTCTGTTTGGATGGTTGAGACAATTCTATTGTGAGTGACTACGAGCAATAGTGAGTTGATGATGTGGAGGTATTTAGAGGGGACTCTTGAGCCAAGAGTTCTCATCTCCATTAACTAGTATTCTTCCTCTATTGTACATCCCCATTGCAACTTGGGGTATGCGGGGAAGAAGAGTACAGAATGACTCGGAGGTCAGCCAATGAGTCACTAACATTCAATCGAGGATGCATCAACATTCGCAAGATACAGGCAGCAACAAGGGAGTGTAAACAATTAAGGCAATCCTCTTGGTGAACAATACATTTTGTGTCTCTTCTTGATTGCTTTGACTCCAATAATTTTTTCTCGTCAAGTTTCCAATATGGTTGAACCAAATCTTGTCTTTTATAACCTTCTTTAAGCATGAACCATGGAAAACTAGATGCACTTGCGAAGATGCAAAAACTCAATTTGTATGCCATGTAATCTTTTGCAATGCCTTGTAAGGGACATACTACTTGGGGGATAAATTATTATACTAACTTAGCTTGCTCCTAGGAAATTGTTATATGGGTTAGTCATAAAAATAAGCGAATGCCCCATCTAAAACTTCTTTCTTAACGATCTTGATTTGGTATTGTTTCATTCAATTTTGCACTAGAGAGTCGGGTTATCCTTTAAAGTTGAACTTATTTGATGCCCGATGTGATCTTCCTTGAACCTTAGAATTGTCTCTTAAAGATGTTGATGATATCCTGCTTCCTCAATAGGTCATTTTTTTGTAGTATGGAAGGAAGTGTTATACCACCATTAAATAGATGACCACTTGATCCATGACTTTGTTTATCATATATAAGGCAACGGATATCCTTCAAAATTTGTTCATTATCTCAATTTTCCCAATGATTGAGGATAGTCTGATGAGTTATAATTCTTTAGTACCAAGACAATAAAATAATTATTTCCATTCCATAGAAAAATGGATCTCTCATACAATGCTTTGGAAGCTGCAACCATTACCAGAAATTTAGCATTATAAGTTGAGCCTTGGCTTCCTTAGGTGTGAACTTTTTCTTGGTCGCGCGACAACTGCGGGGCCTCTCCCCCTCCACCCATATCGATGGTACTACCTTCCACCGCGATGGTATCCATGATGATAAAATGACCCCAAAAGATATTCAAACTCAAAGTTTGTATTTTATATATATATATATATATATATATATCCCATCGGTGAGATGCCAATGGGTGTAGAGAAGAACCTATGTTGCCTTCTGGTGGCCACAAAACAAGGGATTCAATGGTCGTTATCCCCAAAATCAATGGTGTTAAGTATGGATCAAGAAAAAACTTGAAGATAAATCATGTATGTTAATATTAACTTAGTTATATGTTTAGTAAATAGTTTTGCTATTGAGAATACGAGAGATATATTTTTAGAAATGGACCCTACTTCTTTGTAAATATGGGAATGTATCTTAATAAGTGGATGTAGATTTAATCCAGATGAAGACATCCCAACTTCTATTCAGATTGGGTAAGCCTACCCGGGCTTTCTATCTACGGGTATGATGACTTCACGAAGTGTGATGGAGTTGGAAATGTATCGATCGGTCGGCCCCGAAGGGATCACTTGAACATGTATAAAAATATGTGTGGAGGTTGATCTTGAAAAGTAAACACCTTGAGGAAGTGCTGCTAAGGGAATGGACCCATTTCCAATTGTTGGACTATGAACATAGCCCTTTCAAATGTCGATACTACCATGGTAGGAAATTTGCAAGGGACTATAAAAGCTGCTTCTTTTGGAAGAGAAAGTGGATCAATGGAATACTCTTGAGAAAGTTAAATAGAACATAAGGGGACCAACAAAGAACAAAGAAGGAAAGAGTGGGACAACAACATCTGAAAATTTATTTGAAATACTTCAAAATCGCTGTAGAGGGAATGAGGGCATAGAACCTTAAACTAATGAGAAATACGGAGCCATATGAGAACCAAGTAGAAGAGGCGGGGAAAGAGGAGAATATAAGTCAAAAAATCAAAGGAGGCAATGCATACTACTCAAGTTTTGGACATCTTTGAAAAATCAGGCAGTAAAGTCAACATCCTATCGGGGGTTACAGCTTGAGCCAAAAAATAAAGAAAACTGACCCGACTTGAGATGATGAAGGAAGAAGTATTGAAAATAAAAAGTAGTAAAAAAAATCACCCGGGGCATACCACCTAAGAAAACAATGAGAGAAAGGGAAGTTGAGAAAAAAATAAAAAATCTTGAGGAGATCAATCTGTATTTGCCGAAAATCATCAGAGTCCATTTTAGAAAAGCAGATGGGAAAAAGTGAAGGGACTCTCAAAACATATTTTGAAATGATTATTTTGCCTTGGAATTTGGGGAACGGAAGGCCCCCAAAAATCCTAGCTCTAAAATCTGATAGGAAAAGGAAAAGCAAACAATTGTATTGATGCCAAGACAAAAATCTTGAGGTTATGTTCAATTGAAAACATAAATTTTTTTTGAATAATCAGATAGCTCTAGACTCGAAGGTTGTTTGGAGGATTGGGAGTGATACGGGATGATTAACAAATTAAAATAATGGATAATATATCTTGTAGTAGATAAATATTGGAAAAAAAAGCAGGTGGAGAGATAATACTGTTGTTGGTATGCTGTCTCACAGTTCTATTATTTATGGTGAAAAAATGAACTTTTGGGACTCCTAGGAAGAATAAGGGAGAAATTTAGGCATGGAACTATGTCTTTGGGGAGGAGACTTCAACACGGTTTTGAAGGCCATGAAAAGGAGGAGATGCCATGTACGGGATCCTTTCCGAGAACGGATGGGAAGATATAATGTTGAGTGGGATTTAGCGGATATTCCACCAAGCATGAAAAGTTTACTTGGTCGAATAAACACGAGCGAAACAATCATGCTACTTTGACTCGATTGGATCGGTTCTTGATTCAAAACTAATGGTTGGATAAAGGAATGGAATGTAGCACATCGTTATGTCTCAAGGAGATTCATACCATAAACCAATATTGATAAAATTATATAACACGGATGTCGGATATCACTATATTCAATCCATCTAGTTGAAGGAAGATGGCGTTTTGGAGCTGATCGCTCGAGGCCTAGAAAATTCCAATCAACTGGATCGTGTTCTTATGTCCACGAAAATAATTGAAGGCCCTAAAAAGAAATTCAAGAAAATGGTTGAAGAAAAAATGAAACCTCAGAAGGTGGAAGAACAGTTGAAAAAAGAGGCTAGAAAGCTCATCAACAACAAATGGAAAATATGGAGGTAACATCAGATCACTTAGAGGAAAAAGCGGCCAGAACAAAATTAAAAAATTTGAAGGTAGAAAGGCTCATATTGGAAGGCTGAAATACGCAAGTCTATGGTTTTAGCAGGGAGATTAAAACAATTTTCAGAATAATGGAAATATAGGGAATGTTAAACAGGTCAAATAAATTCATCCTAAAGGAAAGAAAATCTCCTCCATGGGAGGTATCAAGCAAGATGCTTATAACCATTTTTGCAATATGTTTTCAAGAAGAAGGCGGTTTTGATGAGGGAAAAGTACGTTGAATTATTTAACCCAATTAGGCTCTCTTACAATGGAAAATCATTGGTTAGTAATAGAGTTAAGTGAAGAAGATCTGAAAAGATGGTTTAGGGTTTAACGGTCTATAAACATTTGGTCAGATGAAAGCTACTCGGTTACTGTATAGGGATTTGTAGATTTGATTAAAAATGATCTCCTCCACTTGGTGGAAATATTAGGGGTGGAAAAACTCCCTCTTCCTTCTTCAGATGTCTGATAGCTTTTGATAGATATCGTCCTATTTCTTTATGAAATTCTTATTATAAGATAATCTTAAAAATAATAGCGACCATGATCAAAATTTTATTTCTCCTTGATCTTTTAGCTCATGGGGGGTTTATGGATAAGAGACGGATAATAGGCAAGATAATTTTAGTGCAAGAGGCTATCCACACTGACAAAGAATCTTGAGAAGATATGGTTAGAGAGTTAGTTGTAGATACATTTTAATTGGGTGACATATTCTACTAAACTATAGGCAAGTAATTTTAATGAGAATGTAATTCAATGGATTACAGGCCCACAGTAGTTCCCCCTATGGGTTTACCAGGCCAATGAGAGGGATTGAGGCAAGGATGCCCCATGTCCCCCTTGTTATATATTATATTAATTACTTTTTAGCAGAATATGGAAAGGATAAGTGGAAGGAAAATTATTTAGGGCTATGCATTGCTCGAAATGTAAAATTAACCACTCCTCTTCTGGGTGTTTCCTTAATTTACATGGGAAGACCTCCAAATGGTGTGATTTGCTGCAAAGATAATGTTGATTACCATAGGTTATGCGGAAATCTTATGAGGAGAAATTAATCACATATATAGATTTTTTGAATAGTAGTGAAAATATTGAAACGAAATTACAGAGATAATATTCTCAATCTAGAAAGAGTGGAAATATTTAAATATCTGAACAAATATCACAAATTACCAAACTAATGATAATTTGGAAGAATTGATTAGGAAAATCAAGAAAATAATATTAAGTTGGGGAATACAATGAAATAATGTACGATGAATATTCTAATTAGGTGTGCTTTCCACCCTTCCTCTCTATTTAGGGATGGCATTATAGCTCGAGAAGATGATGCATCCAAGATGAGGATTATCATAATTTTTGTGGAAAGGTGGTAAGTCAAATGAAAACGGATTCCATCTTATGAGATTGGAGAATATTGAAGGCTTCCTAATTGTTGTAGGGCATAGGTGTAAAAGGATCCAAAATTAATGAACATAGATATGGGTGACAAGATAGTCCGGAGGATGATATCTCCTACTCACGAATGGTAGATACTACCATCCTTTGACATGATTTTCACAAAATTAAAATACAGATGAAGAAAGTGAAGAATGGATAGGAGGAAAGTTAAATATATGGAATCTTTGCAAGATGGTTGCTCCCATAATCCTATTTACCTTTGGAAAGTTGGAAATTGGAAATGAAAATCCCAAAATGCTAGTCTTGAGATTGGGTAAACCCAAGAGTTAGTTTAATTCTGCAGTCTCTTTCATTTTGGGATGGCCAGTGCTTATAGAAAGGTTGGATCTTCCAGAAGTTCAGAACACATATTATCATAATGGAGACTTTACTTCGTTCAATATTTAAAAGGTATCTCCAGAAGAAACATTAGTACAAACCTGACGAAGAGTACGGGCTTGTCAGTACAAACCTTTCATACTTAGTCAAAATGGGTTACAGTCTTGCTTCACAAAGTGTGGGAACTCCTATGCTAAGAGGAATGTGGAAGTGTGTTTGGAGATTACGTCTGGTTTCCAAGGTAAATGTTTTTGGTAGGAGCTTAATGCGGGAAGAAAATCTTCACAACAGTTTCAGAAATAAGTTAAAGGTCGTCCATATGTACTTTGTGCAAAGAGGAGGAATGCTTTGAACATTTGTTTAGAGGTACTGACTATGCTAAATACGTTTTGGTAGGCTTGACTTTGAGAGAATTAATAGAGTTCAACTGCACTATCAGAGTCTTCCCAGAACGTGTCACCAACACAATGGATCACAAATCCCATGAAGTGTTCAACATCTCTTAAGTCGCTTGGTATTGGAGAGACCTTCCCAAATACATATGTTGGCTAATCTGAATGTAAGCGTGCAAAAATAAAATCTTCGAGAACAAAGTTAAAGTATCATTACAAGAAATAAAAGTTAGAAAATTTCAACATAGGCAATAAAAACCGAAGTTTGATCCAACTCTATAATATTATCATCTGGAAGGAAAATGGAAGTGGTACAAATATGAATCATCTAACAAGTTAGATGTTGTATAAACTATTTACAATCCCAATTGGAAGCTTTGGATAGAGGAAAATAGATTAAAAGAATGGAGGAAGGGAAAGCACTTTATCTTCCTATATTTCGATGGGGCATCGAAATGAAATCCGTGATAGGTAGGAGGAGGATAGATTAACGATCCCGATCAAGATGAAGAAATAAAGTATGCATGGGGAATCAGGCTATACATAATGAATTCGAGTTCCTTGCCCTTTATCAAAGAATGATATTGGCTTAGAAGCTTAATCATCATGAAGTGATCATTGGAGACTCTCTCTTGGTTATTAAACAAATGAATAAGGAAAATATTGACAGAACATTCTCCTACGGACTCACATTTTAAATATTGAATCAACTATCAGCTAGGTATTTTGAAGAAGTGGAGATATTTCACATTCTAAGGGAAAACAATAAAAATGCGGATGAAATGCCTTAATTTGGGTGCGATGATGCCACATAAATCAACCTGCGATGTTGATAGGCAGGCAGAGACATATATATGATTATGGAAGAATTGTTTTTCCACGGTGGATATAGTGCAAGTAAAATTGGAAACTCTCATGGTTATAGGAGATATCAACAAAGTTGATAGCGAGGATCTTCTTAGTTCACTCCAGTGGGACTCTCTCGAATAAAACAAATTTAGTAGTATATATAGGCGGCCTAACAAAGAGTGTGGAGAAAATTCTAGCAAAGAAGAAGGAGACAAGTCGCAACACTCATCCAATTTTAAAAACTCATCCATGCAAATATACGATTTTTGAGTAGTGCCTTTTTGGAGGGTGCATAATTTTATTACTAAGAAAAGTTACATAGCTTAGTAGAAGGCAAAGGAAAATATGCTGATGTAATTAGTTTGGGAACTAGGAGAAGTAGAAATTGAATTTTTCTTGTAAAATATTGCTGTTTCCAATCTAGAATATAGTCTCCTCTATAAATTCAAATATCCGTTCCATTGAAAAAGAAAAGAAAAATTGGGTTTCCATGTAGCATTTGAAATGTTTCCACAAATGCAATACCCTTATTTTGTACCTAACTGAAGGATGAATAGTGCAAAGTGTGAAATACTTAGTAAGTATATCAATTACCACCATGATGACACTCTTTTCCTTCAAACTTTGGTAAATAATGATAAAATCTAATGAGACCTCTTATCAATGACTAACTTGGAATGGCTAATGGTTTCTTAAGCCTAGGTCTTCCAATTGGCCTCAGCTTTTATATTTGTTGGTAAATCAAACATTCTATAATAAAATTAAATGCTCAGTTAATTCCCATCCCCAAAAAAATTCATTCTTAGCCCGATGGTAATTTTAAAAAAAAATCCTAAGTTAACTACTATAGGATAGGTGTGTAATTCCAAAAAGAACCTTTTGTTTAACTTCAGGAGTTCTTACATAGATATAAGTGATCTTTGTACCACGGTGAATTAATTTTGCAAATAGTAAGATCGAATGCAGGATCTTGCTTTAACTTTTGAATGAGTGTCCATACCTCTTGTCTTCTTCATTATTCTCACCATTTATCAATCATGTTGGATAATACAAATGTACAATGCTTCTACATCATCATCCTTCTTGAGTGGATCTACAACAACATTGCTCTTCCCTTTTTGTAGATGATTTCAAGTCATACCAAACATATTTGTGGCCAATTTTTGTTATCTTTTGAAATAATCTTGTTTCAAGAAGTATTTAAGACTTTCATGACCTTTTTACCTTAGCGTATTCCCATTGAGTCAAGACACCATTTCTTCAATGCCGCATTAGTATTGCCAACATTACCTTCTCATAAATAGGTTTTTGTAAATACTTTCCCTTTATTGGACAAATTTAAAAATCAATGGGTCTCCCTTCTTGTGTTAAACAACACCAATACCCTTTTTGAGGAATACATTCCATAATAAATATTTTGTGAATTATGGGGTAGCTAATACTAAATCGACATATTTCCTATTTAATATTTTCAAAGACCTTTGTTTTCTTGTAGTTCAAAATATGTATTTCTTTAGTAATGTTATTCCATAGGTGTTGATATCTTCCCATAATTCTTGTAAACTTTTCCTATGATACCCTGTCAGCGAGAAATCTTGAATATGCCTTAAGGTTGTGGGGATTTCCCATTCCTTGATGGAATTAATTTTGTTGAGGTCGCCTTAACACCCTCATGGGATACAATATGACCCAAATAGTACCACTTCCTTGCACCCACGAAAAGAAAAATTTGGAGGATTTTTGCATACAATTATTTTCCTCCAATAGTTTGAGAACCATGTCAACATGTTGGACATGATCCTTCAAGACATGCTATAGATGAGTGTATCATCAAAAAATACTAACACAAATTTTCTAAGGAAGGGTTTAAAATTGGAATTCATCAAACCTCGTCATAGTGCATTAGTAAGGCAAAAAGGCATGATCAAAAAATCATAATGACTTTCATGAGTTCTAAATGTTATTTTCAGAATGTCTTTTAATCTTCATCTAATTTGATGATATCTGAATGAAATCATTTGATAAAGCAAAATGTAGTTCGTCGTTTTATTCATCAATTACATTATTAGCTCCTTTGATTCCCAATTTGAAGAAGGAATCCCAACCGAGGTAACCACAAACCAAACTTTTGGCGCCCAAATGCTTCTAGCCCTGCCAAGTCAGAGAGGGCTCTCTCAAGGTCCCAAACCCAGAAGATGATGAATTAGGTTTTTTTTAGGCTAGATATGAGTGTGAGGGTTCTTTTGTTTGATTGGGTTGGGTTTCCTTTGGATGAAGATATTAGGTCAGGGAACTAGGGTGGGGGAAAATGAGATAGGGTTATAGAGATTCAATGGGGCAAGGTAGGCATAAGGATTGACATTTTAAAGATGATGGTGATGAGATGGTTTAAGGCGATAGCTAGGAAGAAGATGGGAGATGTATTCTTCCTACATGGAAGGAAAATGGACAAGCTGATTAATTTCCCAAAACGGAAAAGCATGAGCAAGCATGTTGTTTCTTCCCATCCCAGCTTGAAAAGAAGAGTCATACCATAGAGATGCAATGAAAATGGATAAAACACATTCTAACATATGGCCCAGAAGAAAAAAACAATGATAAACATCTATCATGTATCCCAAAAAATGGCTTACCACCAGCCTCTATTTTATTCGTGTGGCTAAGTACAATATTTCTTGATCGATAAGCTAACATATGGCGGATTCCAACCCTTGCTAAGAGTGAAGAAGAGCTAGTAATATCAAACCACATTCCACTGCAGCTCCTCGGTCGAATCCATGAGGTGAGGAAAGAGATCACAAAATGTTTGAACTAAAGGCCAGGTATAGGATATTCAAAGTGACTCATTCTAATTACATTCAAGCTGATTCATTATGACTCAATGATGACTTTACCCAATGAATCTACCCCTGGTAACTTATCCTTGACATAAGTACATATACCTTGATGGATACATAAGTAGAAACATGATTTCTTGAAGAAAAGAATAAATTTTGAAGGAAACTTGGAAAATGGCAAATTGGTCATTTAAGCCCTCCTTTGTGCATTTGCGCCCTCATGATAATGTTACGCCCTGCATATTCTGGAGCCACTTTTGACTGACCTACATGTGTCCAAATGGGTCCCAATGGCTAGTTGGAAAGCCTTTGGTAACCTCCTCTTTAGATAATATAAGTTATGAAAATTAAGGTCATTTTCCCCCTCAAAAACGTCATTCTCCCAATATTGTATTTGCACGATTGCACAGGTCAAAAGGCGTAGAAAGGTGATTTTTTGAGCTTTTCACCTATCAAAGCGCTTTACCAAGCAGAAATTTTAGGCTTATGGTTTTACGAGATGGTCAGTCATTAGGAATCCAATGGTACCTTTCTTTCCCTCAAAAATTTCCCCAACCATTTTATTGTAGCACTTGGGGCGTTGCCTGGTAAACCCGATTGAATTTGCTAAATGTTTAACCTAAAACTCGAGAGAATTTCCAAATTTTGCAAAAAAGTTTGGACATGCACTCAAATTTTTTGGAATGGCTGATGAAGTTATGTGTCTGGGCCAGGAGGAAGCATCAGCAAGAATTTCCATTTCTTGCTCTTATCTAGCAGTTAAATCTGTTACCATTTGGCACTTGCAGGCTTGGCAGTAAGTACACATCCTTTAGTGCATGGTGTTTGACTTTCCTCCTCAATAGGTCATTATCCTTATTTGCCTATTTCTTGACTTATCCAAGTATTGTTTGGCTCTATGTTTTTGTAACTCCCTCATGTTCTCCTTAGTCACAATAGCAAACACTCATTAGAGGTTAGTTGATCATAAACTCAACCTCTTTGCCTCTCTGAGCTGAAATCTTTTCAGCCCTCTAGTTCTAGGTTGCCTTCCTTGGTGGCCGTTCCTCTTCATCATCAAGTAATCCATATCTGAAATGTTTCATCTAGCATGGATTTGGCCTTTTCGCACTCCTTTGTGATGACATACTTTACCTCATCAATGATTTGTTTAATTTTCAATTGCTCATTTTCTTGAGAAGTGCTTCATAGCTATATATTATCAAGATTAGTTTTGATGCTCTAATCTTGACATCCTTTCCTTTGATGGTTGCATTAGTGATTTTGTCATTTTCATCTCATCTAGGTCAACAACACGAAATTCTTATTACTGTTTCATATTTATCTCTCATTAACATGATGAATGGTATAATGAACTTCTCTTTACCCTTGTCCACGTAACTTTGTTGTTGTAGAAGGCATGGCCCTCTAATCATGTGGAGCAAACACATACCTATGGCCTCTCTAGTAGGCTTTGCAATGACAATCTCAGCCATACTAGCCATTTAGGCTCAATGTCCTCATTCCTTCTAGTTGACCAAAAATCATGATGGGGTGAATGAAGGAGGTGAAGGGGATTGATCGATGGCGATGAATGTGCTATGGGTTGAGATGGAGGGATGGAAGTGGATGGGCAGGATGATTAAAAGGACGTTTGCTTGCATGTTGAGTGGATGGCTTGTGAAAATATCATTAGCTATGAATGTGCTCCATCTTGATATTTTGATTGGATAAAGGATAGTGGAGGATTATGATTTTTATGAGGGAATGATGAAATAGACTTCTCATTTCTATTCATACTCCTTTTTTTCTAGCAATGTATGCCATCTTCTTTATACTATGCAGTATCAAGGTATGTTGAGCATCCTTACCTAGTTAAATGCATTAAAGAGTGGTGGGATGTGATAGAATAGAGCCTTGAAAATGTGTACATGAAAAGTATTTCATGATTATCTTCATCATTGAGGCATATATGTCCAAGTGGTGAGAAAAAGGAAAGACCATCTTTTTTGATTTTGGTGTCTTAGTTTTAAGAAAAGTTAAGTCCTTGTTTTCTTCAAATTACCTTTCTTGAACCACTTCTCCCCAAAATTTGGGATCCGAGTGGTAGCTGAAATAATATGAGTGGATAAGTGAAAGTGACACCAACTAATGTAAAAACTTGGTTTTCATGGAGCCAGTGCAAAAATTCTAGTCAACTTTTGGCATGGTGTTGGATATGCAGATTTTCATGAAAATCATAACAACCCATGTTTGAAGCATGTAAGATAATGGAGAAGCCAAGAGTTCCTAGTGTTGGTGGGGTTCCAGAGGTAAGAACTTACTCTTCCCCCTTTATGTGGCCTCCTCACCTATGTTTCCTCTCCTTGATAGCATGATAGGTATATTTCTTCCTTTGTTGCCATGGTATTTTTATGAAACTATAAAAGTTCGGAAGGAAAATAGAGGGAAATATTTTCTAGGGATTTGTGAAATGGAGGGGATAAGGAAGGGTAGTAATATGATAGATTTAGGATAGGGATTTAGAGTTAGGGCTTGGGTAGATGTAACCACCTAGGGCTTAGGGTTTTTGGGAGCTATGGAAAAATTTTGCAAATGAGGGGTTTGGGAATGGGTTTTATAAGTGTGGGAAGGATGCAAGGGTAAAGAAGTGAATTTGGGAGTTTTCACAGAATATAATGGGATACTGAGTTTTACTCAATTCAAACACCAAATTACAACTCAATTTACAAGACTTCTTGCATAAACTTATGAAAATGGTTTTTCATGGCATGATCATATTCTTGTTCCAGGTGTCAGTGAGTTGGTGGAGCTTTGAAGACAATTTCTCACCACTTGAACACTTTCTAGGGCTTGCTGGTCATTTGCTGTATAGACCAAAGAATTTTCCTTGGTCAGTATTTTCACCCTTGCTCGAGCGTTTGTGCCCCTAGGCGATTTGCCTGGCCCTACCTCGAGCATTTGCGCCCTTGTTTCAATGTTTGCGCCTGCCTTTAGCTGTACTTCCATGACATTCTTAGCCCTCAACTTTAACTCTTTTGTATGTTGTAGAATTTCACAATTTTGATCTTTTGGTGCTTGCTTGATGTTTTGGAGAGCAAATGAATTTGAATTGATGTCAATGAGTCATAAATAATAGAGTGAATTTGAATTTGAATTGAAAACCCACTTTTCTAATGTCTCATTTCACTTTTTGAAAACTTTTGCTAATTACGCTTTCATTTTTATTTTCTTCCTTACGGGATGATGTTGTTGTTGTTTGGCACACTTTTCACTTTCAATTTGGCATATGTGATTTGAGTTAGGCCCAGGGACGGAACTTATTACCTTATAGGAAGCATAAAATTACATAAAAAATAAAATAAATTAAAACTCATAGATAGATACATATTAGTATGAAAATCATACTTTAAAACCAAAATTATAACCTTAAAAAAATGATATTTACATGTTGATAATCCTAAGATGATAATGGCTATTTAGCAGTCTCACACCTTTTTCTAATGTATTGAGATAAATTGATTGCATTTAATATGAACAATGAAACCTAATGACCTAATGATGGCACAACATATGGAAGAATATGAATGATGATCATGATGACTATGGGACACTTTCAACAATGTGGAAAGCTGACCATGATAATTTCCATTGAACATGGAGGTGAAGATGATAATGACATCAATATCCTAATTAGTGACCAAATTTTTGCATGACCTAGTGGAATGATAAAAAAATTACTTAATGAAACCTAATGAATGAAAAAGTGATTTTGATCGTTGATGGAAGAATGCAAGTGCAGGAAACTAACATACATGAATGGGAAACTTATCTTTATAGTAAGCTTTATTTGAGTTCTCTATAATGCGGACCTGTCTGTATGATCCATCCTTCTTGTGCACCAATACTACTAGAGAAAGAAGAACTTGGCTAGGTTGAATTATACCTACCTCTATGTGTTACTGTAACCATACATTCAATTTCTCTCTTCCAGGCATAAGGATATCTATAAGGGCTAATGTTTGGAGGAAAAATTTCTAGATTCAAATTAATAGCATAGTCATGATCGTGAGCAGTTGAGAAGACATTTGGGAGTCAAATACCTTAGAATGATTGTCAAGGACTCTTTTGGAGATACGGAGAAATGGATGATTTAAATGTTTGAACATCTAGTGAACTTTATAATTATTGTAATTACCTCAGATGTTCCTTCTTTAAAAGTCTTGTCATTCCATTAGATTTGATTATATTCTCGAGTTTTCTTGCAATATCAGATTAATTCAATTTCCTTTCCTTCCAAGAATTTTTTTAAACTTTCTTGAAAATTAAAGCTATCATCCCAAAATATCATAAGCATTGAAGTCCTAATACAACATCCACACCACCCATTGGAATGGAAAGCATTAGACTATTCAACACATATTCATTAGTAGATTAATATTGTAATGCTTCTAGAAATTAATATTCATTCGTTGCTCATCACTTGACACTCTGATGTTATTATACCCAATAATTCAAATCCTTATGGATATATTACAATGAATAAAGTGAGTACTACTGAATCAATCCAGACTATTACACACTTTCTTCTTGTGATATATCCTTATCTTGGAGTTCCAAATTGGTGGTATCACCAATGCATTACGAGAATGGCCAGGTCGTTTCTTCTTTTTTCGGCCACGAGGATTGGTTCATGGTGTATATCTTCTTCTTTTGATGTTTCTTGTTCCTTTTTCTTCCTCTGAGTCACAATCTATGTAAAATAAATTCTTCTCGGCACACTTATGACCTTTAGTTTATTTGCTATCAAAGCACATGTATATCCCTTCTACTCTTTTTTCCTCCAATTGTTGTGGTTTCAACCTTGCTAAGTTGTTGGAATCTAGGAGCGACAACACTTCCATCTTTATAAATATTTGAGTGGTAGAACTTTTTGTTTTCATAATTTTGCTTTCAACTTTTCTTGCAACCCCCAGTTGCATTCTCTAATGACTTAGGTTCCAAAGGCGGAGCCTCATGTTGAATGTTATCCTTTAAATTCCCTATAAAGACATCAATCGTATATCCTATGGAATATCGGTTACTTTGATATTCAATCTTTTACAATTCCTCAATTTTCTCTAAAATTGAAATATCTTGTTGAGATTTATCTATTTGGATAAATTATTGCTATTTTATCCTCTATATTTTCTTTCAATTCCTCTAAAAATTGTCCGAAGTATTTGGTGCTTTAGAACAAATTCTTCGATACCATACAAATTGATTAGCTTATAAATATAAATATGCAATGCATAGTTTTTCTGTGTGTTGCACATCTTTTAATGATCAAAGCCTCCCATCTGTAGTATCTATGTTGCACGATCCTTGCCATCCAAATTTCCTCATATCAATATTTGGAATATTTGGCTCTTAAGCATAAATTGGAATCTCAAATCATAATTCATATTCCTTTTGTCCTCCTCCTTATGATTTTCTTCAGATGCCTTGTCACCACTAGAAAGCATTTCTTGTAGCAACTTTGTCAAACCTTCCTTTAAACCTTGGGTCCATTTTCATTTCTATTTTTAAGTCATCTTAGACTTCATGTATTCTTTTAAACCATTCTTCCAAACCCATTCATCTGGCATGGAGTTATTTTTAGTTTTACTCTTTGCAAGAGCGGAAATTTGTTGCACTTGGTCTTATTTTGATATATCATGTTGCATTTCTTCACTCTTCTATACCATGCATCATAGTAGATATTTTACTGTTGAAAGCCTATTTGGGTGTATCCATTTCTTTTCTGCTTTTGGAAGCAAAATAATATTCTTGCTTTATTATGACATTTTCATCATACCAGCTGAATTTTTCCAGCAAAAAGTTATGTAAGGCCCAAAAATGCACACATTTTTTGTACCTTTTGAGACTGATCAGAAAAAATTATCCTTTATGTTTTATATACAAAGTTCAAGAAAATAATCTCTTGAAGTTACGTGTCTTGTTCTTATTATAAGTTAAGTAGTGTTAGGATTATACAAAAGGTAAAGTTATGCACCAAATCTCACGATGGCTTGATTTTGGACTAGACATAGGAGGTATAGTGAAATTGTATGAACTTCCATGTGTGCGGCCCCAACTTTTAAATACCCTAAAACTAGTCTCCAATAAAGTATAGTCCATATAATTTTATTCACTTTTATTGAATTCAAATCCGATGCTTCTTTGGATATGAAAGTTATGATGATTTCCCTACGCCAACATGTTTTGATTGAATTCTGAAATGCATAACCATAAATTCCTTAATTATATCTTTTACAGTATAGAGAAAAAGGTAAATTTTTACACAAATTTAATTAAGAGTTCAAATCCACGTGGTAAAATTTTCTGCTTTTGAAGTCTCATAGAAAAAAGTTAATAAAGAAAATAACAAGATGACTTGTTTGAAGCAACCATCTGGGATCCAAGCTATGATATCAAATGTTATGTATCTAAGATAAAAAATAGCCACCAAAACATGAAAAATGAATATGACTAGATATGCAGCCACTTAGAAAGGCTTTATTTACAAAACTATAAATGAACAATTCTTGAATAGGTTAAATGACAGACAGCCTTGGTACTATCTAGGTAGAGGTCAAAGATAATTATTTTTATTTGTGTGTAATTAGTCATTGTACTGCAGTAATATTGTGAAAGCTAATGAAACTTGATGTATTAATATTATTACTAGACCTTATTAGAAAACTCTTACAGGTACCCTCTTGATCCTAATCCATTAAGCTAAACCATGTCATTTCGGGAATCGAACACGGGTGGTGAGGTGACAACCCTCAACCATTTTATCTATTTACAACAATAATGCAAGGCACAAAAATAACAATATTGTAGACTTCCATGGGGCACAACAATAACAATATGGAGGGCTATTTAGTATTGTAAGGGCGTATAAAAAAAAAATATTATTAAAAGGAGATAAGAAGGTTAGATGAGTTATGTCAAAGAAAGATTAAAAACGTAGATAAAGAAGACACAAATATAGAACTAAGTGTGTTAATATATTATTAATTAATTTGTAATATATATATATATATATATCTAAAGTGGAAGCCCTCCTCAAGTCAAACGAGCAATGAGGACGACTGACCCCTTCTTTGCTACTCTCACTATTCTGGCTGAATCACTGCAATTTAAATTCAAACCCATATATATTAACACACTAGTAATTTTAGTGAGAGTTATATATATAAATATATAGTCCATAATATATTATATTTTAATATATTTATTATCTATTAATAATATAATAATATAATAATATATTATATTATTTATAATACTAAAATAATTAATAATAATATATTATATTATTTATGAAAAATCTATTCTTAGTTTTTAAAGTTGAAGAAGAATGAGGTAAGTTAAGTAAACAATATTATAAGTTATATTACTTATGAATAATATTTCCTAAGTTATTAAAGTTGAAAGAAGAGGTAGGTCAAATAAGTATAAAGAAGAAGGAGAGATTAATGAGAATAATATTAATTTATAATAATGCATTCATATTGTAGATATTTTACTAAATTATTTAATCATTAAATTAGAAAAATAGTAGATATAAAAGTTAATATTAACTGTGTAGAATGAGAGTTATATTCGATTATTTTAAATTTATTGATTTTGATTTTAAATTAATTTTTTTAATTATTGCGTTTTTTTAATGTTGTTTTTTTTAAGTTTTTCAATTTTTTTCCTACTAATTTATTTAAAAATTTAGTCTAGAAATTCTCAAGCTCTAAAGATTTGATAGATCAAAACTATTTAAAGAGTTTTGAAGATGTAAAATCCATATATATTAAAACTAATTAAAATAACACATTCAAATTCCTTTTAAATTTTTCTACTAAATTCTAATTCTGAAAAATAAAATAAATAAAATTAAAAAAAATGTATATAATAATTTATTATTATTATTATTATTAATGTAAACATTACAAGAAAAAATTCCAATTTATTTTTTTTTGGAAATTTTTAGTTTCAATTTTTCGTTTGATTTTTGATGAGTTAATTATTCTGATGTATTTGGCAATTGCCGTATTTTGCCGGGTTCGTACGTTTGCAGGCGCGTTCAGTTTGCAGGTTGAGTCTCTGGCCGCCAGATGCTAGTTCGTAGGTTTTCTAGCTTCCCAAGCATCATTAGTTATGTCTACCTTGAAGGATGAAGTTTGAACTTCCATACTATTTTTTTGAGTTAATCTATTTTTAACAGTGTTACAAGTAGCTATCAATTTGAGTTTGAGAATATATGTGAGGATTTGGTTTGGTCAATCATGTGATTGGTGTAAATTAATATCTGGCTTTGAAGATAATACATATTCAATAATTATTTAACATAATTCCAATTAATCAAATTATTAAGAAAGAAATCATAATATTAAATATTATTATTTTTATTAAATTTATTTAACATTTCAACAAATTCGAATCCTAATAATTATTTATAATTAAATTTATTAAAATATAATTTATATTATATTTTTATAATTAAAATAATTCAATAAAAATATGAATTATATTATCACACTTAATTATTTTGATGATGATGGTGGTTAACGTCCACTGAGACCAATCTTTGGTCTATCGAACCTAAAGAAAAGAGTTATTTAGTTTGATTTAAGATTTTATTCCTATGCTTGAAAAGCTTGGAGAGAAGTCTCTCGAGCTCACTATAATTTTGACATCTTAAAAGGCTAGGAAGTTCAGTATTGCAACAAATATTATGAAATTGAGCTCTAATGTGGTTGTACGTGGGGCACTCTAAGAGGAAGTGATTTTCATCCTCGATGTTCATATTCTCACAGAGATGGCAGATCCTTTCCATCCATGGTGTTTTAGGAACTGTCCAACGACCTATTTCACTATGGAGCTCATGAGAGTTCATTCTAATCTTGGCTATATTAATTTTCTTCTTTGAGCTAGTTAAAATAGAGAGATACTTTTGATCTTCTAGGGTGGGGTTGATGACCTCCTTATAATATCTTAATTTTCTTTTAGCTGCTATATCTTTCTCACGTCACATTTTTTCTTTGAACTTAGAAGTAACAATTTTTTTAATGCTATTAATGTTTTGCAATGCAACATTCTCATCGATCTCCCAATGGTTTAACCAAGCCCTGGTGTCTTTATACCAACCTCTTTTAAGCCTTAGGTGGTTTTGGTTGGAATTTAAAGCTAGCTTAGGAATTCTATGGTCTCCTATGCTATTGAGCTTATGCTTGTACAACAGAAGCCTAGTCATAGCTAGGCTCTCGATAGGGGAAAGACCCACTTCTATAAGGAGAATAGGATAGGGTGTATTGTTTTTAATTTTAAGGTTATAAGTTATAAAATGCTTCTGGATTTGCTCAATCTTTCTCCAGGATTCTCTAGAGATGCTGCAACCCCAAACCTCACATCCATATAAGATAACAGGAGTGACTAAAGTTTCAAAGAGAAACTTCTTTCTATCCCACATTACAAGGTTTTCCGTTTTACAATTATTTTCAAGACTTAAATAAGCTTTCCACCCCCCATTAATCCTTTTCTGAATGCTATAGTTCCAGTTGAGCTTGTGATGAATATCAATTCCTAGGTACTTGTAAGAAGACACTTCCTCCAAGTTACTATTTTCATACATAAAATTAGCGTAAGTGTCCTTCTTGGATTTGATAATCATAACTCTTGTTTTGTTAGTGTTAACAGACATACCCATGGTAGAGCAGAAATCCTTAAGAATTCTAAGTTGCTTATCAAGATTAGATGGGCACCTTGCAATAAGAAAAATATCGTCAGCATAGAGAAGAAGGATGACGACCATCCCAGCTAAGATCGTGCCAGCACATCCTGCTTCCTCTAAACACCCTTCTAGCTTGTCGATGTAAATACCAAATAGGGTAGGGGAGAGGCGGCAACCTTGTTTAACTCTGATATTACACTTAATATATTTCGACCACCCCTCATTGCTCTTCAACTTGGCAATTAAATTCTCGTATAACCTTATAGCGTCTGCTCTTAGCTCGAAAGAAACATTTATCTCTTCTAATCTATTCCATAGGTTATTTCTAGGAACCGTATCGAAAGTCTTTCTAAAGTTCACAAAGCAACATAAGAGATTGGATTTATCATTGCGGCATTCTTCCACAATGATCCTAAGCGTAATGAGGTGGTCCGTTGTTGAGTGTTGCCTTCTAAAACCCGCTTGGCCTTTAGCCCGCTTACCTTCACTTTCAAGCCAAATGCTCAACTTTGTTTCCAAAATAATACCATATAACTTGGCTAAGAGAGGGCTGATCATAATTGTTCGATAATTAGAGGGGTTAGTTGTATCCCCACTTTTAAAAATAGGGATAATGAGGCTCTGAGTCCAAGGTTTAGGAAACCCTTGCTTGACCGCTTGGTTGAAAATATTGTGGATGTGGGGGATGAGGACAGGACCTCCAATTTTTAAGATTTCCGCTTGGTAACCTTCAATGTCCTTAGCTTTCCCATTTTCCAGGCGTTTAACCCCAAAATCAATGTCTTCTAATGAGAAAACTTCTTTCGTTGTGAGCGGGGTTTCAAAATCCCTGGCATTTGGAGATTCATAAAGCTTTTTAAGATAGGAATTCTAGTTGTGTAAAGAAATTTTATTATTATCTTTAGTTTTCCTAGTTAGAATCTACCTCCAGAATTTCTTAGGAGCCACCTTAGAGAGGTGTAAGAGATTCTCTTGTCTTTTACGAATATATTGCCTTTTTTCCTTTTAGTTAGGGCTTTGTAGATTTTTATCTTGTTAATTTTGAGAGATTCATCAACAACTTCCTTAATTGCTCTCCTCGCACTTTTACAATCTTTGTCATACCATGGGTTGGTTTTGCTATTTCTTTTATTACTTGAGACTTCAATTGAGAATTTGTTAATAGAATATGAGAGGGTTGTAGTAAAATTATGATAGAGGTCATCTATGTTGTCTATACTAGATAAAGGAAGCAAATTAGTTTTTAATTCATTTAGAAAGAGATCGTTTTTATTTCTATCAAAGATTAAGTTATTTTGACTATAAGGATTATCTTCAATGGGATCTCTATGCATGACAAAATTGAGAGTTATGAGTAAAGGCCTATGATCAGAGTCAGGCTCGTGGTCGTCTAAGATGTCAAAATTTATTATTTCGTTGTATAAAGGGAGATCGGAAATAACATAGTCTACCACGCTGCTGCCAAGCCCATGGATGCAGGTCATCTGGCTAGAATTGGGCCACTTCTTTAGACCGTTGCAAATTATGAGATCCTGAGCACTACAGAGCTTGACTAGCTCCGACCCAAACAAATTATCCTCGAGGTCTTCAGAGCTCCTTTTGTACCGGCTAGCCAGAGTAAGGTCTTCATCTAACCAAAGAGGATTGGGGTTGGAATGATTGCTTAGAATAATAGCTTGGTTGCTTGAAGTTCGAGCATTAAAGTCACCCATTAAAAGGATATTACCTTCATTCCTTAGGCTAGAAATATCATTCTCTAAACCATTGTAAGGACTATTTTTATCTAGATTCTTTTTCTTATAGAAGTTAGAATTAATGGGGGGGAAATAACATATTGCTATGTAGGTCTTTTTATCATTAATGTCAGTAATCTCAATCCAACTATATTGGTTGTAAGGGTCATTTTTATAAATCCTAGCATGGGGGGAGATGTTCTTCTTAATGTAGCAAGCTATGCCCCCAATGCCTCTACTGGAGGATCGCTTGTTCCAGGTAGACCATAGTGCAAAGCCATCTATGTTAGGGACCTTAGATTCTTCATGCTCCCAAGTTTCAACAAGAAATATAATATCAACATCATTTGAGATCCAACTTAGCTTGGGGCCTTTGTTCCATGGAAAGCCCCAACAGTTCCAAGGAAGAATTCGGAGCATGTTGAATTACTATTTATTACTATCTTTTTGGTTTCTATCTCGAATAATGACTTTTCTATTTCTGATTATTGCCCATTTTCCTTCCTTCCTAGCTTCTTTTACCTTTTGAACCTCCTTTCTTAATTCTGCTTGATCTTCTGGAATGAGATCTTCATTTACAAATATTCCCGTTCCTTTTAGACTTGAGGTTTTACTAAGTATGTCATACTTATGGTCAGTAGAGCTCACCTTTATTCGGATCAGCCTTCCTTTATTCTCAATTAATTTCCCTAACCTTGTTGCTTCTGTGAGACACATGGTTTCAATTTGTAATCTATTATGTAATTCTGTCTGGGCTATGGCTAAAGTATCCTCGTCTACCTCCTCTTTCAAACCGAAGATTATAAGGTTCAAGGCCCTTTTGTTACGCTCATGGTCTAATTCGATCAATTTTTTCATTTCATCTTTAATTGGTTTGATATCTAATTTACCTGCCCCACTATTTAGGGTGAGACTGTTGTTAACTTTTTCTTCTAGTTCTTTAATCATGTCCTTCATTTTAAGACTCTCTATATTATCAGCATCTCCTTGCTCGGATGTTTGGTTCGTATCTTGGTTTTGTTTTTCTATGACCTCTGACCTAGTCTCCAGAGCCTCCATTTTGACATTGTGATTGTCTAAGAAAAACAAAATTAATCATACAATATATTATTTGTATTTTTATTTTCTTAAACAATGAAAAATAATAAATTTATTAAAAAATAATTTAATTTAACTTTAAAATTTTTATAATTAAAATAATTAATAAATATAAATATAAATGATATTATCTTACTTAATTTAATCATGCAATATGTCAATTGTATTTTTTTTTCTTTTACACTATAAAAAAAATAAATTTTTTTATTAAAAATTAAAATTAATATTAAATTTAACACAAATATTTTATAAAACATTATCATTTTAATTCACCATGAAAAACTCTGAAAATAAAAAAAATTTGACACTTTCTATTGGAAGTTGTCCTTTATACCCTACTTGCACATAGATTAAAAAAACAATAAGCAAATAGTTGCTAGGTTATTCAAATTATACATTTAATGAATAGATTAAGCTTACACATTTCCTGAATCCAATAAAATTTGAAATGACCTGGGCTCGCACTTTCCGGCTCGTACTTTCCCGAAGTTGTAGCCTATGAAAATCACTGTAGGTTTGAAAAGCATTTTTTGACTGAAAAAGCACTTTTTGATTGAAAGGTTCGAGGGACTGGTTTCTTGTGCATTAGGACAGATTTTCTTCGAGAATTTCTGATTTATTCTGTGGGTTTTTTGGGCTCGCTAATAGTGGCACTGAAAAGAAGTGTAAATAATAGTGGCACTGAAAGAAGTGTAAATAAGTGTTATAGTAAATAATATCTATTCAGCATTCATTACGGATAATAGGTAGGCTAATCTCATCGTGAACATGATCTCACCTCATTTACGTAACTATTAGATATGCTTGTTCCCGTTTTCATAGCTTGTCATATCAATAGTGATTACTAATGCTATTTGATCTATCCTTTATGTCATAATGATTACCCTTATTCAGACCTGTTCCTGAGATAAGAGCTAGGACACTGCTTAAGCTCAAGTCAATCCATATATGTTAATAGTTAATCGGTTCCATTACTTACATATGATAGCATTGATCAAGCTGGGAATAGAACTAACCTATAAGTATGTCGTGTATGAATTGTAAACCAGTATTCAATATATGTTCTAGTTGTAACCATTGACTGTCATTAACATGAAGTTGAGCTTATGATGTCCATGTTATCTCTGTGATTCAACGTGTAGCTTGTATATGAATAGTAATAGCTGCTAATATGCTTCTACTTCACTCATATACTGTTAGCAATATGTATCGAGTTCACATGAGCTTGTTATACGTTTAGTGTTATGTGAGATACTGTTGTGATTAATATGGATCTACTTACAACTAAGCATAACTAGTACGTGTCTATTTTCATCATACTTGTCACTCTATTGGTACAGGTAAGTTCATTACGTATATGGTTATCTTTGTAATCAGTGATCATGTTTCATTAGGTTATACTACGTAGCTGTATTCATTACTGATACTCATCTTAGAACGAGTAAGCTCAGATTAGCAATAGAGTGACTCATAACAAGGGTATGACCTTTGCTCGGAATCACAATATGATTAGATGAGTTGTGTATTGATAATATCGCGTGCATACATTAACTGTACAACCATTTATACCATCGCCACACCATACATTAGCCGTACAACCATCAAAGAAATGAAAATTAGCCGCCAATAAAATTAGAAAAATAAATTAAAATATTTAAAATAAATAATAATAAAAATATCAAAGTTTAACTATAGAAAAAC